>JAEBDU010012846.1:8523-95913 GCA_016802625.1 Heliconius numata
TTTCATTACTTAGAAGATATGCACCAAAGGTATAGATTTGTATTGTAAATAAAATATATTTTATTTTGTTATTTGTAACAATAAGAATGTTTCATTTTATGTTTTTTTTATTGGAATGTACAAAATATTTTTGTTTTTATTTTTTTTTATATTCTATATTTAATATTTTAAATTTATAGACATATAAATCCTTGCAAAAATATAAGATAATAGAGAAACAAAATGTGTATGTAAAATAAAAAAAAAACGCTGTCCCTATTAAAAGAAATTTAACAAAAATATTTGCTTGTATGATATTCATTGTTTTATTTTTCTTTTAATTATTCATTTAGTTTAGTGCCATCATTCAATATGTTAGTTACCAATAATGTCAAACTTAAAAAAATGCTATTTTATATTTCTCTTATTATTGTTTTCTTAAGTTCAATGGGTATTTTTAAATTAAAATTACATGCAAAATAAAAATTTGCTTAAAAAAATTAAAGCTGTATTTTATTTGAACGCCTGATAAAAATGTGTAGGCAAAGAGTAAATCATGAAAATTACTACAATTTACTTAGTAAGGAAAGAAATGTATAAAATTTTTAATGTAGCGGAACTCGAACTTAGACTAGAGCTGGACAGAGCCCTTGGATCTTTTCCCTGGAACTCTCCGTGGGTTCGAGACCCGCTATGTTAAAATTTTGCCGCTCAACTAAACTCCGGAATTTGGTGGAAAGTGAGAAACATAAGTGTCTTAATGGAAACGAAGTGTCTTAACACTAGGTTCCCTCTGTCTTCTGCTGTGTTCAGGATATAGCGTGAAGTAAAAGAAATTAAATGAAATATAGTGGATGACATTAAAACTCCTCCTCCCTCCTCTTCTCCTATAAATCCTGTCATGCATGCGTCTATTGTTTAAGTTGAATACGCTATTACTGTCTGTATAAGAATGTTTTTGTGGACATTCAAGAACAACGATGATCTTTAGTAATTTCACGGTTCATTTGTACCCAACCTTAGTCTTTACCTGATTGATGATACAAAGCTATAGGATACATGAGTAAATAAAGTTTCTTTTTAGGGTTCCGTTTGTCAAAAGAAAAAAATGGAACCCTTATAAGATCAATTTGTTGCACGTCTGTATGTCTGTTAGTCTCTCGAGACCATTTATCTCGAGATCGCTTGGAAGTATTAAAATGAAATTTATATCAAGAATCCAGTACGGTCCATTCTGGCACAGACAAAAATTTACTTAGTCTACGGAATTCAAATACTTGCTTACTTACTTTTTGCTGCATTTTGTATGAAATACGCCGCGTAATCAAAACGGAAACGTGGACTTACAATTATGAAATTTGGCAAAAAGTGACCAAAGCAGTGTTGAGTGAAGAAATGAATGCATGCGCTCGTAAATTTCAGTTTGTCAACTTTTATTAATAATACTTGATTATAGTAGTAGTTGATCTATAATCCTGAAATACTTCAAGTAATTATTCCCTCCAGTGGAAATAGAATCCATGACATCGCGTGTCTAACCAAACATTTTCCAGCTACGGCACGACAGTTTCAAATGATATGTCGATAAAAAAAATATTAATAGTTATAGATATATTTCCTATGATTTTTTACAAAAACATTTATTTGTATGTAATATAAATAAATATCTGTAATGTACTGAGAGTTCGTTCTTATAACAAATGTAATTAAACCAATATATTAGACCAAGCAAAATACCTACTACCTACATTAAACAAAAGTAAAAACACTCGTAAATTTCTTTATTATATTACACAACGAATTAAATTACAAAATAGCACACGAATTAAACTTTTCATTGAAAACACGTTAAGAGCAATCCATTCAATGTAGACACCATATGGCGAGTCTCCGCTCTAGTTATTAGGTAGAGTTAGACAGACATACATACATATATGGTAGCAATGTGTAAAATCATTATTTTAAAGTACTATTGATAAAATTTGCTTATCTATTTATATAGACGGTTTTAAGTAAGATGGAAAATAATATCACTTTGTATTTTTAAAAAGATAACAATAGACTTCATTATTTTTTAAATTTAATTTTCTACTTAGAAATTAAAAATGGCAAATCACTCGGTTCTCTACTTACCTCCCAAAAATAGACGAATACATAGTAGGAAAAACTCTGAGAGAGATTTGAATCTATGAAAAGTTAACACGTTTCAAATCAATGGTCAAAAAAAATTAACTTATTCTGTATACATCTTTAAATATATTATAGCTTTTAATATTAATGCGGATCTAGTTTGTAAGATGGATTCTCTTCAACGTGAAACTCAACATTGCGCTTTGTCTCAGGAAAGCGATGAAAATAATTCATTCAATCGAGTCGAATTCGAACCCACGAATGTCGCAATTACAATCATTCCCTGTTCCACTGTACCACAACGGCCCCTATTTGGGCAATATTTGTCCATGTATTACAGACAAGTTACTACTTAAAAATATATTTCTATTGGAAACTCTTAACAAATTACAAATTTAGTAAGTAACTGTACTCGTACTTACTTTATAAGGCTATTTCTTGGCCAATGCTTCTTGTATTAGTACCGAATATGTACGGTGACTCACTCAATGTGAGTGAACGTCCAATATATCGAACAGTACACCTACATTTTAATTAAATACACTAATAGCAAGTTCAGTAATAATTTATTATTATTCACAGATACAAAAACGTATAATAGCATTTGACTGGTAACAGGATGGTAGTGGGTTCGATCCCCATTAAGGGGATTAAATTATCTCACTACGCTTCAACAATCTAATTCTAGTTATATTAATTTACAAATTGTTATATTTTTTTGTTTTGTTCAGCCTTATTTTCTGTTATTTCAGCGACTTAATACAAGTCGTAAAACATGAAATTGATATTTCATTTATGAAACTATTCTAGTAGAATAGAATAAAAAACACAAAGCCCATCAAAATGAACGTTGCCCCAATAACTTACAATGCATGTATTAGGGTAGTTAAGGGGTGGGCTAGGATGAATATATTATAAAGGAAAATTTGAGGAAAAACGTTTTAGGCAGCAATTCAATTGAATATTATTATTATAAGTTACTAGCGACGAAATCGCGGCTTCGCCCGCTTAAAAGAAATATACACACAGACGAGTGTTTTCTAATAATTATTATATAAGAGTATAATTATCAGGTAAAAACGCGGGCAAGGGCAACTCTAGCTTGCAGCTATAGTGACCCCAGACATCCAATATGGCTAATAAACAAATAAACACTGTACGTAAGTACCTAATGTGTAATGCTGATGGAATGCTCGTCTGATCTGTATGGTAGTTACTTAAAGCCTCGGTGGCGTAGTTGGGTATTCTTCTTACTGTACGTTTGTGGGTTCGATTCCTATAAGAGGGAGGGTACAGAATAGTATGGAAAAATAATATGTTATTAATGTTTATACTCATTCATTAATTCTTTTTTTTCATTCAGCTTCATGCTGTATGCCTCATATATGAGGGTAGGTAGAGGAAGCCTAGTGTTAAGACACTCCGCTTCCCACCCTCTGCCAAATTATTGAGGTATTACGTGTTGTATGGTGAAACTCAAAAGATTTGCCTTAACACCAAAGCGAATAAACAAAAATATTTAATATTTCATTTTTTCAATGGGAATCGAACCAACAACCAATTGACTTCTAATACTTTAAAACTTCTAATTTTTTAAAATATTCATTATAGAATTCCATATATGAAATATGAATATTAATAATACAAATTCTAACTAGAATTTTGCTCTGAACAAAAGCTTGGACTCAGTGCCGCAGTGCAGAACTCTTGTAATAGAAGCTTTAATATAAACCTTGCCTTTGACCCGCGCTTGCATGTATTTAGGAAAAATTTAAAACTGAAGTTGGCAGGAACCTAATTCAAAGTATGCCTTTAATACATTTTTCATTAATAATATTACAAATTTACATAAATATTTGATGATTTATGATAAAATTAATAATCTAAATTTCACTCGACATTTTTTAACGTACAGGCGTTTTTATTTTCGCACCCTAGTGTCCTCCCAACATGTACTGGATTGTTAGGTTGATATTTGGGGTGATCCCTGGTGGTAAAACACAGCTATGTCACATTTAGAGCTTGAAGTTTACCCCGAGTGAATACAGAACTCGGCACCCCTATTTTTTATTATTTATTTATTTATTTATTATTTTATTTACAAAACCAATACAAATTACATTAGGACAATTTAATTATTATTATTATTATTTTTTTGACCAAGATAATCGAATGTTACCCCTGAACCCCTATAGTTCTGTACTTTGTTTTTTGAAAATCGCTTACTTTCGAACTTTCGATTTTTGTATTTATACAAATTTGCAAATACAACATTTATTACGTTAAAGTTAGACAAAGTACTATTAAATTTCTATTATCTTTCTAGTAAAAAAGGATCGAAAAATTCGTGAAAGTAAAAAAGTTTATTTTAATAATACCATATCTATATTTCATGTTAATATTTATTCAAAGCCTAAACCGACATGACAACCCTTTATACGTTAGATATATGTAGGTGTGTTCAGTGAAACGCAGTCAAAACAAAACGTTAGGGTCAAGGTCCCTCCCTTAGCATCCCTCTTCATCGACTTCCCCATTCGCCATTCATCTCATCCCTTCGCTAAGGTGACCATATTTTGCGACCACACTTTAAATGATTTCAAAAAATTTAGAGATTATCATCATCGTATCACGACGGTAGTGGATTCGATTCCCTCTCGGACGATTAAATTGTTTTCGTTGTCTCGCTTCCCCTTCGCCTTCTCGGTTTTCAATTCCGCCAACCACGGAATGCCATGATAATTCAACGGTGAATGGGGAACGGAGTGCCTTAACACTAGGTTCCCCTATTGCGTACCTTACTGGGGGCTATAGCGCGAAGCTACAAAAACGCAGTTAAACAAAAAATAATATAGCTGAATTGTGTTATCTATTTTTTTAAATTATTTTAAAATTTAAAATTTTTGTTTGTGGTTTTTGTACAGTCATAAAAACTATCAGTTATAATTTTATATTTAAGTATTATTAATGATTCATATATTTAAAACAGCATTATTTGTTTCATCAAAATAATTTGAACTAGATACATTTTTTGTCTTTGAATCTATTTTTTAAAAATATTTTTTACGAAAATGCTAAAATCGTATAAAAAACTAATATTTAACGTAGCATAACTAAAAAAATTTATTTTTTTTATAAAAAAGTGGTATCTAAATAGCCGAATTACACGGTATATTACTCACAATGTTAGTCATTGTTGTTGTGTCTTCAGTTTCAGTTTCGATTTCGGTCCACTAAAAAATAAGTGGTGGAGTCTGGACACACTAGCGTCTGCTCTTATGAATCAGCAGTATTATTCTGAATACATTATTTAACTATGATACTGCGATACTAGAGGAAAAGAATTTTAAAATATATCTTTGATTTTTTTAATTAATAAGACACTAAAATATTTAAAAAAAATGTATGGTATGGTTCCTTAAATCTGGCGTTCCGAGCGTGCCAGTTGAGCACATATCACTTCGCCAATGTCACGTTGTATGGAAAAGACACGAAGGAGGTTGTACGGTAAAAATAGACAATGTTACCCTATAGAAAAATGCATTAAAAAAAAATGTAAATGCTTCGTCCTTTATTTAGATAGATTGGGATCCGTAGAAATCGAATCCACAACTATCGCATTTAAAGTCAGACATAGTGCCGCTAAGCCACGATGACCGCTTGAGGGTAGCATCCAACCCCAATCTTACCAGCTTGAAGAAATATATATGAAAATGTCAATTTTAATTGAAACACAGACTTCAAAACATGCTACATCCAGAATAACCATGCAACCAAGTATATATAAGCGTGGCGATCCCCACGACGCCACCAGTCCGGCCCGGTGCGTTGCCTCGCGAACTCGCCACGCCATACTCTATTCTCAACTTTTCTCCGTTCTCTACGTCTCTACTTCATCGTCATCATGGTAAGTTCAAACGCTCTAATATTATTTTTTCAGTTTTTACATGTTTATTTTTCTTGTAAAATTTTTTGTTTAAATATTTATTTTATTAATTCTTCTTTTGGAAATTGAAATTGTAATAATAGTAAATAATATAATAATTTACCTTTCTTAATTTCACATGTATTCTCCATGTCTGTTTATATTTTTAAACAAACACCATATAAAAAGCTCCGAAAGCTAAAGTTAACTTGTTAATAATACTGAAACGATACTTCGATAAATATAAAATAAATAATCAAAATAAATTTTGTTGCTTAAAAAAATCCAATAGTTGGTAGGCATTATTAAAGGCAGTTTTAATAATTAAAACAAGTTTTTTACGCATTAAAAATATGTGATTCGCCTCACAAAATCAAAAGTTTTTTTGCTTAATATATTTATTACTAAATTGGACTTATTTCAACAACTCTCGCACTGTCCAGTTTCGGTTTTTCATAGGACAAATACATTATATATACTTATAGCAGATAACTTTCCCTACATATTTATTACTAACATTTTGTATATGTAAATATTAAACAAAATTAACACATAGAAGAAAAATAGATATATAAAAGTAATATTATTTATAGTCCGCGGTTGTGGATATCCTGACATTGTATTCAAGGAAATCTATTCGATCCGCATTATTCTGATATCGCCGTACTGGCACCACCCGCCATTGTTTATACGTAGAATGTAGATACTTAATCATGATAATTTTATTGCTAAACAATATTATAATAATCGATTATTATATTTATGCTTTTTGCTAGTGTATATAACAACTGAGGCCAGTGGTTGCGCAGGGGTCAAGCGTGTAAGTGTAAAGTCGTCAGGTTATGGGTTCATTTCCCACTCGATAAAATTAATTAATAGGTATTTTCATTTTCCTCGCTCTGGTAACGAGGTACCGCGGCTTTGAGTTCTCCTACCCAACACACAATGCCTCCAGAATTTGGGGAAAAGTGGGAAAGAAATGTCTTAATGGCAACGGAATATCTTAATACAACGTTCCCTTTGCCTGCCTCTAATATATTTGCCTTTTTTAATTTATAAAAGGATATTTTAGAGACAGAACTTAATATAGTTTCTTTTTATGCTGATTCTCTTAAAATGTAAGCTAAATTTTTATTTAATAAAGTCCAGTAATTATCATTGTTCCTTGACCTAAAACTTATAGAAAAGTCTCGTTTTTTCTATTCTATATTTTTATGTATATGAAACATTTTAATAAATAAATGATAAATATTTTACCTTTTTAGTAACTTTTAATGATGTAAACTTGTAATAATAGTATAAACTTTTCTAACTAAACTAACTGGAATCGTGATAGCACGCATCGAAGAATATCGATATGCATCGCGAGTAATGCACGCGTGAATCCTGGATTAAATCGACTCATGTTTATGAGTAAAGTACTTCTCTTAGTCTTTAACTGTTCAAAGATGAATGTAATTAAAAAGATATATAAAACATATATGTTTTTGTATACTAAAACTTCTTTTTTGTTATTGACTGTTAACTTTTTATAGCCTTTCTAAATAAAATAAGACACAAATAAAAGAATAAGACACATTACAGATATTAAAAAATATATCACTGAATTTTGTACTGTTTTTACAATTTAAAAGATAAAAATAAAAACCTTAAATTGTTAGACTGCCCCACTGCCCGGATCAATTAACTAGTTCCCTTAAAAAAATAGACTTAGAAGCATAAATAAAAAAAATGATTAACACATATTCCATCATAAAAGAGAAAAGAGAGTCTCTAAAGAATAATAAATAAACAATTAGCGCTCTCCTACGAGCACACAATGGTCACAATGGGGCATTGTCAAACTGCATGCAAAATTAATATAAGCTTTGTAAGCTCTATAAAGCTACGTATATAAAAGCTCTACATTTCGAAATTCTACTGTTTTGCCCCCCTTTTTTCATACAAAAGGGGGAGAGTACACTAATCTTTATATTCTTTTTGTATATTAGTCTAAATTAATAAAAGAAAAACATTTAAAAAACACAAAAAAAATTAACAGTACCTAAATAACAACTCGAAAAAAAACTTCAGTGCGTTCTTTATATCTAGTTATTAAATGGATATATCTTCGAAATTACATCATGGAAGCAAAAACCGCGTAACTGATTGAAATCTGCTTTGATACGTACTTTAATAACTTGGATGAATCATGTAATCGAAGTAGCGACGAGCTCGAACTCCACCCTCATGCTATTTTATAATACCTGCCAACTACGAAAGCTATCTGAAATGAAAACTATTATTATAAAGAACTGTGTTATATTAATTGAAAGGAATATTTTTAGGGTTCCGTACTTCGGAAAGTAAAAATGAAACTCTTATAGGATCACATTGTTGTCCGTCTGTTAAGACCTTTATCTGGAGATTGCGTGGTCTATGGTCCCTTGAAGAACAGAAAAAATCAATCAATTTTTCTACACTTTTTATGAATTTTTCTGCCTAATCAAAATCTATAGGATGCTTCTCGTAGACTTACAGTTATGAAATTTGGCACGAAATAAGAATTTACAATATATATTTTGAAATGCAATTTATTCTTCATCTGTTGAAAAGTTCTATTACTACAGAAAATTGGTAACGGTACTCCGAGCTAGACTTGTGCATAATAAGAATAGGAAGTAAGAGATTATGCGGTCACTAATCTCACTGCAATCTTTTAAAGAGATTCTATTTTAGTTTGTTGCAATAAAGTATTATAAAATTTAGTAGGATGAAGCCGTCGCGGCCCAGTCGGACAACGTCTGGTGTAAGCGTGAAGGTTGGAGGTTCATTTCCCACTCGGGGAATTGAGTAATTTTCATTTTCTTGCTCTGGGTGGCTAGTTTCTTATTGAAAAAGAGCAAAGGCGACTCCACAATCGTTCTATAAGAATCTACACTACAATTATAAAACTGAAGATTAGGAGAAGTTCGAAGGAAAATTTGTCATGTGAAGGGTTCCAATGTAAGCCACTGCATCTGTGTTCAAACTTATCTCGTGCAATAAAAATAATGGGTCGTCGGTCACACACAACCCTTAATTTTTTTAATTCACTACGCAAGCAAAGCTGCAGGCTCAAATTAGTATTATTATTAGTATAATAGATTAAATATAATTTTCTTTGAAAATATAACATTTTTACATAATTAACATCGTGTTTAATAAAACAAAATATTTTAATAAAAAACATTTACATATCTCTTTATTAACTCTATTTACATTTTCCCGAAAGCAATATCGTTCACAATGGGGGTGGAGGCCCGCCTTGTGTGGATGACTCATCTACATATTCATGTGAGACAATGAACTATTATTTAAGTGCTATTTAGGGTAAAATGTTATATAATTACTTACTATTGTAGTGCAGTGGGAGACTGTCTGGCTGTGTTTGTCAACGGTATGGTCGTGAGTTCGATTCTTACTTAAATAACCTATAATAGTAATTTAAATTATTTTAATTTTTTCGCTATGGCTGCTAAATGCGGCGTTGATTGGTGTCTCTTTATACTTGAGACTTCAATACAACCCTTTTTTTAATTTTTGATTTTTTTTTAAAATTTGTCAGTACATGAAGAACATTTTTATTATCAATTTTCAGGAGAAACATAATGACCGTACCTTTTTCACTTTTAAGCATTCGGGACTAGAAATCTTAATTTTTTCTCTGCTTTTTCTCTCTCCCATCTTCACGCTTTATCAACAGGTGTAATATAAACATATACATTATAGGATAATATAATTATAGTAATACATAGTTTACAATAAAATACGCTGCGTGACGTTAATTTACTTTAGTAATGAAATTTTGTTAGGTCGCCGCCCTGCGTGCCTTCAGCCACGTAATTAATTTGTTTCTTGGATAATACAAGTTATCTTATAATGCATTTGTAATATCACTATTCGAAAATAATCTATATATATAAAATCGAAAGGTCACTCACTCATCACGAAATCTCAGAAACTACATGTGCTAGGAGTTTTAATTTTTTCACGGAGGTTAGGTCACAAAAGAAATTACTGGCAATTTACTGAATATTTAGAAATGTGAAATTTGAAAGGCTGAAGATTAGATTAGAGTGTGCGTAGTAAGACAGGAATGATTCGAAAATCCTGGAAAAAAGGCAGGAAAAAAAGAGTGATTCTACATGTTACATATTGCTTCAGACACACTGACACACACATACTTCTTACAGTAGACGAAAACATATTTGCAGGCGACGACTCATACCATATAAATTATACAAATGTTATTATGCCTTACATTACATTACATACCTAAAATATTTTACATTGCCTAAAACATTTCTCCTGAAGAATACATTACTAAGAATATGTCTCAGTATTTCTAATAAGGAAAGGAGATAGGTTATTTCTGTCAAACGAACCAAGGCACGCTTCTTGAAACTCTGAATCATACTCGAGCGTGACTCCGAGATAAACAACAAAGCTACTGTTACTTAAAATATCGAAATTACTGACTTAATACAGATGTTTATACTAAATATATAAATGGGAGTTACATTAAATCTTCATTTTTTTAGTTAAATGCGTTTTTTATATTGAATCCATCAAACTAGACCCCCAAAAATGAATTTAAAAAAAGGTGAATGTGAAGCTAATAACAGAAATTTAAATCTGTAACTAATTTTTTCATGCCATGCCTCAAAAAATTCGGCGGAAAGTGGAGAACGTAGTGTCTGAACACTAAGTTCGGAATCTATATTATAATATTTATTAAGCTACTTTACATTTTCTTATTGTATTTATTAAAAACTATGGACATAAATAAAAAAAATGTACATGTTTCCACATAACTTCTATACATACATTGTATGCAATATATACAGTTACCAAAGTTACCACGACCACAACCAGTAGCAGAGTGGTCGGCAAACATTTATCTGAAACTCTATCCTCAACTCACACAGCACCGATTCAATTACTGTTTTATTTTAACACGCAAGTATCTACATCTAAGTTATAATATAAAATAACCATAAGAAAAAACATTTGTGAAAACTGCTGCACTCTTATTCCCGCATAGCACCATAGACAGAGAAATTGTAGCGCTAAGATACTTAGTTTATATGAACACCAACATTGATATTTTTAATATTATATATATTTTTCACTCTATATATGAATATTAACTCTACCCGATCGGAAAAGGTAAATATGAAACGAAACCCTTTATATAAGGGTTTTGTGCCCTTAATAATATCTGACTAGCCCTCCGGTGAAAGAGGGCGACTGTCCACTGACCCTTCACAAAGTTCGGCTTAGGTGGTTGTTAAAGAGAAAATGTAGAGTTAAAACACTCTTTTCCTCGTTTTCCGCTTGAATTTGTACACATTTCACTTAGTTCGTTGAATAGCCGTACCCTTTTCCTCCGATGCCCATGACCGACGATGGCCTCTAAAATAATCAAGAAGAATAAACTCAATCAAAACTAACTGTAAAAATAAATTTCCTATGAAAACTTTAACGAGATTTCAATTTATAATAATATCCAGTAGTACTTATATCTAGATCATTTCAACTAACGAATAATCTATCAACCTACCATGAAGCTATATAATAGTCGCTGCTATCTAATATTTTTTGCTATTAAAAACGCGAAAAAAACAGAACATAAGACTAGTTGCAATCTGTGCTATTAATTTTTTTTTTAAAAGTATTAATTATATATTTAGACAGTTATCTTAAAAATAATATCGCGATTTTTAAGCTATTAGGTAGTGTCTATTCGAAAGGAAGGATATGAAAATAATTCAATTAGGAATCGAAATCAGAACCATCACATGTACAACCGGAGGTTGTGCTGCTGAGCCATATCGAATCTAACATTAATGAGTGAAAATCATTAAAAAAGTTTTAAATCCCTAATAAATATTGAATACTGTCAGGGATACACTATGTACGATACACAACCCTCAAATAAAATATTTTACCATAACATTAATCACACAATGAAAACTATATGGATTCTTCTTCTTCTGGATTTATTAAGTACTTTTCAATAACCAGTCCAAATATCAGATCTAATGAAGATTCAAAGCGTAAAACGTAAAATAACAATAAAATCATTATTTCTACACGTCAGCTCGCACTTATAGTTTATTTTTTATTTTTACTTTTTGTTGCTTCGATGAAAATTAGTGGGTACAATGCCCTCGGCGTGACCACTCTATCCATATAATAATAATCTACAGTACCAGTTACTATGAAGACGGTTTCAAACTATTGTTTCAGATGTGCATAAAAAATACCATTCTTGTCATTATTTTAGCGCAGTTTTTAGCTTATTTGCCAAATTAGTTATGGAAACTGTAGATATCCAGAAAGTGGTAAAAAATTGAAAATCTTTTGATAGAATATTTGAAAATCAAATTATTTTTTTAACTTTAATAAAGACAATAAATCTTTATATGTATAATGTCCTACCACTTTAAGAGTAACATGGAAAGAACCTAGTGACTTATTAGCAGAAAAAACTTTTTATTTCCGTATAATCAAATCTACAACATAGAATTCTTTATTTTCAATATCTTTCTGAAATATTCTTTCGAGATTTTGAATACGATGGTTGTGAGTTCGATTTCTACTGGAGGTAATAATTGTTTTGACACTATTTCATTTCCCTGCTCTCAATGCGCCAAGCACGTTTTTTCCCGAATTAGATTCGAATCTATAACTACAATGGAAGTCAAAACTGCTATGCAGCAAATATTATGTAATACCACAAAAAATCCTCATTATGACTCTTCATATCGATTTTCATCAACCCTCTTATTTAGATTCAATTTTGAATACTACCCCTTCTTCACGCCCTAACTCATTAGGGGATGGAGTGCCTATTCAGGCTTGTAGTAAATTAGTACAGTCTAATGAGTTTGTTCTGACGAAGTATAAATTTGACAGAGCTATTATAAAACTAGACAATATATAATTAAAATTTTATTAAATTTAAAAAAAATAATAATTATACAATTATTATTTCTTAAGTGCATACAATATGATTTTTAATTTAAATTAATAAAAAAAATTGGAGGTAATAAAAAGATCACATCTTTAATTAAGCTAGACAGAAAATGTATCTTAGACGGTTTCCAAGAGGTGCAGGTTCGCTCCAATACGTTCAAATATTTAAGCTATTATTCTTTCTTTATTAATGTAACATAACTCCTTAAAAAGTGATGTTTAAAATAAAATATATGTATTTAATACAAGAATTCCTGGCAGGATTTCCTTCAACTTTACTTCAAAGTCTTCTTTAATACACAACGTCCCTCCATTTAGGCATAAAGTTTCAAATAACAGGAATTGTAAGATTGCAACCCTACAAGGGGGTTTCCTGTCACGAGTTCGTGTGCAAATATACATACAAAATATGTATAAATATGATATAATCCGCTTACTTCATACTGCCATACATAAAAAAATATAAACTTTTTCGATAATTAAGGCCAGTCGTTTGACTGTAAGGGTGACAAGTTGTGGGTTCGATTCCCGCTCGAGGAAATTCATTCTCACCGATTACTCAACATGCAAGCAATGCCTCCAGAATTCGGCGGAAAGTGGGGAACGAAAGTGCCTTAATGGGAACGGAGTGTCTTGACAATAGTTTGCCAGGTTTCCTCTGCCTATCCTGCTATACAGCGTGTAGCTAAAAAAATATATTAATTGTATGAACCATATTATTACACATAATTAATTATATTAATTTAAGAAAACATTAAAACATGCCTACTAGATATTTTTAGTCTAATCTTTGTATATTCAAATGTAATGCTTGTACCTCTGCGTGTGGATCCCGAAAAAAAACCGGGTCAGGTACAAAATGGTACTACCATCATCAATCAAAGAAAATGAACTACTTTTAAATAAATACCTTTGTACCTTAGACGCTACTATAATTCATATATTTGAAAAGACCAAAATACAGAACAATAAAGGTAGATTGTGGAATGTATTTTTAATCGAAAAACTTTACCTGGTTCGACTTGGTTTGTATGAAAGTAATTAACTTTACGCATTATTTCATAGTTCACGTAATTTTTTGTGTGTTGTTTTTTATTTATTCAAAAGTTTAATGAATAGGCTAAAATAAAATCTGATGAGGCCAGTTGTGGCGCAGCGGCACAGATACGTGACTATAATCGCGACAGGTTGTGGGTTCGATTCCCACTCGTAGTTATTAAAAGCTCCACGCTATATCCCACACACAGCAGGGTACGCAGAGGGTATCTACTGTTAAGACACGCCGTTCACAACTTTCAGCAAAATCGTGGAAGCATTGCGTAGACTGAATTATATACTCTTCGCAATAACTTACATACATACATACATAGCTTCCCGCTTTATCCCTAGCGGGGTAGTCAGAGAGAACGAGGCGCCAAACGCTACGGTCCCTACATACCTCTTTCGCCTCGTCCACTCTCATCAACCTATTCATACATGCCCTCCGTGGGATCCTCATGCTTTTCACGTGACCTTCCTCCAATATCTTTATCACAAATACTTAGAAGATATGACAAAAATACTAGTTTTTTTTTTAAAACAATGAAAGTTCTATATAGGCTATAATATGTATTGGGGTTAACGTTTTCATTGTCCACCAACGTCTAATTTGCCGAAGTTACTATATAAACTTAAACAGCAAAACTAAATAACAGCGTGGGAGTATTTTCCCAAGATTGGATTTTACAACCCAAGATGGACAAACAATCACCAATTATAGTCCCACACGTTTTACTTTTTTTGGGAAACGTCTGTCGATTTCAATCGATTGCAAATCGATCACTCTAATTAGATCAGTTAACTATACTTTATAGGATAAATGGTCTTGACTATACACAATTGAATTAACCATTTTAAGATATCTTTACGAATCTTTTTCCTGCGGTACAAAGTTAGTAATTTAAAGCTAATCCCAAGTTTAAATTTTTTATAACTTTTTAGGACGTCCAGTACAAATGTTACATTCTAATTTGTAGATCATCGATTTCAATATAAAAAATGATTACTATAATAGCTTTATCAAAATAATAATAGATATGCCTGGCCTCTAGTAACCACTTGGGGGTGATGATAATTATATAGAATTCGAGTTAACGTATAATTTAGTGAAAAGAAGCATAGTAGAAGTAGAAGAAGAATAGTAGCTAGTGTCTATAGGAAGAATTTTCGAGCTGGGATCCGAATTTTCCAACTTTAATATAAGAATATGCAGTTTAGTAAAAAAAAATTCAAATTATCTCAGGCTTAAACTAATCTTTTTGTATAAAAGTTTTTCAATTTTCAGTAAGAAAAAAAATTTCCAAATATACTGGGATGGACACCAGACTTCTCCCCACCTCCTCTCCTACGCCCATGAGTAAGCGTTTATTCAAAATAGTTTCTAATACAAATTACTCTAATTAAAGAAACAAGTGAGGAGCGGACGCAACGCTTCAAATCCTCCAAATAAAAGACAATTCGATACAAACTACCATTTAGACATCGTGATCTGATTACCAGTCGTGACGAAGCTTAAAACTTAATCAAGCATTTCTATAGAAACTTCTGGTTCTACTCTTAAAACTATTTAATATGCTTAATTTATGAAATACAAAGTGCGTCGTTAAGTTCCGCCAAGCAATGTTTTAAATTCGGATGGAAAGTGTACAACGAAGTTCTATAATAAATATTCTTACACTAGATTCTCTCTGCACACCCTAACGAGATATACCGTGAAGCTAGAATAATACATAGAATTGTAATATTATCAATGAACAATATTTCTGAATTATTTCTGTTGTCCCGCTGAGTTTCTTGCGCCGGTTCTTCAAGGTATTCGGTAAATTAATGAAGTATGTAACTTCTAATTTTGAATAAAAATATTTGAAATTGAATATTTGAATTTGAATGTTGAATTTGTAATACTGCTATAACTTTTTACCTAAAAGTATAATTGCTTCCAGAGTTTCCAGAGATCATCTCTGGATATGTAAAAAAATTACCCACAACTAATAATAATTAGGTATATATGTAAATGACAAGATTATAATAAAAATCGATAGTAATACAACTATAATTATATGTCACTTGAACCATAATTATATTCTGCTTTTATTCTCAAAGTAAAATTTGTAGGCATAATAATTTTGTTCCTAACAATGTACATAAAAACTGGCTTTTCCAAGCATTTACTTCGCTCTCCTATAATTATGAAAATAGTTTGTGCTTTATCAATAAGTCGATAGGCATCTATCTATGCGTGCAGTGAACTCATCAAATTTACCAATACAGCTACAAAAGTAAGTTATATAACTGCAGTCGAGTTAAAAAATGTATTTTTACAGTTATTCACCCTTCAGGATCGATATCGTGATGCTCTTATAATACGTAATGTCTATGGTTTTGACTATACTTTTTTTTCCATCATGTTCATATAGCAGGGTAGACAAAGGAACCTAAAGTTAAGACACTCCGTTCCCCACGTATATTGCATGTAGAGGGGTGGAACTCGATATCGCACGTTGTTTTGTTACGGGGAACTTAAAACTAATTTTGTTGTCCAAGTAAGAATAGAGCTTACTACCGTCGCGTTTAACCTAAAAAGAAGAAACCTTAAAGTCATCGTTTACCACTCTTCCATCACCACATACGTTGATTTTTTTTTAAGGAATCATTATTAATAATAATAATTTTGCTAAACTTGTATTATTTAAAATTATTTAACCGCTCTTATAAGATAGACTACGATCAACTCAACGTAATACTATAACCTATCTCAAATATGTTTTGCTTATAGAATTACAATTGTCAGCTGGTTTAACTAATAATAGAATGATTATAATTAGACTCGTAAAACGTGAAACTTATATCTAAAGCGGATATATTTTATTATTTTGTTCAACTCAAGCGTATCGATGAGTAACTCGTGCGTTTCAAATACACATTCATCATTCCATATGAATAAGCTCTTGAGGAGGTGCTCTTAGAAGCTCTCAGTATTCACGAATTAAGCTTTACTCCACCTTCAGCTAACTTCCCAGAGAGAGGAAGAGATAGTATCCCAAATTTCATTTATTTTAGATGGGCAACGCAACTCAACGCCGTGATTTCTTTTAACTGTTATAAAATGATTTATAACTATGTAGAAACTAAGTATCTTAATAGGTTCTCTCTGCTTTGTCCGCTAATAGCTGAAGATGTGTGAAGGTAAAAAATATCTGGATATTGTATAGTGTTATCGACCTCAGAAACCAGCTGGTCCCTGTTCCAGACACAACTTTGTCTGCTTCCAAATATATTTATAATATTAATTGATTTTATCGTTTCTGCCATTCCGCTGTTAGTCATTAAATATTTTTATAAAGTATTTTTAACAACACTTCATGAAAAGAGGTGTATTTTTCAATAGAATCGCCTTGCCGATGTAGAAGAATTCATGAAAATACAATTCAATTTATACATTTTCAACATTCTAATATATTCACAGGCATTAACATGAAAGACTGAAACTACGTGACATGTCACTGTAATTTGTAAGCGTACCTACGTCTCGTAAATTCCACAATAACCTCAATTATAGGTTGGTTTTTGTAGGGGCCTGGGGGAAACGACCTCCATACGAAATGGAGAGCGTGACAAAAAAACTATAAACGCTTTTTATTTGTTCCTTTCGAGCTTTTTTTATTTGAAAGCATTTGATAATTACATTATTTACTTATTTTCTATTTCCACTTAAATATATTTAATGATAGTTTTACACATTTTTCTTAAACATGCAGCCGAAGCTACAGTTTGAAGATAGTTTCACGTAAACTTGTCTTTTACAGAGGGAATGTATCTCAGTCCACATTGGCCAAGCTGGTGTCCAAATCGGAAACGCCTGCTGGGAGTTGTACTGTCTGGAGCATGGAATCCAGCCTGATGGCCAGATGCCCTCAGACAAGACCCTAGGGGGAGGAGATGACTCGTTCAATACCTTCTTCAGTGAAACTGGTGCTGGGAAGCATGTTCCTAGAGCAGTTTTCGTTGATTTGGAACCTACTGTTGTTGGTTAGTATTTAAGTTTAATAGTGTTGTAAATACTGAATGACCATGTAGTCAACATATTTAATACTAGATATTTCAGGTATTTATTTTTAATTTAAAAAGATAGAATATTTAAAAGTAATAGATATGCTAAATAAGGCACGCAAATAATCTTATTTAATGCAATGGTAGGAAAGAACAGTTAAATTACATTTAAATTCACTTAGATTCAATTAGCAACTTAGTACTACAATATAGGACGTAGTACTTATAAAAACTAAAGCAATAGATGTTATTTTAAACTCAAGAGGCAACTGCAGCTTACGATTAAATTCAAACGGGAATTAAATCAGACAAAAAACCTACGCGCAAATTATCTTCTTAGGCTCATTTTGTACTTGCAACTTTAAGTGATTGATTACTACGTTTTTTTCTTCACACTATCCCGCACAAGGCAGCTTAGAAAGAGAAAACTTAGTGGTTGTCTTGAGTGTTGCAATTCAACGCCGCGCTTTGTCTTGAACAGAAAATTAAAATAATTCATTCACATAAATGGGAATCGAACCCACAGAGTCAATAATGAAGCTAAATTAATAATTGAATATATTTTTTTATAAATTACCTTAATGTACCTCTCTTAAAATAATGCATGCACTCAGTGTGCAATGACCCTAGAAGCACAAATTCTCGTCGAGACGTCCGCCGTTCATCGAACCCACTGCCTCTGCCTCCCGTTATTACCGCACCGTGTCATTACATACAATCCGCGCGGAAAGCTTATCTCCATTCTTAAGTATTAAATATGAAATATAACATGAAATCCGTTTACAATGAAAAAGTTATTAATGCTTTTTAATTTAAGTAATAAAAGATTTATTACCTTTGTGTTACACTTGCTTCTCAGATTTGAATCAGCAACTGTGGGCAGTGAGCGATACTGATAAGACATATCTATTTCAATAGAACTTGACGTAGAAGTTAATTCGAAAGTAATTCTATAATATTTAAATATAATTCGAAAACAGATAGAAAATAAAATTTATTTTCTAGAGTCACTTACTCTATAACATATTTTGTTTATTATCACATAAGTAGATAAAAAAATTGCAATTGTTTTTTCTACTCCATAAAATGCTACAGTTGCAAAACAATAAAAAATACAACTAGTCTCTTAAATAATATAATTATAATTTACAATTAACAACCATGTTAAACAAATTAGTTATTAAAATATTACGAGTAACATATGCATCTACATTAATATCACAATACTATAAGCATTTGTTTGGTTGAATGAACTAATCTAAGGAACTGCTGATTTCAATTGTTTTCTTTTTATTTTGAATAACCCATGAATTGATGAAGGTTATAAGTTATTTTACATCACGTTAATATTTATGGTGTCAAAGAAAAAGAAAGAGATCGAAAATATCAGTTCTAAGCTAAACCTTTAAGACTAAGTTCAATAATACACAACTCTTTACAATTTCCTTTAAAGCGTACAGGTGAAGCTAAAAGCTAGTCATCTATAAACTTGCGAACAAACACAGCTATGTGAAAAATGTTATACATATTTGCATAGTTAGAAATCCAAGACGACACGCTCCGATACGGTCGATTCGCCCATCCTGAGAGACTGTCACACACGAACAACATTACTGTCTAACAGGAAAATAGAAGAATATTTTTTTTAGTCAAAGTAAGCCTAGGCGCAACGGCAAAGCCTTTGGTCCTAAACGTGAAGAATTTGGTTTCGATTCTTACTTAATGCAATTAATTACTTCTATTTACTTGCTATGATAAGTATTGGCGTTGAGTTTCGCTGCTCAATATGCAATGTCTCGAAAATTGGGCGATGAGGGAGACGGAATGTTTTAACACTAGCTTCCCTCTGCTTATCCTTCTATGCAAGAAGAAACGTGAAGCTGTAGAAAGTATTTTAAAAAAACTAAATTATTTAACTTTAGCAACTACATAAATAATCAATTAGCAAATGAAAATATTAAAACATAACCGAGAATATTATACACACGCAAGTCTGTCAACACAAGTAGCTGCACTCGTGTCAGCAGGAAGCCATTAGGCTGCAGTTAGGGTGACGTCTGCGTGCGTCTGTTCGCAACGAGCAAAACAAGCCAAGTTCTGTATTCATTAGTGGATGTCAAGTGCTCTAATTGAACCAGAGTTAGTGAAGCTCGCCCTTCGTGATTGATAGAAATTATATTTGTAATATCTAAAAACTGTTTTTAAATATATTGGTTCTTTTGCATTTTGGTCAATCCTCTGAGTTTCTACAAGTCAGAGACATATTGCGTTAAATGGCAGAGTTCAGCGCCGCACTATGATTAACGTAATAGACTAAAAATCCTTTAAAATATACTTATTTACACACATTTACATTTTTGAATAATTGTTGTCCTAGATTATTATTATTTTATTTGTGTTAATCATCAAAATCAATTCCAGATGAAGTTCGCACGGGCACGTACCGGCAGCTGTTTCATCCAGAACAACTTATCACTGGTAAGGAGGACGCGGCGAACAACTACGCGCGCGGACACTACACCATCGGCAAAGAGATCGTCGATGTCGTCCTCGACAGGCTCAGGAAGTTAGCTGACCAGTGCACTGGTCTCCAGGTGAGAGGATAAACAGTTTCATCCTTTTTCCGTATAAAAGAGTATGCAGAAGAAACCTGGTGTACATTCTGTTCCACATTTTATGCCCAATTTTTGAGTTGGTGGAACAATTAGATTGATCTCATGTATAATTCAAAATAATTTAAATTTGACATCGATTCTTGTACCTTTTATTATAGATGCAAATTGATCGAAGTATTTTTTTTATACATTCAAAAATAATAATTTATCTGACAGGGTTTCCTGGTGTTCCATTCATTCGGCGGCGGTACCGGCTCCGGTTTTACCTCCTTATTGATGGAGCGTCTCTCCGTCGACTACGGCAAGAAGTCAAAACTCGAGTTCTCCATCTATCCTGCTCCTCAAGTAAGTTGAACTTTTTCATTGTATGTGATAATTGTAATGATTCGGCAAATATATAAATCTGTAACATCTAAATATCTGTTATTGTTCTCATTGAATGCCACAAGTATTAAAAAACGTATACGACTATTTATGCAATGCCATCAATACCGTGTAATGAGTATTCACATTCCCTCGAATCCGGATCGAACCCGCAGCTATCACGCTTACAGTCACTCGCTATGCCACTGGGCTGCAAAGGCCAGAAGATTGGAATATATTTTAAAACATTACTTTAATTTTATACTTTTTTTCAATAAATATAGGTTTCAACGGCAGTAGTAGAACCCTACAACTCCATTCTGACCACGCACACCACGCTCGAGCACTCCGACTGCGCGTTCATGGTCGACAACGAGGCCATCTACGACATCTGCCGCAGGAACTTGGACATAGAACGTCCTACTTACACCAATCTTAATAGGCTCATTGGACAGGTAAGTAATCATAAAATATTTTATGGAATTTTTGTTTTAATAGGAAACCATCGAACCATCGTCGAATTTTTCCATCTACTATTATTTAATCTATAATGCTATTTTTAATCTATCAAATAAGCAGTTTAAAAAGCACAGGTATTGCTTTTATCTAATATTTATTTTATTTTATTTTTCTATTTATTTATTTATTTTCTATCGATCATTCATATACCAATACTATATACATGTGAAGAGTACCAATGAAGAGTTTATTTGGTTGAACGCGCTATACCTCAGGAACTACACGTCCTTATTAAAAATGTGTAATACCCACCGTTTTGTTAATCTTATTTAAGCTTGGGGACGAAGTCAAAGTAAAAAGTTAGTTTAATATAAAACTTCATGTTCAATATCTGCAATAATGCTATCATTACTTCCTTTCAGATCGTCTCCTCAATAACTGCGTCTCTCCGTTTCGACGGCGCGCTAAACGTGGACCTCACAGAGTTCCAGACCAACTTGGTGCCGTACCCGCGCATCCACTTTCCGTTAGCGACGTACGCGCCCGTCATCTCCGCGGAGAAGGCCTACCACGAGCAACTTACCGTTGCTGAGATCACTAACGCCTGCTTTGAACCCGCTAATCAGGTTTGTTAATTGTAATTTTATAGAAATGTGTTGAATGACTGAACTTACTTGTATATAATACTACTTTTTAATGGCATAATTTTTCGCTGAGAAGCACAAATAAAAAAATAGTATAAATTACCAATAATTTGCGGTTACAATGCACTATGACAGGCGCACTGCGGGAATACGTTTTATATCTCTTAGCGACAAGTACTGGCGCGCGGCCGACTTGCGGTTAGAGCCGACTGTTTTACTAGTGTTAGGTACTTTAATTCTACTGCTAAGTTAGACTTCGCAAGACTACTCAACGGTGAAAAGTGTTATTGACCTAGTTTAAGTGGTATAGCTTTTTGAATAAACAGAGTAATTTTAAAATCAAAATCACTTATTATATCAAAGTAGTATTTCATATTTTACATTCGAAATAAAAAATGCACAATAACAAAGTTTCTATTCGGTTTAAGTCAACTCAACAAATTCAAAATGATTTAAAAACGCCCGTGACTACTTGGTTTTCTCGTCCATTCAGTGACACCATGCAATGTCGGTGTTTAAGTCCAAAGCCTTCTACTTTGATAGCCATATGTTATAAACATTGCCTCAAATATCATTTGAAATCGCAACTAATTTAATCTTACACTAAAAACAAAATTATCTTTTTTCCAGATGGTGAAGTGTGACCCACGCCATGGTAAATACATGGCATGTTGCATGTTGTACAGGTAATTATATAGGTACTTTTGCTTATTTTGTACGACTAAGTATCTCCCACTGTATCTACTTAGTCTAGCATTGGAATTATTATTAAAATATTAAATAAAATATCGATAGAATTCTGAGTTTTCAAAATGAAATATAATTGATATAATTTTATAAACAGCTTAACGTTGTTTCTTTGCGCTGGGTATCTACCCATTCTTCTATCTAGAAGGAACCAGATTTTAAGACATTCCGTTCTCCATTTTCTGGCTAATTTTCGTGCCATTTCGTGTGAAAAGGCGTACATCAACGCGTCCCTCTGCTAGACCAAGAGCAGGGAAGTGATTAAAATATAAACATTCTTCCGAGTGCAGACTCCAACAATAGCCTCGTATAACTTTATAATAATAATCAATTTCTCTATTGAAAAATTCGAGATACAATTATATAATTTTAATGTACCTACAGAGGCGACGTGGTGCCAAAAGACGTGAACGCTGCCATCGCTACCATTAAGACGAAGAGGACTATCCAGTTCGTGGATTGGTGCCCGACAGGATTTAAGGTAAATATCGCGCCCCACTTTAGATTTAACTTTCTTCTTATTCCTTTTTCCTCAAAGAGATGATTTATCGAATGAATTATATGTTTAAAATTTTCTATTACCAATAATTTATATGTTTTTATTACTTTAACCAGGTGGGCATCAACTACCAGCCTCCCACGGTGGTGCCTGGCGGTGACCTCGCCAAGGTGCAGCGCGCGGTGTGCATGTTGTCCAACACTACAGCTATTGCTGAGGCTTGGGCTAGGTATGGATATTTTCTTAAATTTATTATATACGAGACTCGTATGACAGAGTAAATATACGAATAAAAGTCGTGATATTTTTTATTTATTTTTGGGTTCTAGCCAAATGATGAGAATAAAATAAGCAGTGTAGGCTTATTTAAATTTATTTATGAGATAAAGAGGAGAAGGTAGGGACTACGGTAGAGTACCTAGTACTTTTTCATAAAAATCTACTTTAATTTAGCTTAAGTGTCTTTATTTATTTAAATAAGCGACATGGCTGGGACCCAACGCGTCAATTTATCACGACTACATCAAACAAATATTTTAAAAAAATCCTTCCTTACTATTACTATTAATACTTAGAAAATAAACTCTTATATTAATTTCTCAGACTCGACCACAAGTTTGACTTGATGTATGCAAAACGCGCTTTCGTGCACTGGTACGTAGGAGAAGGCATGGAGGAAGGCGAGTTCTCTGAAGCCCGCGAGGATTTAGCTGCTTTGGAAAAAGACTATGAAGAAGTCGGAGTTGACTCCACTGAGGGAGAACTCGACGAAGAAAATGAATACTAAACAAATCATATGTTAAATAACCTTCCCTCGATGACATAACAATAACTACCATTTTGGTAGAATATAGTAGATTTTGGTAGTTTTATAATATATCTCTCATATTAATTTAACAATGTAATTTTGACTTTCATACAGTGATTTTACACTATTTTTTAAGTTGAATAACTAGTTTTAAGGAAAATTGTGAGCTTGACTGAAAGTAAGAATGCTTATTAACAGTATAAACTTTTGAAATACAATTTCCAAGGAGAAATAAAAAGTTTATATATCTGTGGCGTGAGTAGTAAATTTGCAATGCGCATTTATTAATTATAAAAAAATCGTGATAATATGATTTAATTTTGGATTTGAGATTCTTTTATATTTTTATTAATTAAGCTAACTTATAAAAAAATATATTATAATTATAATGCTTCTTACAAGCATTATGTATGGATGATAATTTATTTGAATGCACAATAAAAACCTTTTACACTTAAACACTTCTTTTATTTTCGACAAGACATTCGGAAACACATAAAAATACACTAAACAAAAATTAAATTGTTAAAAAATATATTTTTAAATGGCAATACAATGATAAAAATAATATTTTTTTTATAAAATATAAATACGAGTATATAGGTAGGATATGAACATTTTATTAAAATCAGGTGTAAATTCGTTTTTTTACATATATGAGATCCTCCTATTATAGGAATTTTACAAAATGCTTTTTTACCTTGTACTTAAAGATGTTATATTTTTATCTATACTACAGACAATATAAATATTGTTATTTTTATTTCACACTTTATCCTGCATATAGCCAGTAGAGAGTAGAGAGGATTGCAATATTATTTATTTATTGCAAATATAATTATACATAAATAACTGGCATTAATTATTAATAACAATTCTTTTTCTAGTCTAATGGTTAACATTTAAAAACTAATAGCTTTACATAGATTATAAATATTATGTACAAATTCCACAGGGTGGAGTAAAAACTTTTTTTTAAAAGTTATGTCCTTAATAATTGTAGTTTCTACATATTTTATATAATTTGTAACATTCGTTTACGATTTAGAACGATTTAGAACATTCTGTACGGGCAAGACCCAGAGCAGGGTAGGCATAGATAATCTGGGAACCCGGTTTTAAGACACTCCGCTGCCATTAAGACACTTCCTTCCCCACCTTTTGCCGAATTCTGAGGCATTGCGTATTGAGTAGCGGAACTCAACGCCGCGTTTTTTTCCTTACCAGAGCGAGAAAATGAAAATATTGTGCGAGTGGAAATCAAACCCACAACCGTCGCGTATACAGTCAGACCCTTACTGTACCTATGTATCTTATGTTTTTTAGAGTTATGTAAAAACACATATAATATTTAACATAAAATATAGAATATTTTCATTATAATATTCTTGTTAATATACATTAAGCTTTCTCTTAATTATTAATTTATTACACGATTAACGATATGATTAGATTGATTGATTGTGAGTTTGTCTAATTTTAAGTAATGTTAATATGTGTAAAAATATCCACCTAATGCTAACAAACTGACTTTAGTAAATAAAATTGTTCATAAAAAATTTAACTATAAAGAAAATAACGAGTTGTGAAATGTCAGTCATAAATATAATATATACCAAACAGTATACTCATACATTGTTGTGATGTGGAATTTAAAAAATTACTTTTAAAATCAAATCGATTTTAAAGTTCTTAATTTCGCTAAAAAATTATAATTAAAAATCTTTTTATTTTTAAGTTCAATCACTTTCATTCCTAGCGATGTTACCACAATATGTTTTACATGTATAAAATATTGTGGTAACATCGCTCGTTTTTGTATTAAATATATAAAATTTCGCCCCTAAAAATCTTTGATATTATTGCATAGTTTAAACAATTTAAGCATACATTAAAGGAAACATCTTTGTTTTTAGAATATGTAAAAATGTTAAAATATTTTCATAAACTGTTATGGTCGAAAAATTTAAAAAAAGTATATTAACTATTCAGTCTATTTTTTTACACGATTAACTGGTTTATTAAGTACTGATCTCTGCAATATATTGTATACATAAAAAAATAAGGTTGTTACAAACCTAATTTACGTAAAACACATAGTTTTGAAGTAATATAACAATTTAAATTCAAACATTATGATAACCACAAATCAGCTTCACGCTGTATTCCGCACACACCAGGGTAGGCAGAGGAAACTTAGTGTTAAGACACCGTTCCACGCCGTGCTTTGCCTCGACACTAGAACGAAGAAACGAAAATATGAATTCAAATAAATATTTCATTTGCGTCTGCGCCACGACTAGCCACAACCTGATTTTTTGATTTTGATAGCCATAATTTATGAAAAATAAATTAACCCCCTTCCACTGATCACCCTTTTATTTTATTATAGCTTCACACTGAATTCACATATAGCAAAGATAACTAATGCACTCAGTTTTTTACGAAATGCAAATTTTCGAGACATTGAATGTTAACTGGCAGTACTCAAAGATGCACTTTTGTCGTGTTACCTACCAGAGCCAGAAAACTTAAACCATTTGAGTGGTGGTGGTGGTTCCCTAGAGTGGTAATCGACACAACCTTCGCGTTTCCAGCCAGACGATGTGCCGATGCACCTCTATAATTTTAATATTCAGTAAATTCTTATTTATTCTTCATACAGAAAACAACATGCAACAATAATGTTAAAGTAACTTTTCAAAACATTTTTTTAACAAAATGGAAAGGCTACGGCTAGGCACTTCACCACTTATTTAAAAAAAAATTATATTCTTAATAATTTTATAAAATAATGAATTGGTCTTGAGGTATAATAGCTGGTATATTTCTTTTTAAACATAATTTTAAACACTTTAAAAATATTATAATATATCAAGATTTGAACCCGCTCTACGCAATCAAACATTTACATTACATTACACCATTTATAGAGTTAATTTAATTTGCTATACAATTAAAAATATGGTATATTTCATACAATAATCAACATTTATTACAAAATAGTGTATACACAAGTACTCTAAAGTTTCTCTAATAATTACTGACTACTCGTGTTTATACTTATTATTGGCTGGAGTCATCGGAGTCACTTTGGTAACAGGGGTTGAAAGGGTTTCAGGGGGTTCAATAATGGCGGGGGCCGCTGAGTCTCGTGGAAACCACCCTCGGGGACCTCTTTTGCCGTTTTCTGTTCCTGTTAGCTTCTCACCGAATAGCCAATGCCTGGATAAAAATGTTAAATTACTGTACGCTGTCAGAGACAGCAAAATGCAGGTGGCATCACATCGCTACGAGCGCCCGGTGTAAGTTAAAGTGAAATGACAACATCGCGACCGTACCATACAAGTTAGAACGAGACAGCGACATTGCCACTGCCACCACACCATGTAAATTATAAAGAAAACAATAATCCCATTGTCACCACACCATACAAGTTAGAGCAAGACAGAAACATACCTGCGTCGCCTGGTCGCGCGCACCACGTCCCCCAGCGCCAGCGGCAGCCGCGCCTCGTCGCTGCAAGGGGGCGCTAGTGCGGCGCGCGGGTACGACAGTATAGGAGCCCAGCGGCCGGAGTATGGGCGTGTGGCAGTATAGATACGAGATCGCTGGTGTTTGTCTTGCTTTTGGGCTAGTTGTTCTATCTGCGGGTTGAATGTTTTGTTTAGTATAGTGTGGTTGATCAGTCGTGGCTGACATACATCTGAAAGACTAGCCTGAAAGTTTAAAACATGGCCCATACATATTACATATAAATTAATATACACAGTAGACATATATTACATATCCATGTCTAAATTGCAAATTTATTATTTTAAACGAAAATAATCTACACAGATATGTGTAATATAAAAATATTTATGGTTTTTCAAAGGTCAAAATGTAAAGAAAATCTTGAAATATAAAAAATACTTACAGTAAGATCATATTCCCCACATTCACTAAGCAAAGGCCATTTTATCCCATCATATTTGTGTCCTCGTAATAAAAAACCCACATTCTTCTTCCACCCCAGGTCATATGGGAATTTAAATGGCGGCAAACCAAGCTCTTTGCGACGACACTGTGCCTTCTCAATTATCCAATCTTCTATTGTCGTGCAGTTGCGTAGGATACTGCGTATCTGTAAAATAATGTTATTTTTTTCTTTTTTTAATAAAATATAAAATTATTATTAACCGGATTGTATTAATGGATGTAAAATTATATAAAAATCTGTTTTTGTTTTTATTTTCGCCATTTTATCTAGCATTAAAAAGGTAAAATTCCTCATTGTACCTTTTTGCTAAATAAAATACGCGATGTTTTTACAAAAATACGTAATTTCAAATACACAGATTGAGAGATTACATAGAATGTAGTTACATATTTTCATAAAACATATCATAGACAAATAACACTGTTATTGCATCATAAAATCAGATTAAAGAATGATAAAATAAAGGTAAATTTCAATTAATAAAACGGGAATATGAATGAAAATAAAAAAGACATAATCAACATTCTATAGTAAATAATCACAGATATAGTATAGAGCAGTTTATGTGAAAAAAATTATTATGTACTTTACCGACGATGGCTTGGCGCCAGATATTTTTTAACATTTTAATGAAGCTATAAAAATTTCTGGGCAAATTTCCACAATGTGAATATTTAGACGACAAACGACAAAAACTGCCAACAATATAACTAATTAAAATATTTTAATTAATTTATTATTGTTAAAGACGAAAGAGTTACGAGAGTATCGACTTGTTTTGATTTTTCAAAAAAATTATAATCTTTTTTTTTTTCGAGTGTAATTTTACTTTTTAGAAAAAAAATGACATTCAAAAGCTACCTAACAGTTTACACTTTATGCATATGTCAATTAAAACATTCAGTGGAAATCATTCGTCTAAAGGGATGTTACAATATTTTTTAGTGTTATAGTTAACACTAGTATGTCAAAATTAATGGTGGAAGCGGCATTCGAGAACGCTAATAAAAATGAGCATTTCTAATAACTACATTTAAATATTTCTTATAACTTAGATTCCTAAGTTGTCTTAAATCACTAATATTATTATTCTAAGGATTCACTAGGTGAAAGTTGTAAAAACACAAACTGCTGGGTTTGAAGGAGGAGGTTAATTATCACTACCTACTTTGTGAAAAACCATTAACAAATCAATATAAAAATCCAACCCACTTGCAAATACAGCAAAGCTCCAACAGCCAAAACAACACCAACTGCCATGCCAGTTGCTAATAAAGTCATTAATAGTGTTGTTAGAGTTAGATACACTAGCGGTTCATCACCCATCCCGTAATGAACATATCTTACTCGGTTGATTGCATGGTAGAGACATATTATTAGCACCTGGAAATAAAAGATATTTTCTTTTAACTTGTGATGCAGGGGTGCAATCATGCAACTGTAAATATGATAGGTTGAGAGTTTAATTCCTACTCCTGAAATAATTAATGTAATTTCATTTTATCGCTCTGGCAAAGTGTGTTGATGAGTTCCGCCAACACACAATGCTTCCAGAATTCGAGGAATGGAAGTGTCTTAATGGAAAACGGAGTGTGTTAATATTAGGTGCGCACACTCCCTCTGCCTAACACGCTATATGTGGGATAAAACATGAAGAAAAAAAATATTATAAGCACATTCTTACAATGGAAGCATGTAAGCATCCTAGTACAGCAGCTATAAGAAACATAGTGAAGGAGCAATGGTTGGCGTGACCCACACAACAGTTAATCCATGGACAGTGGTGATCCATCTTCTTAATACAGTGACCACCTAAAACAACAGAAATATGTAGGTATAAAAAACAATGAAGTGTATAATATATAGACAACTATAAATATAATTATTATTTTGTGGTTAAGACAATTTTTTACCTTAATATTAAATTTTAATTTCATTTTTGTTTAATGGATAATATTTAGTTTGTTTTTTCATAATTAAACTTACAGCACATAATATTTTATTTGTCTCATCAATGCAAAAGTTCGATCATTACTAAACCACCAATTACAAATAGATAATACTGGACACTCACAGTACAACAGGTGCAATAGTTTAAGGTCACTCAGCAAGCTATGGAGATGGTTACTAAGTATCTTCTAGTAATCATTGAAGGACAGAATTCGAAACGATATGGGTAAAAGACATTCTGGAGTTGAAGAAAGCCAACCTCTAGCTCGATGGGGATGATACACATAAACATGGCTGGAAGTGGGATACCATTGGGAGCCCAATGACAACTGTTTCATTATGTTAGTTAAACCTCATATAAAAATAATTATCAATTAATACTTACATTTCCTACAGTGGTGTGATCTCGGTGCTTTGAATCCTTCACATACTGTGCAATATTGTAAATGTTCCTTATCAGCTTCATTTTCCTGTTGGAACATATTTAATATAAGGACATGAAATTGAAAATACTGATGTACCACATCACAATGTTTTATGCTAAATAGAATACATGTTTAGCACTTACAGGTTTCCACCCAGAAGGAACAAAGCCAGGCCCTTCAAGAAGTGCTTGAAGGAAGAAATATAGTGTAGACGCAGCCAATATCAAAAACATTGCCGCATGTAAAGCTGCTGGCAAGCTCTCGTGCAGTGGCCACCACATTCCCATGAGATGAATCATTGACCATGTTATTAATTTAATTATACCTAATAAAAAAAATTAAATTATTACAGACGACACTAAAGGCAGATTTTATAAGTAAATATATTAACAATGGTAAATATATTTTCGAAATATATAATTTTCATTTTTCAGAGAAATTCTTACCTAAAACTGCTATTGGACCCCAATGACATAACCGACGTAAGGGTGTCGACATTGTTTCTAATATATTACATTGATTATAATTATATTTCGAAAAGATTAGTTTTATCTTACTAAAATCCGAGGTAGTAATACATGTATCGGTTTATCACTTAACAGTTCCATTAACGACTTAAATAATAACTTTAATGCTTAATTTTATATTATATATTGTATTACATATTGTTATATAAATGATATAGTAAATATAATATATAAAATATTTTAAATATTTATTATTTATATTTGGTAGTGTTATAAAGTTGATAAGTCATAACCGCTGACACTGACCAATTGGGGACAATAAGACAAGATAGAATGAAGCTGTCAAAAGTCGAAACTGAAATTTAAATGTCAATTTTTATTTCTTGAGCTTTAAAAGCATAGACAATCATAAGACTGCACCAGACTCTACTGAATAATTTTTATAGTGGCCTAAATTATTGTCAAATCTAATACGGTAATGTAATTACGAATAACCCTACATAATTCATTTTAAATTATAATATTTGCATATTAGAAAGTATAACTTGTAAAAAATAAGAAAAGTATAAATTTCTAATTATTAATGATCGATTGATAATTTAAAATTTTAAGATATCAACAAAATAATTGTACTTCTCAATATAATATGCGTTAGTACTTGAATACGGTAATTTTTATTGGTTGCGATATTTTCAAATATTTTTTTCCCTTTTTATAAAGTATGGCAATAATTTGTTGCAACATTTCATAATTGCCATATATTGACAAATTGAATATGGTACATTTTATAATTTAATAGATGGTAATACCATTTACCACGTCACACAGTCACTTGTCACATCACATCGTGATATTTTTGTGGCTCTTTTGGGTGTGTGCTTTCTTCATGTGTGTTGTGCTACTTATGTGGATTATTAGGTGATACTCTTCTTTTTATTGGGTAAGTTTTATGTCTGACATCGTATTATGTTGATAATATTACCTATTTTATTAATTTATAACATGAGACCTAATCTTTCTGTACCACAACTTAATCCCCGCCGGTGACTACATATTTACTGTCGCCGCCTGTACAACTACTTTTTGAACAAACTTGGAAACTAATTACTAAACACTTTATGGGCCTCGGCTTATATTTACAATTAATACAATCATAGGATCCTTTACAAAATTCACACAATTTACAATATTTGCCGACCACTTTCCTTATTCAGATATTTCTTGAAAATGTGTCTCACATAGTGCTTCTCGTTGCAGATTGTGATCCTAAACCGCAAACATGCCTAAATCGGTAAGTGTCCTTTTATTTATAAATTTATTGATATTTATTTGCAAGCAAGTACAATCAGAATATTAATGCATGTTTTATCTGATTTCTCTAATGAAATGTGATGAAGTTGCATACGAACTAATGGACGTACATATCTTATATTGCTCTTTCGGATTTAAATAGTAATCTTAATATTGGGCCAAAATGTGATGATATTTTTATAATTGAAAACAAATATTTCGTAACATATAAACAAACAAACATTTTTCTAATAAGCAGTAATATCATGCATCAGGCTACATTCTTTAGCTTTTCATAAATTAACACTTTATCTAAAACATTTTTATGTGCATATTTCTATAGTCATATAATATATTAAAAAAAAAAGAATTTGGTAGAGTAATTAACTTAATGTGTAATTAATTATATATTGCTAAGTATAAAGTTAACAAATTATGCAATTTACTTTCAAAGAAATCATTTTATCTGATGAATAATTAATATATGTTTTAAATTTGTTACCTTAGTGAAATTATGAATTATATATATAAATATTAATTTTGAAAACATTCTATTGTATGTTTATCTGCTCTGGCTTAAATTATAAAATATTTATTTAAAATATGCTTTCATTTTCAATATATATATATTTTTAAAATGCCTAAGATATATCTAAAGTATAAATTGAAATTGCTATTATGGGTTTTCTCATTTATGTGCAACTGGGGAAAAAAATTGCTTATCAACACATAATTAAAATAAATTATTTCAAGTAAGCTGATATAAGGTTATTAACCGTTGATAAACTAGCTATTTTAAAATTCAATACAAACAAGATCTCATATTAAAAAAGTATTTTATTACTTAAATAGAAAATTTTACAGGTTTTTTTAGCTCTACATTGTATCCCACAAATAGCAGGGAGAGCAAATTAAACTTAATATTAAGACACCACCCTGTTGCCAATTTCTAATAAATTTTCAAGACATTGAATGTTTAGTGGCAGAACTCAATGCCACATATTGTCTTGTTGCAAATAGGTATTATACCAGTAAATATGGTACACCTGGATGCATTCCACTAAACAACACAATGTCTTCAATTCATTTGGAAAGTCAAGTGTTTTTTTGACTAGGATCTGTGTATCTGATATGAGGGGCAAAGTGTTTAACTGTTAAGTTGTTATGAAGATGTACCCAGATAGACTCCACTGTCTGTCTAAAGAAGTTTAAAGATGTGTTTCAGTCTGCTATAACAACAAATATTAAAAAGGAGAATAAAATTAATATTTTGTATTCGAACATAATTTTTTTGGCATTTCTATAGATAGACGGTTACGAAACCCTTTGTGCCCGAGTTCAACTTGTATTCAATTTTTTTATATACATTATTTCGCTACTGAACTTTTTGTAATATGCTTACTCACTTTCTATAATTTCTATGTAAGCTTTAAAATTAACCATATAATATCACATGCCTATATACTCACTATATATTTATTTTTCAGATACTTGAATATATTACTAAAATCATTGTTCCCAGTGGGGACGATGTATTGGTTAGTCATGCTTTGCAACTTTGGTTTTTTTTTTTTAATTTTTACTAATTGAATTTTGTTTTTTTTTATTATGCTATGCACGCTAAATGCAATGATTGGTTAGAGTTTTGGTTCGATTGTGTTATTTTAAGTGTAAATTTTCGCTTGAAATAGTTTTTGTTTAGATTTCTACCTTTTATTTTTTTACCAGTCGAGCACGTAATTCAAATCATGTTTATTATTTAAGAATATTTTCATTTCTTCGCTCTGACACCAAGACAAAGCCCGATGTGCCACTCAACATGTAATGCCTCGAAAAATTCGACGGAGAATGAACGGAACGGAGAACGGAGTGTCTTATCATTGGGTTCCCCCTGCCTACCCTGCTGTATGCGGGAAGCGTGATTGACTGATTTGACTTTTATTTTTTTAGTTATTTTTATTTTCTTGAAATATAATTATAAAAATATCAAATAATTACAAAGAAATAACAATTTGTGGAATCTCTTGCAAATATTATAGGGGTCATAATGTTTTGGTTGTTGGTATGCATTTTATTTGCATGTCGAGCCTTGAGATTTATTTCCCTCCGATAACAATTCAAACGAAATTAGATATTTAATAGTTCTTTGAATTCTCATTGTGGACTTGTTAGTCATAAATTTTGATGACGTTCATTTTGGTTTTGTATGTTTAGCTAGATGTAGTTTTGATTGGAAATGTTTTAGTAATATAAAAAAATAAAGTCAATGAAGAAATACTACGTTCTTCATAATTGCCTTTATTTTTTTTAAGAGAGTTAATTATGAGGCCAGCTCACCATCGCAGGCGCACAAGCGTATGACTGAAAGCCCAACAGGCTATGGGTTCGATTCCCACTCGAGGAAATGAAATATATGTTTTAATTTTTTGGCTCTGAAGTCGAAGCATAGCGCGGTTTTGAAATCTGTCACTCTACACGCAATGCTTCCAGAATTCAGCGGAAAGTGGAGAGCGGAGTGTCCGTATAATACACGAACTGAAACAGAAAATAACGATATATTTTGTAAAGTAATTGAACGAGTACACAGTATTTTCTTAGTATGCGAGCGCATAGGAAGGAAGCTAGAAAGTGGGACGCGCGTTATCTAGTTAGTGGACACTGCACCCGTGCGCCGACAGCCGACACCATGGCGTACTAACGTATCTATCTGTACGTGTATTTAGTGGATAGGAAAAAAATGTTTTATCGTTTTCTCTATTTAGCTTTCATTAAAATCTATAAAAAGTTACTTTTTAGCTTGCTTAGCAAATATTTTACTAGATTTCGTTTTTTCGTTGTTAGTGAAGTGTTTTGTATTTCCACGCATTTATTTAATTTCCAATTAAATAATAGCGTGTTGTATAACAGTATTTAAAAATATTCCCAGTAAGATTTCAGTTAGACTTATCCGTGTTATCGTCATGATTGTGGGTTCCATTCCCATTCAAGGGAATGAGTTATTTATATTTCCCCGCACTAGTAGACAAAGGTCGACGTTGAGTTCCGACACTCAACACGCCATATCTTGAATTCTCTGCCGACCTAGCTAATATGTGGATAAATAACTAAAGTCTAACTCATGACGACCCAAAGGCGCCACCGATGGCATCACAAATAACTACCTTGTTAAAATGTCATAAATTCAATAACTATAATTTATTGCATTGTGCACTTGACACATAAAACGACTACGGAACGAACTAATTTCGTAATGTATGTACTCTACTTTTATTTACTCTTCACTATCATCAACTCGACACGCGTCATTTAACGTTATAGTAGTGTATAATAAGAAATGTCTAATAAAATATGCCACTGCCGACTTCAATCATATCGCTCGAGTCTACTTTGATTGATGTTATAAAAATCGAACTGGGTACTACCAGATTAACGGTAATCTGGTGACAAATTACTTTAACTTAATTACTGGGCTATTACTATAAATATTAACAGCGTACTTGACAACATAGACAAAGCTTTCACTACTTATTTATTTATTTATTTATTTATTTATTTATTTATATTTTAGGGAAACACACAGAACACAAAATACACAAACATTACAAATTAAAAAGATAACACACATTCCAATTAAGTTTCCACATACAATTTATAGATACAAACAATGAACACAAAATAAAATATACTACTAGTTACATTATTACAAGTTACATTAAGAAAAAAAAAATTCAATTTATTAATTCAATACATACACACTTTACACTATACAATAAAAAATATATAAATTAATCATAAGTACAGCAATTTATTAGAATCTTTTTTAAATCATTGACATCATTAATTTTGAAAATATCAATATTGGCAAACAATTTATCATAGCTGGTGCAGGCTCTATTAACAAAGATATTTTGTGCATGCTGGCTTCTAGTAACGGGTGTATTAAATAGTAATGGATTACGCACAGATCTTCGCGGGCATCTGAAATTAATGCAGCTCAAAAGAAACGGGGAGTTCATATGATTTTTAATTATCTTAAATAATAAAAGTTGGTCTCTAATTAACCTTCTATTGGCGAGAGATAATACTTTAAAACAATCGTTAGCCTCATTTAAGGTTTGTTTTTTAAAATGTACAAATTTAATGAATTTATTTTGAACAATTTCTAACCGGTTAATATATGTTTTATAGTGTGGGTTCCAAACAGTAGAACCGTATTCAAGAATAGGTCTAACAAAAGAATTGTACAGAAGTATCAGAGTGCTTGTTTTTTTGAAATCTTTGGAAATTCTAAAGATAAAGCCAAGCATGCGATATGCTTTAGCAATCGTTCTGTTGATATGTAAATTAAAGTTAAGTTTATTATCTAGATGTATACCCAGGTCCCTAACCTCAGACACTCGAATTAACTGAGTACCGTCAAGACGATAGTCAAATGCAAAAGGATAGCGTTTACGAGTGAACGAGATGACATTACATTTATTAATATTTAAAAATAAAGAATTTTTCTTACAATATAAGCTTAGCATATTAAGATCTTCCTGTAAAAGTAAGCAATCAGATATAGACGAAATCCTTCTACAAATTTTCATATCGTCTGCGTATAGAAGAACAAATGAAAACTTAACTATGTGGATGACATCAATTATGAATAAATTAAACAGTAAGGGACCAAGATGAGATCCCTGGGGAACACCTGAGGTAACAGGAACGAAAGACGAGCAATGACCCTTGACCGTAACTGCTTGACTACGGTTTTGGAGATACGAACATAGCCACCTCAGCAAATCACCATGTATACCGACTTCCTTTAGTTTGTATATAAGGATCGAATGAGAAATTTTATCAAAGGCTTTGGAGAAGTCGGTATACACGACATCCACCTGTGAACTTTCATCCATAGATGAAGACACTCGATGCACCAGTTCACAGAGATTAGACTCCGTTGACTTATGGGTTACAAACCCATGCTGTTGTTCTATTACAACAGTACGTAATAAAGGAAAAATGGAATCATATATAATCTTTTCGAACATTTTTGCTATGACACACAGCTTAGAGATTGGTCTGTAATTCTGTATATTATGTCTATCACCGGACTTGAACACTGGTACTACATAGGAGCGCTTCCAAATAGATGGCATCACACCAGCAGAAAACGATTTGCTAAATAGTAAGTAAATAGGATATGCTAAAGTTTTAGAACAAGATTTTAAGAATAAGGGATTATGTATAAGTAAGCATAAATATAGTCTAATGTTTCCTCTGCATCTATGACATGTTAGAGAATTCTATCATACATTGCTATGCAGATGAGTAGAGGCTGTATACTCCAGCCGCGCAAGTTATTATTGGGAAAACGTTGACGAGTCTGTGTCTTCTGTTGATGCATTCCTTGGAAATGTTCCTTATGGGATGAAAGATACCTGGTTCAGTTCAAACCCCAGACGACGAAGTTTGCACGTTAACCACTAAGAAAAATCCATTTGTCGTGTCACCAGTTTTCGGGAACACTCCTTTTAAAACAGCGCCCAGTATATGAGCATAGAGGGCCTTGCTTCGATTGAGTTCCAGTATCGAGATCATTTGGAAAGCAAGGCCAAGTTAGCCTCAAGAAACTGGGGGCCATCGGTAGGGGGAGATTCTTTATATGGCCCAGGATCGGCGTCAAATTACGTAGCAACCATCATCAACAAACAATCGCATATTATTAACAATTTAGCCACTTGAATAACAAACACAAAGAGTTGTTATTTTCCCGCATAAAAGGGCAGACCATGCCTAGTGCCAAGTAGAAGTCATTTAGTTCTCCACTATCCGCCAAATTATCGAGAGATTGCATGTTGAGTGACAGAACTCGATCACCGCAATTTATATATCAAAACGGGAAAAAGAAAATAAAGTATAACCATTGTCTCGAGTGGGGATCGAACCCGCAACCATCACGCTACAGTCACACGCCGTCCCAATGCGCCAGCCTCCAGAAAATTCAATATAAAAAATAAATGCTAACATATGACCTGAATCATAGTTAAATACTGTCACCTGAATTTTTTACAGGACGGATGCACTTATTCCAATTAAATCATTTGACCAATTATGTCCATTGTTGGATGATACAAGGTCGTTCATCCTCTGTTTTACATTTATCATTGATAGCGAGATTATTATCTATCACGAAGTAATTCTTAAGTTTTTTGACTCGTATTAATTTTATTAAACAAGTTTCTAAGTTGAGGCCAGGAATAAAATAGATGAATTTAAGGAATTTTGCACAAAACGTTCGATATACTTTATTGTATAGTAATATAAAAATATTAATAAAGAATTTTGCGGGCATCTATTTATAAAATCTTCATATGATACATTAGCAAAGTTAACGATTACTCGCGAATGATTTGCACTTGTCGACGAATCCATGTATCTATGAGAAACTTCTTACTTATTCGAAAATATTCTTATGTATACAGTAGAAAAAGTGTTAATAATTTTTAAATTGTAAATATAAAAGCTTAATAAAATATTAAGAAGTAAACGTGAATTAGAATTGCATTTTTAATTGAGATTGCTATTCACAATGTTTAAAATATATGTATATCTAACTACTTTTAGCCATTGATTGAATCACGATTCCATTTAGGAGTAAGAAAGAATAAACTGTAGGCTGTTGCACATAGCACAGAGCACTGCTAAGAATACACCGAAAGCTACCTGTCGCGCTGCAAAATGGAATTGCACAAAACCTTCGATGTACTTCAATGTATAAATAATACTTCATGCGACTCGACAATGGTTTATAGCATTATAACCAGTATAAATAACTTATATAAAGGTTTAATTCGCGTGAGGGTGTGCGATTTCAATATCAGGTAAGCCTTCGTCCTGCGCAGGCGCATCTCGACCGTTCAGTTCAAACTCTACCGCCGCGTCCGGCAGACGCGGCTTCGCACGGATTACCTTATATAGAACATCCTGTATTGTGTGTGTGACCGTGACTTTTGTACCTGTGCTACTCCAAAACCAGCAAAATGGTCGCCGGCGGCAAACAGGTACGGATTATATAATGTAATGTACAAAGGACAATGCCATGAAATGTATACTTTTGACCTCAGTTACATAATACTTGTACGTACTCTGAGAAAATTCTAAACCAGATTATAATGGAAGTAATGAGAAAATTGAATCGACATGGGCATAGCTCGTGATCGATCATTAAATAGTTTTATATTAGCGTGCCGTTTTCGCTTTGGCCTCACATATTATTTATTACCTAGCAACAGCACGAATGTCATATTTCCAATACGATACATGTACATTGTACGCTCAATTCACCAAGTAACGCTGATGTCATCGCGACGTCATACAAGTAGAGTCGGTTGGGATTTTATTATTTATTTTGTCCCAAACGGTTTTAACCGTCTTTTTATCCCCGTCCCTGTCCCGCCCGGCCGGATGGAGAGGGACAAAAGGTTTCCTGTTTCGCGAAAGCGTCCTCGCTCTCCGTTTCGTTTGTTTGATGTATTGTGCTGAACACAGTAATGGCTATGGTTTAAATTGGATAAATTTCTTTTAAATTTTATATATGACCAAAAATTCACCATTTTTTTATTATATCAATTTTATGACGTAATCCTAATAAATACCTAAATAAGTAAATATTGAGGCCTCAAAACTACAGGTATAATTACGTCTAACGTCGTTATCGTTGCAAAAGGAATTTGTAACATACCTATACTATGAATTGCCGTAAACCATTATAAATGTTATCTAATCGTTTTTAATATTTCATTGCCTCGCTCCGGCGTGCATGGCTGCTGACAAGCATTTTTTTTTTATTATTTTATCTACAAATACTTTAAGCCTTTATGTAAAGTCTAGCGTAGGTAGAATCCGATGTGTCAGAGAGTACCTACGTCCTCAGAGGAACCCGAACGGACGGAACCTCCTCTTTTGTCGTATCAGTATCATAGCCCGAAGTACGATTCAAATAGATAATTATTGTATACAATTAACAACATCAGATTTTTTGCTTAAATTTTAAACAACATTTTGATGTACAAATAAACTATAAAATAAAGTCAAAATTACTACAATGAATCTTAACTCATAGATTATTCAAGGATCTTCCTCGTTCGAAGAACGTCTTAGTTGACAAAAACAATAGCAAAAACCTACTTAATACGTGTTTCTCTCCATTGTAACTTATTTTAATATCACAACAGCCTTGTACAACTTAGACGCGATTATAATCTTTGACATGGATCCCATTTTCATTCAACTATAATATGATAAACACCGGTTAATTGTTATATAGGTAATTTATACAGATTGCCTTCTTACACTTTTCTTCACGACAATTTATGAACATTTTCTTTTAAAAAGAAAAGCTATGGCCGATGAAAATTTACTGCGCTAAAATATTTGAAAATTGTAACTAGTGAATTCATTTTTCAATAAAAATTACAATAAATATGAAATTCGTTAATTTTTTTACATGTAGAGGCCAGTCGTGGTAAGGGCACAATGTGAGTTCGATTCCCACTCGAGGAAATGAAATGGAAAATCTCGAAAATAAAATGTTTGTTATTTTCATTACTTCGCTCTGGTGTCGAGGCAAAACGCGGTGTTAAGTTCCGCTATTCAATAAGCGTATCCACTAGAATTCAGCGGAAAGTGGAGAGCGGAGTGTCTTAACAATAGACTCCCCCAACCTCAGGTAGGTTGGTTACATGCGAGATACAGAGCGAAGCTAAATATACTGAACTATTGAAAAACGTCTGTTGAAGTTTAAATGGTTACTTTTTAGAGACATATCGTGAGAACGATGTGGTCGCTATCCACCTGTTTCAAGGTCTCACAATAATACCTATTAAATTCCAAATATTAAATGAAAAAAATAAATTAAAAACTCTAGAGAACTGACTTATATTAACGAAGCAATGACAGACTTTTTTGCTCTAAGCAAAGAAGTATATTTCTGTTTTAAAATATTTATTATATAACATGTCATGTAAGTATTGCGTAAAGTAGATCTTTAGTTTTATAACTTCCTTTTATATACAAAGTGATTTAATAATTAATAATTATTAATTTTGCCATAGTGGTCAAATCGAGTTAACTATGAGTTATGTATGACACATGACACATTCTAACTAACTTTGACCGCAGGTACAGTGCGTGACATGACAACGTCGATATGGCCATATAACCACATCGATATAGCCACAAAAACGATTCCTCAATTCGAACCAGTACCTCTTAAGATTATCGCGCTAAATACCAAACAAACTCCTCGCTTCAATAATAATATTAATATCTATAGATAAAAAAAATCCATCGCTCTACAATTGTTTTATAGAAGTCGACCCAGATTACTTTTCATTTCATTTCACCGTTACATGTACACTCGTCCCACAAATCTTACGGCAACTTTATTAAATCGATTCCATTTTTATAATATGTATGTTCCTATAATATCGATTCGATTTAAGTTGTATTTACCTAATTAATTCCATCAAGTCGATTGTTGGTTTTCCCTCTATCTTTATTATTATTGGTAAATAAAATAATTTATTTTCATATAAATGATTTATATATAATGCAAATATTGTCCGAGATTTATTAAAATAGAAATGACGTTTGTTTTCGTCTTTTTATCACAATTTGTATGTAATTAGTCATTGCACTTGGTTCATGAATTTGTTTTCTTGATTCTTTATAAATACTTAAATAATGTGTTTACGTTTTATTTAAAATTCAATTAGAGTCTCCATTGCTTACGTATCTTGTTAACTTGAAGTGCTTTGCTTAAGAGAAGAGAAGAGAGTCATCGTCCACTGTCACGGCCTCAAACTAAAAACTCGACACTTGTTGGTTCGATTCCCACTCGGGGGAATAAATTATCAGCCATAAAACACGTATATACCGAAAATTGGGGAACGGAGTGTTTTAACACTAGGTCAGATCTACCTGCCTAGCTATGTATCCCGCGTAATGCGTGAAGATAAAATAATATCAAAAGAATATCGCGACATCTTTAATATGAAATAAATTATTATCTAATCTGTAATGCAATTGTTGGCGATTCAAACACCAACTTTCGTTTACTTTAGTTATCATCTGGAGTTGCTAAGCGAACTACGGCTAAGTACTTTGAACAGTATATATAAGTTCGGTTCAGTAAGGGTTCGATTGTGAATTCTGCTATTCATCACGGAATGCCTCCTGAAATCGGCGTCGAAAAGTGGGGAAAAGGAACGGATTGGTATTTAACACTAGGTTACCAGGGACCCTCTGCCTACACTGCTATGTGCGGGATACATCGTGCAAAAAATCTACTAGAAAATGAACTTCTGTTTTCATTTTTTAATAAATAATGTAATTGTTATCTTTAATTTTACCCACGTTCACCGCGAGGCAGGTTAGCGCATCCCATTCATTACTGGTTGTACTTGAAAATTAATTTGATGGTCGATATGCTTCGTGGCCATAACGTCTCACATCGTTTCACTTACACTTCTTCGATATCTTGAGCACTACATACCCTAGCTTCTTATAGGTATCTATTATAATTGTTTTTTTTTTTATTTTATAAAAGTAAATTAAATCATAATTTCGTTTAGTGGTCCGTGGCGAACGGAGTGTTGTAATAATAGGTTCTCTTTTCTTATCCTGCTATATGCGGGATACAGCGTGAAGCTATAATTTTTTTTATTATATTTACTTCTAAAAACTAATGATTTTTGTTGTCAGAAAGGGATAAAATGCAAAAGGAACAAAGGATCATTCATTGAACTGTGTCAAACATATGAGAAGCACCTGCTCATTCACCTGTCGGGAATGTTCGACGCCTCACACCCATTACTACCACCAGCTTGCATATCCGTTATAGATTAGTTTCTAGAAATTCATAAAATTTTGGAGAAAAAATATATATTTGGTTAGGTTTTAAGGTTCTGTACGTCAAAACGTAAAAACGAAACCCTTATAGGATCACTTTGATCTTTGTCTGTCAAGACCATTTGTCTCGCCATCTCTTGCAGGTGTCTGAAATTTATATTATATATTTAGATCTACGGTCCTCTAGTACGATCCCACAAATAAAATCAAGCTTCTAAGTCATCGCAATCAAAAGGTACGAGCATATATTAAATGCATCGATTTTGCTGCATTTTGTATGAAATTCGCCGCGTAATCTACTTTATGGGTCCCGTGCCACGAAGTGAGAACTGACAATACAAATAAAGCAGAAAATCTGAAAAATGAAAATTTATAGGAAAAGAACATTACAAACTTATATTTGTAGTGCAAATGAGTGCATGTGCCCGCAAACTTAAGTTTGTCAACTTTTATTGACATTGTCAAGTTGTACTTTCGGTTGACCTACAATCCTGAAATTTGTATGAAAGCCTCGGCGTGCTTCTAGTTTGATTCGCACTTAACCGGTTTTTTTTTATGAAAATGCAATCGTTGATTCTAGAAAATAAACACTGCATTCTGTCGTCACTTCCTTTGTAAGCGGCACGGAGACTCATTTGCAGTAATATCCGTGGAAAATCGTTGTAATTTTCATGGTCGGTAATTTATCATTATGTACGTTTCTTTATTGGATGACCGTACAATATTTTATTTTTCTTATGTAGAAAACTTTAATTCTTTGTAATAAGGAAAAATGCTTTATAAATATATATGAATATAACACGATTATTGTTGTGTAATAAATGTTATATAATTATTTTATCTTAATGTCGAAATTATAATTTAAAACTGACATTCATGAGTAATTGGAATCGAACCCACATCAGTTGCGTTTACATTACATTAAGTTTATTTAAGAGTAAGTCAATACGTTTCTACGAAATATATAATACAAACGAGTGTTTTAAATAAACAGAATATACCTAAATTGCGATTATTATAGTTAAGCAAAGTTTAAATCTCGATATCTGTAATACACGATGGAAATTAATTCCTTGATAATACTACTGTCTCGACACATCAATCGATAACGCTTAAAAATTATACGACTAGAGATAAAAAAACTATGATAATGTTAGCGTAATTCTACACGTGTGTAAATATTCATAAAATCGATTATTTGATTTAAATTAAAGTTTAATTAACTCTTTCTGGTAACCTTGACATGAAAATGTAATGATTTATAATATCAATATCGACAATATTTGCCGTGTTTATGTGATAGTAGGTCATTAGTCAAAAGTAGGTGTCTAATCAATTCAACTACAATCAACTCTTCCAGAGCTTATCATATAAACTAATATTATAAAGCTGAAGACTTTGCTTGGAAGTGCTAATCTGAGGAACTACTGGTATAAATTGAAATTTTTTTGTTGAAATCATTTTCTAGTTACTCTTATTTGACTATACGGAAATGTAGAGTCTAGTACTCAGCTTCACGCTGTATCCCGCACACAGCAGGGTAGGCAGATAAAACCTAGTGTTAAGACACTCCGTTCCCCACTAGACTAGTAAGTAATAAATATATAGGTTTTACTTTTTGCTTGACATTGTAGAGCTCCCTTATAGTCTCGTGATAAAAATTAACATCATTATGAATGATTACTGACACGAATAATTATACAACAATTAAAAGTGTGTGTAATTCAGATTCCTAAACCCGGTTTCTAACGCGAGTGGAGCAAGTCCATTAAGGACTACGTTGAACTCGCAAAAGTAAACTGCATACTTTTATTTTCACTAATTAATAGTCGAGCTGAAAGAACCAAACGAGCTGAACTAAATCGCTCAGATACCCCGCTCCTTAGGGAATATAATAATTATAAAATATTGGATAAGGTTACTCCATAAGGCTTTGTTGGTGGAAATGTAAACCTATTTTATCTTTCCGCCTAAGCATTACCCGTTCATTTCTCTTTCACGGTGGAAACAGGCCTTTAGATTGTACCGACCTAATAAAAGGATTAGCTCTATTATTTAAGAATATTAAATAAATTAACTAGTCATCGTGAAGTTTGAATAATTTTAAATAACTACAATAAAAAAATACTTGCTAAACATTTCGTTAACATTTCCACATATGGATCGAACCTTTAGGTGATCTCCAAATAATTGGTAATCCAAAATAAGTGTTTAGAGTCGATTATTTCTCACTTGCGTCACGATGACGTTGATGGTAGAGGTTTAAAAAAATTTAATTTGTTACATAGATATAATAATTATGCAAATAATATTTTTTAAAGTTACACAATCAAATGTGAAAAAATCTTAGATTTGAATTAAAAGAAAAAACTTAAATTTATAGTCTAAGCAATTTTTTTTCGAGTGGGACTGTAACAGCTTAATTGTATTTTAGTCCAAACGAGAAAATATGTGTCATGCATCAGAGCAAGTGAGCAGTGATGTCATCGCCATATCTTAATTGTTTGTAGAGACTCGCAATATGCACTCCTCAAACACGCTGACGATATTCGTACCAACTTACATTGTAAACTAGCTTTTACATACGGTTCTGCCCCCATGGCGATATATAAAAATGTATTTCTGTTCAATTCTTAGTTTATGGTGTTCCGAGCCTGCCAGTAGAGCACTAATCACTTCGCCAATGTCACTTTGTTTTGGAGATCACCAAGTTAAAATAACTAACACTTTTGTATGACACGTGACATAATATGATTCTATATGCCAGAAGTAACTCTGACCACGGTAGAAGAGGTTACATTAAAACGATTAAAACAATATTCGATTAATGGTAATAGTTTCTGAGATTATGGCGTTCCAACAAACAAACTCATAAACTTTATAATATTAATATTATAAAGTCAATAAATTACTTGGATGTTTATTCGCGATCAGCTCACCGCTTTGAGTCATGAAAGTAGGATGCCATGATAACACATTTGAGCCAAGGCTTCTAGACTCGACACGTCTTTATAATCAACGTGAATTTTAATTAGCTATTTTACAATTACCCTACATTTGAAAATTAAATAATGAGGGTATTTGAGTTTCTATTTCGAAGAAAACATAAATCAAAGGAGAAATTGGCTAGAACTAAAGATAGTGCAAATGTTGATTTGGTAAGTGAGGAATGTGTGTATGTACTATGTATCAGTAAATCGTCTATTGTATACGCTTGTACCTTCTATAAATAAATTATACGAGTTAATTTTGAATCCATCAGAGACGTTAGTAAAAGTTTATTATTAAGTGATTTAGTTATTAAAATCTGAATCCTAGTAAATAAATCAAATCGGAACAACATTTTTGCATACAAAATATGTTAAATAAAAAATAAAAAGTTTTTCGAAAGAAATGTAATTCCACAACTTAAAATTGCTTATTACTTTTATTAGAAAAAAAGATTGTTAATTAATCTCTCTTCATATGCGTATTTATTTGTATGCTATAAATTATTTATCGTAATTAACATTAACAAAGTGAAACTTTCGCTTAAGTATGTAAATTGATAGTTTAGTAGTAATAATTATTTTTATATATTTTTTTTATTTATACTCAATGAATTTATTTATTTCTGTCGTTCTGGTTATAAGACAAAGTACGGTTTAGCGTTCCGCCACTCCACGCGTAATATCTCGGAAATTGGTGAATGGGGAACACAGGGTTAACTCTAGATTCCCTTTACCTACCCAGCTACATGCGAAAAAAAAATTATATCTTCAGCATCTTAAATATAACTAAATAGTCGTACTAATAACAATTGATAAACAACAACATAGTTAAAGGATTTCTCTTTAAATTATTAAAAACAACTCCTGAAACTAAATTATTATATCCCGTTTTTTATAGTACCTGGTATTTTTAATATAATTTTAAATTAAATCATGTCATAAATTCGTATGACATCAAATAGGTTTATTGCTCGGGTGTAATTTGGTACACCAAAATGCTAGTCTAGTCCATAAACATCCGCCGTTTACTTTGATAAGGCTCAGATTGTCGCTTATCTCCCGCCTGCTTACACGATGCTGATTCATCGTTCTCAAGATCAACTGGCCTGTTAACTTTGCTCTCAAATTCTTTTAATTAAGATGATTCACTATGAACGTTTTACATAGTTTTATATTCGTTAAGCCCGGTAATCATTTCAAAAATTTAAGTTTGTCTGTACATACTTAGTTAATTATTAATAATAAAATTAACTAATAATAGTATTAATCGATCTATTAATTGTTTAATACATATTTTAAGGAATAAAAATATCCCTAGCGGGACAACCTGCGAGGAATGAGAGCCAAACGCTACAGTCCCTGCATATCTCTTCTTCAAAGGGGAAAGGAGTCTCCTGCTTTTAACTTGGCCTTCCTACAATATTATCGATACTGTATTCTTAAAATATTTACCTGGACTCTCTTTTTTTTCTCTGATATAAGCTTTGTATGGAATATAAATAGTAAATGATTCATTAAAATTTCCAATATCGGTAATGCGGGCCGCAAGTTGTGGCAATAATAAGGGAGGAATCAAGGCTCATCATCGACCTCGTCGCCATCCAATAGCGAACACATTGTTACCAACCAGTAACCAGTAACCACCAACCACCGATAACATCGCACACGAGACCATTGTTCATAGATTTACGATCGCATGATAAAGTACTACTTGGAACTTGAAACAGTCACTATTATTCTAGACTTTGATGCATTTTATGAGTTTTTATGAAATGACATAGTATAACAATTGAAGAGAAATTCAGTGCACCCATACATATTGTATGTACATACTGTGTATATGTAGTGAGAATCTCCAGTAATATACTGATACTGAACTGCGTATGACCTAAATTGATTTATTTCATTTTTCAATACAATTGACAATTTGCATAATTATATTGAACTTATCGTCGAACTAATGAGTGATGAAAGAATGGCAAAAAAGTTTTATGACGGAAATATGGAGTGGTAAGAAAGGTAGGGGGAGACCTCGGTTCGAAAACACAATATTAAAGATACTGGAAGAAGGTCACGTAAAAAGCATGAGGAGCCCCGAAGGGCATGCATGAAGAGGAATAATAATGAGCGAGACCGTAGCGTTTGGTTCTCCGTTCTCTCTGCTACCCCGCTCGGGATAAAGCGTGAAGTTAAGTTATATTGAACTCATTCATTATGAATGCAGAAAATAAAAAGAACACTGTGATTTTTCTTAAATACTCAATGCAAATTTCATGTTAGCTTCATGAGAATTTCTATATGTTAGATATATTGGTTGACTGTCGGATTCAGTTATCATTCGGAACAAGGTGAACTTCTAGTTATTAGGTAATTCGGTATCCGCAACAGGTAACATTACGCAGGAGTCTGCCAAATAAGATAAGATAAAATGTCGCGAAAAAAACTGACGCACAGAATTAACACATCTTCTATTTTTAGACTTTTTAAGTTTTTATTGCAATGCCTGTTTTTCGTTTTGTTTTCCGTTTTACACTATCCGCCATATTTATGAGATATTTCATGTTGAGTAGCGGAACTCAGCACCGTATATTGTCTACCAGAGCGGGAAAATGAAATAATTTAAATATATTACTTTTACAAATAGCTACCAAATCTCCTAATAACTCATCTTTTTCTTTCTTCTGTTTGGGGGCGTAGCTTGTAAATACGGATGACATAATCACCCCGGAAGATCAGATCCGTTTGGCACCGGCTCAAAACATCGCGTAAATATAGATACGAGTACTAAACAAGCGCATCCAATGCTATTTTGGTTCAACTTTCCCTACGACCTAAGGAGTCAAATAAACAACTATAAAAATATGCATTTAATATTTAATGGAAGGATAAAATTTAATTTAACGTTTAAAGTTTATATTCATTATTATGCTATGTCTACTGCTATGTATAGTTGCATTTTTTGTAATATGCAGGAGATGCAATAAAAAAATAGAAATATTTTTTGCGTATACATTGACATATTTTTTTTAAATGGGAAATTCCACTATTGCTGCTCCAATCATTATAATATAATAAGGCTCCGATTAGGAACTGTTGCTTAGAAGCTGTTCCCATATTCCATACAGTTTTAGTCCCTACATGCGGTATCCAGGCTTATCCGAAAATGTGCATGTACAAACATATATTTTACTTTTTGTTTTTCATTATGAGCATTATAAATGAACTCGTCTATATTTAGAAAACCATTAGCGGTCAGTAAACATTTTTTTTACCCTGTTTAAATTAATTATAAAGTTTCTGATGTCTGGAATTTTAACTAAAGGACACCTTTTTTAGCAGTATTGTCGGTACGGCATTTCCATTGCAATTTATTTTTGCACAACCTGATCAGCTAATAAAGTAATTCTTTTTTTTGTTTTCATTTAATTATATTTTTAATATTTTACAATAATTATTGTTGTTTTCTAATAACGTTATATGTAGTCGTCTTAATACTAAAAAGTGAAAATTAAGAATGATTTTTGCTGACATTTGTTTCCATATCCTATCATCATAGAAAAATCTTTGGGGGAAATGTCTATCTTTATCTATGTGATATTATTGTAAACGATACCCAAGTGCACTACTATACTATGTACATAACAGGGTATTATTAAATATTACTCATAAGTTTATTTAAGAGGAATGTTTAATAACGTTTATCTAAATTCTAAAAGGCGTTATAAGATTGCGATAGTTTTTAAGTTAATACTATTTATTTCTGGCTAATTTATGTTTGGCTAAAATTGCAATCCAATATCTCCACCTCCTAAAATATTCTCAAAAGTTTTGTATTTTCCCTGTAGATTGCATTATTTTGTTTTGCTTTAAAATTTTGAATCTGTTATGTTTTATTCGCATATGTTATGTTTTATGTGTATGTTTGATAAAAGATATTTTTTTTAGATGAACGTCCGGGTGACGACGATGGACGCGGAGCTGGAGTTCGCGATCCAGCAGACGACGACCGGCAAACAGCTCTTTGACCAGGTCGTGAAGACCATCGGTCTCCGCGAGGTCTGGTTCTTTGGACTCCAGTACACCGACTCCAAGGGCGATCTCACATGGATCAAGCTCTACAAGAAGGTTAGTTTTATCATATATTTTGTAACTTCCACATAATAAACAAGACTATGTTAAGCAAAAACGTTGTACCCCTATTAAGGAAAGTTTGGTGAAAATGAGGTTTGAAATTTAATAGAGAAATATAATACACACTACTATATACTTGACAATATACACTTTTGTATAAAGTGGCATACATGTTGTTATGGCAACATCTTCTATACGTCTAAATGTTCGCTAGTACTAATATTTTTTTAAAATAAATATAATCAAATTTATAGCTTGATATATAAAATGATTTATTTTCAGCTAACTAAAGTAATAAATCATGAATTTACAAATAATATTTTACACTGATTGACGTACTTTGTATCTAATATAAGGCTGTGACGTACTCGAGAATTTATCTTCAGCCAAAACCATCAAGTTCAAGTTTATGTGTGTCGATATTGTTATTCTGGAAAGCGTTATGTTCTCTTCAATTTATTTGCGAGATTACTTTCACGCTTGTTTGCCAAATGGGTTCACTGTCGCTGATAAATAAGACAAAATTGTACTGGTGCTAAAATATAATTTATTTATGCTGTTAGCTTCTCTGTAGGAAGATTTAAAATTAAGCACTTTTCAAGACCAATAAATGTATTTTCATTTTCTTCTCCGTTTTTCAATTTGAATGCCTATTTTAGATACAGGTCCTAGAAATACCTAAGCGTAGACATGTGAATTTTGAACCAACTAATACCCTATTCAACCCCACACCTTTCGACTGCGCTATGATGATTTCACCACATCACATAAAGAACAAAACCATCCGTTCTGAGTGCGAACCGGATTTTCTAAATAACCATAAATTCTCTCCAACAGAATTGTAATTCACGGCGACGCGTATTTCCTTCGTTTTGTTTTCACTTATACCTTTTGCGACATTGATTTCCCTGTATATACATATACTCCGCTGACATTGACCTGGTTACCAATGTCGCCGTGTACAACTTCACCAAAAACCCTCGATCAATGAGGACAGCTAGTTTTTTTTTTACTTAAAATTATTATAATATACCTATCTATATTTATATAGCAGTACTTCGTTGATTCATTTCTAATTACTTTTGCAAATAAACTGTTCTACGAATATTTTTTGAGATCTTTTTTTTTTATTTGTTTCATTTAGTTTCTTGACAGTTTGATTCTTCCGACATATTTCGATATTTTGCGCCTAACAAAAGACACCGTCTTGTTCTTCAAAATTGTCTATTTCTTTAACAATCAATTCGCCAAATTCCGTGGTTTCTATTCACTAGTGTTCTCCCAGTGAATGGTCAAACAGGTGTAATGTTACCAAACTTGTTCTTGTCAGTGGGTTGCGACTTGCGGTACATTCCTATTGGTTATTATGCATAGATATTCGTATTCAGATGAGAATCGGTCAAATAAATTGTATAATATATAGAAAATTGTCAATCTTTAAATGCTTTATAGGCTTCAATAGTTACATATTATGAAATACTTGAGTAAATAATTTTGTAACCGGATTTAGGAGTGTCTGCTGTTATCATTATCATTAACAAATATAACGTTGATAAGTATAAAAACAAACACTGGAACCACCATACTGTTAATTTCTGACATCTTTTGTGTTTCATAGCCTTAAAATAATACTGTAGTATTATTATTTCTTTTCATAGAATTATTTTTTTTACTGATTTAATTTTTTTTATACTATATCCTAACAATTTGGATGGAATTAATATTATTATTTTGAACTAAAATACTCGGAATATATTAATTATTATATCTAGAACGAACATTTACTATAAATTTTTATAAGAACATTTAATAAAATTCTTTTAATAACATATTACAATGGTATGTAATTTTTCAAATATATATGTATTATGTTTATGTATTAGAATTTAATATGACATGTAAGTTTATTTACACCACCCGCTCTATTTTATCACAGATTTCCTAACCCAAAGGTTGTCTGGTAGAAATCGCTGATTAGCGATAAGACCGCCTTTTGTGTGTCAATTGTTATGTTTTTGTCGTTTTTATATTCTTCCTTTTCTTCTTATGTATAATTGTGCACAATAAAGTGTAAATAAATATAAATAAATAAATATTATACACGATAAAACAATACGTGCCTCTTGCAAATCTATTTTTGTCATAGCGATATCTTTTAATGCTTACTACTGGTGAGTCGTCTCGTGATTGCAACGTGGAAATTGAAACGAGCACGTGCCTTGAAGTGATATACTTTGCACATATCAGTCAATCTAAAATCATTATAGTCCGATTTTCAATTGATTTCAAATACCGTTTTACGATGAAATTTGAAATCGATTGAAAGATGTCTTGTTTACTGATATTTTCATGAATACGGACCATTTATGAATCGCTCTCAAGTCTAAGATCCGCGTTGAGATGCCGTTTTTATTCATAGATATATAATTTATTAATGAAAACGGCATCTCAATATCGATCTCGGACTTAAAAGCGGTTTATAATTACCGGCCCGTGGGTATCAGTTGCACTGGCACCTATTCCAAGAATTATTTAATATAATTTTTTTAACGTTATTCGCTCTAATTTAGGCGGACTTTCAATGTTTTAATTGAAATTTATGATAATTATACTTAAAAATTATAAGATATATTTATATTTTTTTAAATCCAAATAGGAATTTTATTTTAAAATCGAATGAGCGATTCTTACATTCTGATTGTAATTTAAAATGTGTATTTTACCCATATATATTATTAACTAAAGCCATTGAAATAAATTGCATATACGCTTGTACAGCTAATACATAAATTATTATTTACCTCAATATTATTGAGGAGGATATATTAAAATTCAAGATAATCACTGCTCCGTAGGCAGGAGTCAAAGCCAAAGATTACTCACATGAGGCAGGTACGATATTACCTTTACTCGAGGTTGAGCCCACATAGGTTTTTGCATTCAATTCATTCACGGAGTCAAAGACACGACGAAACCAGTGAGTCACCATTTAAGGCGGTCATCTTTATAAATGATATTACAGCTTGTCATTGTTGTTGTCCTTTTATAATATTCTAGAGCATGTTTTGGCGTTTGTTATATATAGGTATTATTCGTTTAGCGACTTTGCTTATCGCTACTTGTTTGTGGCGGAGTTCAACGCTGTAGGTTGTTTCTAGGATATCATTTTAAGTTATGTCTAAATACTGAATTGATTTTAAATATATTGGGTATATAGTTAGTGGTATATATGTAAATATTTTTAAATGTATTAAACAAAAATTTAAAGTATAGACTGTGTTATAGGAATGTGGGAAAAACCCAAATACGTCAATGATTATTTTAATAGATGTTGAGTGATGTATGCTTTTTGGCTTTTAAGAAATAATATTAATAGATATTTATTGAACAAGTCTAACCAAGTGCTCCGAGCTTATGTAGTATTTTATATAGAAATTAAATCTAGCAATCTGTTCTCAAATAGATACTTTCACCATCGACAAAAAGTGCGCTATATTCAAAACGTCGATCGAATAGACGAGTTTTAGTTTCGATTAATGCCCGTAAATAATTCGTTCGTTTTAAAATTCAAGTCTTAACCAAAGTTTTCATAATTTAAGGAACTCTCCATAAATTCCTTGTTGAGTTCTATACCGTTCTTCCTCTCATCACACCAAGATATATGTTTTTCTATATAAATATATTTATTTATAAAATTCAATCTCGTAATTGTATTATAGTCCACATTCCAACTGTTTCACGATGCGACGGTCGTTATTTAAAGTCCCCCGCGTAGATTGTCGAATGTTCAAACGCTAACGGTCAAATTTTAATTACCCGCATGGCGGCGTTCGACGGCGACCTCCTTGCAACAGCTTTATTTATTATACTTGTTGTTATCAAATATAGTAGAATCTTATTAATATTAAATAAACGACAAAGAGCGTTGGATTATTTTTATGTTGGCATTATTGGGTTCTTTAGTAAATATATCTAACTATAAATTACAGTAATAAAAAATCTACAGCTAAACTTATCTAAGTACAATATACAATTTTAAATAATTTAAGGTTGTTAAATTTAAGTAGTTAAATGAATTGTCGTTAAATTTGTGTATTTTATGTTTTACACTACCTTCTACTTGCGGCTTCGCCTGCTTGATCAATTAGACGTAACTAAGAGTTATGTATGAATTATGACACATGTGTCTTTGACGTCATCCTGACACACTCTAAGTGCCGAAGGTAATTATGACCGCAGGCACGCTAGGTTACATCGAAACGATTAATGTCATATAGCATATAGCCTATAACATTTCGCGGTGAGGGGACTACGCAATGAAAAAATATTTTTCGATTCGAACCAGTGATTCTTGAGATATGCGCGTTCAACTACACTCTTTATCTTAATAATATTTTACAATGTAGATGTAGTATCTGCCACATATAATTTATCATAGAACACGTAATCATTAATTTTTTTCTTAAGTTTTCCTGTTTTGTGTCTTACTTACGATATACCTGTGCATTTCCATCTTACCTTGTGCTAGTAGGTTTTATTTAAAAAATATTTCCATGAATAAATTTAAATATATTAAACATAACAAGTAATTTTAATATTAAATTAAAATTAAATAATTCAAGACAATAGTCCCAATTAGCCATTTTTCTGCATAAAAAATTAACATTACGTCGTTAGCAGATGGCATTATTCTAAAAATCATTACATATTTATGAAGCATGTGGTACCGGTATGTGCGAGCCAAGGCTCGGCACAAGGTGAATACGTACTTACTTGTTACCTCAAAATTGTCTGAATTCTTCTTATATCAATTTTAGTTTAATTAATTAATTTAGTTTTATATATTTGAAATGGTAAATATTAAGGGGTATTTACGAATGTTAAGAGAGGTTGATTTCTCTTTTAAACTACGTTGAAAAAGTAGAGTTTGACATTTATGTAGGTGATTTCTCAAAAATTTAAAGTAACAGCCAGCGAAAATCAGGTAGGTATATTCCAACATAGGAGACGTTTCATAAAAATTGGTTTGGTAATGTTTCAGATATGAATGAAGAAGAATTATTTTAAATTACTTTTCTTATATAAACAAACAAAATACACAAATAATTCCGTTTGACACGGCGGCGGCAAATATAAAGACATTCCGTTGAACTTTATCACTGTATTACACAATCATATGGAAAGTGATGAAAAAGGACGACAAGAGATAGTCGTACGATAAGGCTTACAAGCTACCAGCACTTGACTACATAGTTTATTACGTCTTTATTGGCACTTAGATGCAGTACCGTATATGGGTTTCCGACTTATTACACGGATGTACCATACATACATACATACACACTTCGAATGATTAATTTGAAAAGCCACGTCATGGCTGTGAAATGGTGGTTGAATTAATGAACTGTGGAATTTCTGATTGTTTTTTATTTAATAGTGGATTTTACTTAAGGTTAGGCCATTGTAGGTATGTGAAAATAACTTAAGAGTATGACATGAGTCGGAGAGTCACGTAGAATCTAAACGATTTACCTTAATAATAAAATAGTTTTTATATTTATATAGGGATAACACAAAATTAGTTTTTCAATCCGAACCAATAGTTCCTGAGGTTGGCGCGTTCTAGCAAAGAAACTCTCGAGCTTTATTATATCTTAGTGTAAAAGTATTTATTTTATGCGCAATTATGGTTTTTCTCATAAGAATATTTACAATGTGCCTATAATTATAAAACTGTAAAATATGAGAGGTACTTTAAAAAATCTTCCAAATAAAAAGAAAAAGCATTATAAAGTTAGCGTATAAATTTTCGTTACTATTGGCAAAGTGATAAGCGGCTTTAGATAAGTGAATCGTGTTTCGGTGTTTATTTTACCGTCGCCTTACTTTGACGTCAAGGTACCGAAACCACTGTGTGACATCATCTTCCTATTATAATGTTAATTATCTTAGAATATTTCCCTTTTGTTGTCGTTAAAATTGAGACTAAGAATTTGAATTTTATAATTATTTTCATATAGTTGCTCTAGTAACAAGACTAAGCGCGGCGTTGATATCAACCAATCAACGCGTTATATATAAATACTTATGTGGAATACTGAGGACGGAGTGCTTTAACACCACGTATTTAAAAAAAACGGAGTTAATTGCACTTAGCAGGCATTTGCATTGTTTTTTGTACTAAAATCGTAAAAGTGTATCAATATATTTTCAAAACCACGTATTTGATCTCATACTTATTTTTGATGATGTTTCTCACATAAAAAAGGCTGTGGCAAGTTTATATTGTAGCACTTACGTAATCGTCACCCAGAGACGAGTGACGCATAGACTTGAACTGACAAAATTAACACCGTGTTGATATCATTTCTGATAATAATGATATAATATCGTATAATTATTTTAATACACTATTAAATGGAATATATCCTGATTAAGATTATTGTCTTTTATGCTCATAGGTATTATCAGAAATAAATAATTATTTTTTCACTTTCCACCACTCAACCCGCAAATTCTTGAAAATTAAGCGGAGAGTGGAGACTATAGTAGCACATCGTGAAGTTAACGTCTTATAGGACGAGTAAAAATAAAGTATCAATCTTTTTTCACGCTGTATCCCGCATACAGCATGGTAGGCAGAGCAAACTTGGGAATCTAGTATTAAGATAATTCCGTTCCCCACTTATCGCCGAATTCTCGCTACTAAAGAATATAAAAATATGAAATATCTGATTTCCTCGAATGGGAATCGAACTCATAGCCTGCCGGGTTACAGTCGCACTTGTGCCCATATAAAAAGAATAAATGTTAAAATATTTATTTAACAAGTTTCATATTAAATATTACCAGTAAGGTAATGTTAACAAATAATGTACATAAATTGGCTCTCAATGTTAAATAATTTTCCTTTAAAACGTTTACTTACGTCATTCCTCCTTTTAAAACTTGAGAATATGGTTCATTGTTATAATTATAATATTACAAATGCATATTATGTATAGTATATATAGCTGATTCATCTGGCCGGTTCCGTTGTGACTAAACAAATTGGCGTTTTTGATAAGCTCGGTTATTGAGAAATGAATGCTACTAAATTATCAAATTCCTAAGTATTTAATCATTTACAATTATTACACCTGTTTACTTGCTTGTATATGGATAAAATAAATAGTTAACTAATGTTATCACTGTTTGTCTATTTAATGTTTGTTTAGCTTCACGCTGTATCCCGCACACAGCAAGGGTAGGCAGAGAGAACCTAGTGTTAAGGCACTTCGTTTCCCATTTTCCGAATCTGAATTCTATGAGTATTGTGCGTTGAGTGGCAAAATTAAACACCGCGCTTTGATTCGGCACCAGAGCGAAGAAGCGAACCCATAACCTGTCATGTCTACACAGCCCCACTGTGCCTTTACGCCACGACTGGCCTCGAAAAATAACGAAGGTTTTCATACCAAAGTGGTAGTATAAACAGAAACTGGCAACACTGGTCGCAACGGGAAAGTTGACCGAGACGTCCCAGCGCAAGTTTACTTACGATTTCTCCTCAACTGTGCAATACGATATTTATTCAAACCCGACACACGCGTGCCGGAGACGCGAATAGAATGCCCAAATTTCTTTTTTTTTTCTCTCTCTCTCTCTCTAGACTCCCCAAGTGGCAACTATTTATCTACTAGTTTTTTTTATCATGTTTTGAGATTATTTTTAAAGTAAATTTGTAATTTTAATATTTTGCTTGTTATATAACGTTAGTTATATAATTTAATGTAAATCAGATACTTGCTATTTATTAATATTATTTCACTTACTTATTACTATATGTATATCTACAACTAATGAAACTAAAAAACTCATATGCAACGGAATTAGAACCCGCTTCCATTGGAAAACACGTTCATTTTCCATCGTAGCTTTGAAAAAAAGCTTATTTTTTAAAGTATAAATGCAACGGATGTACCTTTAATCCTGTTTAAGCTCATATAAAACGACTAGTTCGATAAAACACACCGGCGGCGGCAGGTATTTATCTAGTCATCGTATAATTAAAACTTTTATAGTTATTACTCGTATACTCGTAGATACTGCGAGATAAGTAAATTTTGCACGTAAAATATTAACTTAGTACTTAAATATACATGTATTTACCGTATTGGTAAAGTGAAAATAGAAGGGAGTATTAGATGTTCGGTATTATGGTTGGTTGTGGGTTCGATTCCCAATCTGGGAATAGAATTGTTTTTATATACTTGTTCTGGTAAAAGGAGAGCAGCCTTTGAGTTTGATCGGTATCCAGCAGTTAAAAAAATCTTTCCAATGAACACGTGCATTGCCACGTAGGTTTAGATATTTATTAAATTTGAAATTTTGTACAAAAAAATCTTATAAAATATAAGTAAATTTCTTTTTAAATCCTACTAATATTATAAATGTGAAAGTTTGTGAAAATGTATGTTTGTTCCACTTTCTTGTAAAAACTAAAGGGATTTAGATGAAACTTTATAATAATATAGTTTATATATCAGAATAACACATAGCCTACATTTTATGTAAAGATTTTGTATAATTTTTCTATAATATAATAAGATTAAGCGGGCGAAGCCGCGCATAAATCGCTAGTCCTATCCACATGATGTTTGGGAATACCGTCCGCGAGCGCAGCATAAAGTAAATAATGATCCAGACGCCAATTATATTAGACATTGCCCAGCGACTCCCAGCGGGGTTGAGTCACTTAGGAGTTCATTATACAAACGTTGAACTGTCTCAATAGAAGATAGCACGTAATCTGCTAAGAGCGCCAGGCTACTGAAAATGAATCGTAAACAGATATAATCGCACTCAGAATAGCCTATTAGCGTTTAAATTACATTATATCAGTACAATGTGGTCGTCGTGACGACGCGACACAGTGTCTGGGCTGGATATTTCAACGCGACTATTGTGGGTTCGATTCTCACTGGGCGGAATTAATTATTTTTATTTCCTCGCTTTAGTAACAAATCAAAGTATGGCGTTGAATTTTGTTATGAAATATGCAATTTTTCGAAAATTTGACGGCGTCTGGAAAACTAGGTTCCATTCGCCTACCCTGCTGAAAGAACCAGCATGAGGGTATTATATCTATAAATTTGCACCAGTTCAATGTCAGTCAAACGTTAATTAACGTCTCATAATTCATTGCATGTAGTATATAATTATGTTTGCATAAAACACTGTATCTAAGGACGAACATTATTGTTTATGATGATTAAAAATATAAAAATAGCATTTAATAATACAATACTACCTGCTTACGGCTAAAGTCACGTCTTTAAAATGTTATTATTGTGAAAGAAAACGGCATCTCACTATTGACTTGAGACCGGTTTGTAAATATCTAGGGCCTAAGTGTTGAGTGGCGGGTCTCACCGCTAGGGAAAATGAGAATAATTCGTTTCTTCTAGCGGTAATAGAACCCACATCCCCTTTATAATCAGTCAAAAAAGAACATAGAAGCTTATTATCCACTAATGTCATCCACAGGACATACGAGTAGCGCGTTAGGTCTCAAGACCAGTTGTGACACTCGCTCAGTAGATTGGGTTCCATGCAAGCAGATCTCACGCACGCGATCCCGTTCCATTGCTCACGGAATGCTGCTTTTTGTCATCTACGATAATTATCGTTATCGTTGCATATGAAATACGGCCTCGATACCCGCCGCGACTACAGTAGTTGCGTCACGGTTTTCTGTGTTATCGCCGTGTGGATAAGTCGATTCGATTATTATTATTATGCTTGTTTGATAGATACTTATTGTAAAACCGGTGTCGTCTTTGTGGAACTTGTTTTTTTTTTAGGTTCCACAAAGGTCTTTGTCGGGTTCCGTTTGTGTTATATGTCATTTAGGTATAACATGACGGTTTTGATTGTTCTTTTTGTGTGACAAGTTATTGTTGGAGGCAGCCGTGGTGCTGTTGTACAAGCTGTGAACTGGACGGCTGTGGGGACGATTCTCATTCGGTGGAATGAATTATTAATAATTATATTTTTATTAATTTCTTGGGTCTGGTAACAAGGCAAAGCGCGGCAATGAGTTCAGTCACTAACACAATGCTTCGAAAAATCGGCGGTGGCGGTGAAGCTGAAAAAGAAAAAAAAGTTTTTCTGAAAAAATTTAGTTTGTGGTATTAGAATAAGTAGGTAGGATGGGGTATAGTAATTTTGTCAGCACCTAAGTGGAATATTATAAAATGATAAAATACTAAGTTACATGTCACAATGACCTTCGCTCGGTGTTTAATAATCAAGAAATCAAGATTTGTATTGGATTCATCTTTCAAGATCATCACGCCACCAGTCGTGTGACTTTATATCCAAATTATAGGTATTATTATGTCACCTCTGTGACACGTGTATGTACGCAAATACAGTAATGATTACTGGACGGAGTGTTAGGTCACCACCTAGTTGTACTGATAGTATTAGGTGGTGACCTAACACTCGTTGCTGGATTTACTTTGTTGTGGATATCATCATCATTTATTTTTTTTAAGGATAGGAAGTTAGGCTGATTCTATATGAAAAAAAATAATTAATTTTATGGTCTTGGTAAACACAAGGGTTTTTGGTTTGATGAACAACGATTAATAAAATATATTATGTTTTTATATTTTGAAGTTTCAGAGAAATATATATTACATTTTAATCTAATTTCTATGGCCTAAACATTTTTCTTCTCACCCAATAAACTGCCAAAAGTTATGGATTAATTTAATTATTTTAATAAAAGTCTTAACGAACCAGCATTTGTGTGGTTTCGCCAAATCAGCACATACGATGCGCAATGGGCGGCCAGCCAAGCGAGACACTGCGCCCGCCTGACCCCGTTCCCACGACTCTTCATCACCAGGTGGTGGTGGGTGACCCCTGCTCTGTGCTCGCTTCGCATCTTTCGTTATCTATCTTTGGAAGGCATTTAATAAACAATATCTGCTTCAAAGGCTACCTTTCTACTGTACGTTTGTGTTCGTGTTAGGATGTATTTTAGGTTTTTTTGGCCTTACGTTGTATCCTGCAGCAGGGTAGGCAGAGAGAACCTAGTGTTACAACACTCCGTTCCTAACTTTCCGCCCAATCCTGGAGACATTGCTGCGATTTGCCTCGTTACCAGAGCGAGAAAATGAAAAAAATAAATATACCATTTCCTCAAGTGGAAATCGAACCCACAACCTGTCGCGTATACAGTCCACTGCGCCACAACTGACTTCTACTTTAAGTTATTAATGTGTTAACAAAATAACTGAGTTTCATACGAGGTTAAAATAAAGAATTCCCTATAAATTTGCACTGAATTGAATTTCACAATGAATTAAGACTTTATCGTGGAAAAAAACATGAACGAATTACATACGAGTGAAAGTGGCGCGACGTGCGGAGAGACGACCTTGCTGCCACGCACACGCGTAGCGAACCTCATTTGCTCGGCCGTCTCCTATATACCTACCTACGACATGCGTACGCAGCTACGTACCTGCACGACGATCCGGTCAGCCTCAGCTAATCTCTGGCAATCTTATACGGCCAATGGACGTCTCGCAAGGAAAGTATCATCGTTTAAAGCATTTTTTTATAAACTGCCTTTCATCCATCCATCAGCCTTTTAAGGTCCACTGCTGGACATAAGCCTCCCCCAATGCTCGCCACTCCGTCCGGTCCTGCGCCCTTTGAATCCAGCGGGTTCCCGCTGCCTTCAAACTGCCTTTAAATTAAGATAATTGCATGTCTAATTCATTCTGTAAAGTGCAATTGCGGTTCATCAATCAGGTTAAAAGACGAATATTCTAATAAATGGCGTCGACTTGGCACGACACGGCCGAGATGCGCCGCGCGCTAACGTATCAATGGTGAGGAGAAATGTCTCACACGATCGCGAGTTTCACTAAATCGAATGTTTCCAATGAATTGCGCTAGTTCGTCATAATTGATCAATTTCTCTGTATCATACATTTCCAATTGAGAAGTCGTAGGTTGAAACTCTATAAGATTCCATATGGAAGAGGTGTCTTTATAAGAAACTAATTAATTATGTTAGAAACTTTAAAACTTTTTTTTTTTGAGATAAATTAATATAGTACTTTAGGGCTTATTGATATTATTAAGATTCCATACTAAGATGATAGTATCGACTAGTACCGGTATTGCAGGAATGTTCGCAAGAACAGCTGATACAGCGATCGCGGACACGAGGTTGTTGACCATACTTTCGCTCCCGCCGCTCGCTGCCATTAGACAACTCTACTTAATGCTTGTTTAACTTTGAACTTACGCCGATTGGTTTTGATGCTGTATAAATGATTTAATTAATTATAATTAATTAAATACAATTATTATTACCGCAGATTTAAAAAATGTAATAACGTATTTATAATTAGTTTAATATTAATATATAAATAACAGCCGGAAACAGTGGTGGAGAAAACAGCACGGTGTGTTACCACAGCGGTAAGGAAAATGGTGTCCGAGGACGACGAGGAAGCGGCGTTTGATAGGGCAGACGATCTGGTAACAATGTAGAAATGCTAGTTGTACCTATATGCTAAAATCTTTAGCGTTATGCTAGAACCTTCTGGAAAGAAATACCATGGTATTTCTTATGTACATTTTCTTATTCTCGGTATATAGAGTTAGCATCAAAGCTAAAGTTTTCCTCAACGTGTTTGTGTTGTCCCGTTTCACTAGTAATTCAATATTTACCGTGTAAGCTTAGTCATATCCTGTAAAATTGTATACCAATATAGCTTTCGGATAAATTTATTTGAACTTGAAAACCTTTTCCGTAACTATTGGTGCTCATTAAATATAAAATGAGCTTCACGCTGTTTCCCGCACACGAATGGGTAGGCAGAGGGAACTTAGTGCTAAGACACTCCGTTCCCCATTTTCCGCTGAATTCTGGAGGCATTGCATGTTAAGTGATGGAACTCAACGTCGCGCTTTGCCTCGACACCAGAACGAAGAATGAAAATAAAAATTTAAATAAATAATATTAAATATTAAAAATTAAAACATTTGAGAGGATTGCAATGTCAATCGCTATCAAATTTGAATAAAAAATAAATTCAAATAAAAGTTGGACATGTGGCAGATAGCATTACTATCGACGCCTATCGTTTTAAAAAGATTGCATCACACTATCTTATCAGATCCTGTATTCTGAAATATTTGAACGATAAAGTAAAGCCAATGCTAGATAGTTTATGTTGTCATATAAATATTTATTACTTACATCTCGTTGTTTTTTTTATTTTAGGACTCGCTCTTGTGTAACGCATATAGTAGAGTAGGGAGAGCGAACTTAGTGTCAAGACACTCTGTTCTCCCCTTTCTGCCCAATTTATCTTGCTACCACTGCGAAGAAACGCAACGAAACGCTATTTGAAACGTCTCATATGTTTGTAGAAAACATAGCAGTTTGTTGTTAAATTATACACATGTGAAACGGGAGTCGTTATCGTTATTTATTATTATGTACTCACTTCAGTTAGTTGAAAATTCCAACTTTCATTTGTGAGTCATTTTTGATAGCGAATGTGTAATATATAGTACCATTATTTGGGTATTAATTAATTGTTAAAATAATAAATATTTACTATTATGACTAAATTTCGATCATTAAGAGTGCAAAATTGGAATTTAAAAATTTAATTATCATCATCAGCCAATGACATGATGATCGTTAGAATTTGAAAAGTTTATTATTTTTGTTACGCCATCAGACATATGTTCATTGTTAATGTTGTTTTTGTGAAATTATATGGTTAGGAGTAATGTGGAACTAGAAAGCTAGAAAGAAATAGAAAGAGGTGTTTTTATCCACATGCCGAATCTGTCAAGGTAGGCAAAGGCAACCTACAATAAAAAAAACTAAAATTAAATAAAATTAGTATAAAATACCAAACATTACTATATTTATTTATATTTCTCACAATTCACAAACTGAACTGCATATTATGTTGATATGCACTCGTTGGTATTCTGTTTCGTGTCGTATGTACCCTTGAATGTTGTTTGCCGAAAACTGACGCTGAATTGTAATTAATTGTTGCCTTTTTAACGCTTTCCCTGGACACTCGGGCACGCAACGAAGTCAGGGTCGCTACCGTTCTCCAGATGGGTAAGATATGTGATATGACATTATATGTATGCAGAGAGAGATATTTGTCCTTAAATTATTTTAAGACGATAAATTAAATCATGGCCGACTTTAATTTGACATTTAATGTTTAATTATATTAACAATCTGTAATTTTGTCTGTAATTTTATTGTATCAAGGATTATGGCTGTACAATGTCAAAAATAGACTAAAACCTTCCAATTAGATTAGGTCGAATAAGCCACTTGATACAATTGATTTTTGATATATCAACACTATATTATAGTAAAAAACCTAAGTAATCTTTATATTTACAAAAGAATACGACATGCCTACTGAAGGTTATTTAAAGTATATAATAATTACCCGTTTATCTCACAAACCTTGTAATATAAGCATTTTGTCGTCGGTCGGCATATTGTAGGCCGAGGCAGAGGTTAAGGAGGTTTCCTCGTAAATTTCAATAAACACATTTGATGACTAAGTATTTGCCTAGCAGATGGTTAGCGTATTGCGCCAGTGTAATGTGATAAATTATACAAAACTATATTGATGACGGCTTTAGTATGGTTGTTAGAAAATGGTGTGGGAATTCAATTTCTCAATCTTGTGCAAAAGAAACGTAAATTCTAAAATTAAAATAATATTTACTTTGTTTTAAATAGTGTTGATAAGATTTTATCTAAAATGTCGCTACGATATATTATGTACGGTTCAAATAAAATTTTTGTTTTTAATTACAGGTGATGCAACAAGATGTGAAGAAGGAGAACCCGCTACAGTTTAAATTCCGGGCCAAATTCTATCCGGAGGATGTCGCTGACGAACTAATTCAAGAGATCACGCTCAAACTGTTCTACTTACAAGTGCGTATGATACTTAAATATTATTTACTAAGTAAAAGCAAATTTTTTCTACTAAGAAAAAGATAAACCTCAACCTCTTTACACAGATAATCATGTTTATGAAGATTTGTTAATTTGCCAGTAGTTTTCCTGTATTTACCATAAATTTTATGGGTAGATGTACATTTTCCCCTATTGTTTTTGTTGCCTATTAGGAAAATTGTACAATGTTTTATATTAATTTTTGATATATTCTAACATTATAAACAAAAAAATGTAAATTAGTCTATTAGTCTTGTCTTCATTTATTTGAAAAAAAAAACAACATAATTCACTTCTTACTAAGGCTTCACTTACAACATTACACATCTTAACCTAATCTTTTCTAATTACACAAGCCTAACAGTCTACCTATACATTAATTAAGGTTAAAAACGCGATCCTCTCCGACGAGATCTACTGCCCGCCGGAGACGTCGGTGCTGCTCGCGTCGTACGCGGTGCAGGCGCGCCACGGGGACCACAACCCGTCCATACATGGAGCTGGGTTCCTCGCCAATGATCGGCTGTTGCCGCAACGTGTTACTGATCAGCATAAGGTTAGTTGGAAAATGATGTTAAAATATAGGAGGGGGGAGGCAGAGGAAAGCTAGTTTTAAAACACTCCGTGCCCTATTTTCTGGAGGCATTGCATGTTGAGTTGAGAGCGAAAAAATAAAAATATTAAATATTTCATTTCTTCGAGTGGGGATCGAAACCACAACCAGTCGCGTTAGCAGTCACACACTTGCCCCTGTGCCACGACTGGCCTCGTGAAAATATAAATAATAAGGTGTACCTCAAGGAGAACAAATTGTATTCTGTAATCTCTACTTCATGTTTAAGTTGTTACCATTTAACCGTTTTTGATACCTAAAGTTAACCATTATTTAGAAAATAAAGAGATATTATTGAAATTTAACTCATAAGTAAGTCTACACATGCAATAATTTAATTCGATTTGTCAATCTAGATGTCCCGTGAGGAATGGGAGCAGAGTATCACGAACTGGTGGCAGGAACACCGCGGGATGCTGCGTGAAGACGCCATGATGGAGTATCTCAAGATCGCCCAAGATTTAGAAATGTATGGTGTCAACTACTTTGAGATCCGCAACAAGAAGAACACCGAGTTGTGGCTCGGAGTTGATGCGCTCGGACTCAATATTTATGAGAAGGATGATAAGTGAGTGTTCTTGAATTGTTATCAACTTTTTACTTATCTCATTTCGCGTAATATGAATAGGTTGTCCTTAATTCGTATTTTTTTAAAACACTGCCTTTACACAACGAATACTACGCCGTATTGTTTTAAAAGACGTAAAGCTATATTTTTTTAAATTTAAACCTCTAAAAGAACTGTTTTTCATTAGTAAAGACGCCTAACAATTTTATTATGATTTTGATAGGTGATTTTTGAATTTGTTGCTACGTACCATTACTGAAATCAATTTGTTTTATTACATTAAATCTATTAAGAAAACAACAGAGTAATAGTAGTAGCGAAGTATTCGATTACGTTTTGCATGATAGCCCGATGCACTGACGTCATTGAGATGGACGGTGTCTTATATCACTCCGTATAAAGTTACCTCTAGCCGTTCATTGCAAAGTACCTCGTACTCTTTAGTCTTACTAGCAGCCCAAACGCGGCTTCGCCCGCTTAAACTTGTTATATTACAACCGAATTATATAAAATGCTTACATCAATTGTAGCCTATGTGATAAACGTGACGAAAATGTTTAAGAATAATTAATTAATATTAATGCTGTGGATTCTGATAATCGATTATAGAATGGAATAATTTTGCACGTCACGAGCGGTCTTGAACCCTTTTTGCCTGCTCTAGACACGTAAATATTGAAATTCTGCCGTTTTTTGTAATATGTAATTATTAATAACTAAATATGCATACTTTAAATATTTGATTAATTATTAATTTGCAATATCAAGTTTAAAAAACTTTCAATTTATAAAACTTGAAGTGCTTTGAAGCTAGGCTCTATCTGCTTACACTGCTAAATGTGAAAAGCGTGAAGCTATGAGAGAAGCTAAATATAGATCAGGTTTGATCTATATTTGATCAAATTACACATTTACCTAATTTAAATTATTAATATTTTTTGATACATTTATTTATCTTCTTAGAATGTGGACATACACTAACATTATGAAAAACCTCAAATTCCAGACTGACCCCCAAGATCGGTTTCCCGTGGTCGGAGATCCGCAACATCTCGTTCAACGACCGCAAGTTCATAATAAAGCCGATCGACAAGAAGGCGCCCGACTTCGTCTTCTTCGCGCCGCGCGTTCGTGTCAACAAGCGCATCCTGGCGCTGTGCATGGGCAACCACGAGCTGTACATGCGGCGCCGCAAACCCGACACCATCGACGTGCAGCAGATGAAAGCGCAGGCGCGCGAGGAGAAGCTTGCCAAGCAGGCGCAGAGGTCAGTGATAAGAGTCAACCCCCACATATATTACTAGTTTCTGGACAATAAATAACGATAAAAATGAAATTTTTAAAGAAATAAACAAAAAACACCAAATTCAATATAAATATTGGTCATATTTCTGTCACAAAAGAACTTGAATAATTTAAAATTAACTGATAGTTGAAACCTTTTTTTGAAATTGACATTGACCGAGTAAATTAATATAATGTATTGTATTAGAGAGAAGCTGCAACTGGAGATAGCGGCCCGCGAGCGCGCCGAGAAGAAGCAGCAGGAGTACGAGGACCGCCTTCGGCAGATGCAGGAGGAGATGGAGCGCTCACAGGTCGACTATTTTACACTAACTTAATAAGACATTGCAATTTGATAAATGAAACATTCGTGTTTTTGAAAAGTAGTATTTGAATATAAATATTTTGAAATCAATCATCAATCAAATCCATTCTTTTAAAGAATACTGTTTAAAGATAGTTTATGTACGATGCGTTCAATTGAACGAGGTGACAGGAAAAGACAAAGAATTTAGACCTGGCAATTAGATCAGAATAAGACATAATATTGCGAATTAAATTTGAAATAATTCTCCCTGACTACACTGCTAGGGATAAAGCGTGAAGTTAAGTAAGTAATTTATTTGTGTGGTTTAGGCTAATTTAGTCGAAGCACAAGAGATGATCAGACGGCTGGAGGAGCAACTGCGTCAGCTGCAGGCCGCTAAGGAGGAGCTGGAGCAACGCCAGAATGAGCTGCAAGCCATGATGCAACGCCTCGAGGAGACCAAGGTAACAGCGCTACATAATCCTTGTCCTCTTTATTAATTAATATTTTCACGTGTATGCAGTCACTAATGTAAATAAGGATATTGTTACTAAGAAATTTGTATACTTATTATGTTAAAAAAGAGAACTATAATTAAGAAGAACAAAATAGCCAAAGACACATGTAGTATGTGGCACTTCATAAAAATAAACATTGTTACTAACAGTCTGTGTTTTCCATTTAAACAAATTATGTCTATTATATAATCTGTATGTTTGTTTGCATAGAATATGGAGGCAGCTGAACGACAAAAGCTGGAGGAGGAGATCGCGGCTAAACAAGAGGAGGTATCCCGCATCCAACAAGAGGTGGAGATTAAGGATTCTGAGACACGCCGCCTCCAGGATGAGGTGGAGGAGGCGCGCCGCAAGCAGGACGAAGCCGCTGCCCTACTCGCCGCAGCCACCACCCCCACACACCACCACGTGACCGAGGCTGGCGGTGACGTCGACGGTGACGGCGGTGATGATGGAGAGGGCAGCGGTAGCGAGGCCGGCGGTGGTGAACTAGCACGAGGCCCCGATGACCTGGTCGACCCGCTAGAAGAACGCCGCACGCTAGCGGAACGCTCGGAGCGACTCCACAGCCAGCTGCGAGCCCTCAAGCAAGACCTGGCGCAGTCCCGGGACGAGACCAAGGAGACGCCCATGGACAAGATTCACCGTGAGAACGTGCGCCAGGGACGCGACAAGTACAAGACGCTGCGCGAGATACGCAAGGGCAACACCAAGCGTCGTGTCGACCAGTTCGAGAACATGTAACCGCCGCGACGTCCAATTTGTACACTATTTATGTTAGGGGTCGTTCGTCAATTACATCACACGTTTGTATAGGGTTAGCGAGGTGTGACATGAACATGTGTATCGAGGGGTGGGGGTCTTAAGTTTCGTGGCGTCACAATTCGAAATATAATATACAAACATAATTTTGGAACTGCTGTTTTAAAATATGTGACGTCACACAAGGGGGTCGAAAATCATGAAATTCGCGTGACGTAGTTTACGTACGACACCTTAGATGTATGTATGTACGTGTAGCCCGGAACGGTCTCTTCGACCGGTGCTCTGGTCGGGCGTTGTCGGGACTAAGTGTAAATATTATTGATTATTAATATTACTTAATAGTAATTTTATTTTTAGTATATGTATAATGTGCTATAATGGAATATAACAATACTTTGATGTATCGAAGTTTCGTGGGCGTTCGTGGACTTGTCTGTCTGTATGTTGAATGGGGTTTCTGTTGACGGGTTTTTTTTATTATTTTTATTTATATACAACAAAAAAAAAATTCTTAGAATTCACATTAAATTGTTTGACTGCCTCTATGCTACTTAACATTATAAATGAAACTACTCAATTCTAAAAAACACGAGTCCCTACAAACGAGGGGGCGAAACGTGAGCAAATCCGCGGGCAACCGCTATACCAGATATGATCGAGGCAAACTTGTTCAATTATAAGTAATTATTGTAAGCGATTTGTTACAAGTCAAGTGTCAAACACCATATTTTCTAAAATGTTTACAACTAGTTAGTTGCTCAAGGAGTCCGCGCGGTAGAGGGAGGGGACGACGGCCCTTATTTATTTTTATAATCATTTATAATTATATATTGTAGATTAGGTGTTAGCTTCGAAACCGTTATTTGTTACTCTTAATTCTTTAATAAGAGTTCAGAGTTGGTCAAACCTGTTCATTGATTCATATATCATAGATAAAGTTCCGGCCTAAATCAGTTTACAAAATTTCTGAACAAAATTCTAAAAAAAAGGTATAATATTTAATTGTATGCTTATAGAATGTGTATAATGTTATTTTTTAAGTGTAATAAAGGCATTCCATATGTGTCAGTGCGGTGGCGTGTACTTGTTCCCGAGATATATTTTGATTTGTATTTGTATAACGTTACAAAGAGTGCCATCCGTCGCATCCGGCTCCTATACACTATATATAACCTGTCCATTAACTGCAGTATTTAGATACTTTATAACGTCGTAATTTCTTAAAAATATACAATACCACGTTGCCTTTCAATATAGGATGAAATTTTTTTCCAATAAAATGTTTAAGTAATTAAATGAATAGACTTTTATTTTTACATGTTATCCATCTATTTAGTTTAGATACTTATCACATGATGTAGAAGTCTTCAATTTTGAAATATAACTATTTTAATACGCCATTTTACGATGCATTGATATAACAAATAGAACAGCTATAAATAAAATTGAAGTACATGTTGATCATTACTTACAATATACAGGTGGAAGCGTTACCTCTCCTGTTACGGGAACAGCATATAGGATAAAATATTTCTAACTTATACCTAAAGAAATTAATCAAGATACCTCAACAGTTTAGACATAGGATTATTTTTACATTTCACGATGTTTATCCATACCTGTATTTCGTGTGAGTTACGCATAGATATCAATAACGTTAATACTACCACTAAAGGTTAAACAACTTTGACCTTTAACGCCAATACCTACGACTCGATTTCGAAATGAGGCGTGCGGCGGGCGGTGTCCCTTTGATAGGTTTATGTATGCGTGGGTCGTCCTTAACAAATGGCGTTTTATTTTACAACGATAATTTAATTATTTATTTGGTTAGAATTTTGGCAAAAATAAAAATTAACCGTATTAGGCTTTTATAGAATTGTTAAAACTGTAAAAAAATATACACCATATTTTTTTAATAGATAAAATATATTTAAAGTTAAAATAATGAAAAAAATGTTAAAAACTTAGTTTACATTTGTAAAAAAATCTATCCTGAAAACATACCAGGAATAATTGTAGAAGATCGATTGGTTGATACAATCTACTTCTATGAGATTTTATTGGTCTTGATCAACAAGTTATGTCAGTACTTATTTCGTACTTTACCAAAACAGCAATCTTTGTTTGTAAGTGCTTAATATTCTTGGTCTCTCTGTAACTGTGTTGTTGCCTCCACTCTGGTCTCACATTTCAAGCATTAATAATGTTGAGCAACTGCGATTTTTTTCCTCTTCGGTCTTTTCTATTTTGCAAGGTTGTAAATCACAATCATTTAAAGATAAATTTAAGGTAACCTTTTTAAGATTAAGCATAGACTATTTATATTTCAAGCGTGTGGGTGAGTGCCTTTTTTTCGTCCCCTGTCATCTTGATTTTGCTTGGTTGCGCATCGCAATTATTCAAAAATGTTCTTTTTAAGATAACTTTTTTTAGTTTAAGCATGAATTTCAGAAAAATTGTCAGCGGTGGTTGAGCTACTACATACACTGCAGCGGTTTGAGGTGTTTGTTTTCAAGGAGCTGTAGGTGGCAGTGTAGGCAGTAACAATTGCTGTTATGCATAGAAGCATATTTAGAGTTTGTCGTGTCACCTGCATCGTAGCAGGTAAATACTGGAGATGGCAGGAGTGAATAAAAGATTCTTTTAACTGTTTATACTTTAAATGTATGTGAGCTACATTTTTTCCTCCTCCGTCTTTTTGATTTCGCAAGGTTACACATCGTTTAAAACTGTTCTTTTAAGGTAACTATTTTGTCATCCTAAAATTTCATTGTGGAATAAAACCATTTAAAAACAGTGCATTTAACAATTTTTGACTTTATCTGTCAAAAAATCTTCTATGAGTTTCGTGAAATTAGTTTTTTTATATGTAATATATGGATTTATTGTAACAAAAACTGTAGTTGTTGGTCTGTAAAGAGAAATTTATTTTTATAAATTTTAAATACAGTGTGAAACTGATATGATTTAGTACTAACCTGTAAAGAGAAACACCATTAAAAACTATTGCTTTATAATATTATATTTTAAAAATTACACGTTGGCGCAGAAACCACGTTTTATTCACCAAAGCCGTAGACAATTTTTCTATTCATGTCATTCTAGAATGATCATAGAGCAAAGTGCTGCGATAGATACTATTCAGGTGTAGGACCTCTAAAGTACTGTACAGACAATTTAAATTGAATGAAGAGTAAAAAACTTTATTTACATATATTTTCTTAATTTATTTAATTAAATATGATAGGGACTTAAAATTATTTATCATACATATTTCATACCAGGAACAATTATTACTCTTGAAAATTTAATAAGAATGAAAATGTACTTATTTATTCACCTATTACTATCGTTTTTAACTATATTAATTAAAAGAAAAGAAAATCACATTGAAAAAAAAAATCATAATGGTTACTTATTAATTCATTTTCTATATAATTTAAGTACAGTCCACTTTAATATTACATGATCAGTAAAAAGCGACGCTATACCTACTAGCGGTCATTTTAGTTTTATATTATGTACAAGAAACAGTAATATATTATAGATATATACAAATATTTAAAATCTACTAAGTAACTTACTTGAGGCCGTCTGGCGCAGCGGCACAGCGACAGTGACTGTTACGCGACGGTTGTGTGTTCGATCCTCACTCGAGGAAATTAAATATTTATTTACATTTATATTTTCATTTCTTCGCTCTGGTGTTGAGGCAAAGAGCGGCGTTTAGTTCCGCCACTCAACACGCAGTGCCTCCAGAATTCGACGGAAAGTGGGGAATGGAGTGTCTTAACACTAGGTTCCCTCTGCCTACTCTGTGAGCGGGATAAAGCGTGAAGCTGATTTAATTTGTAAGTAACTTAGTAAATTTATTCATTGTTTTTTATTTTCAATTAATGAGAATAAGATGATCATAAATTTCATCTAATTATCAAAGGAAACCGAATCTTAGGCTAAAATGTAGAGTTGAGATGTGGTCTAAAAATTTGACATTTTTTTCATTTGTAGAATAGCAAATAATTATTAATTGACATACACAATAAAACATTTTACATAATAAAAGTGAAGAAAAATGAAAGTATAAGGATAATAAGTTTTAGATTCTTAACCTTTATATTCTGGACCCAAAAATGTATGGAAACGTTTCTGTTTCCTTTGGCCCTATCTATTTCATATTTTCACATTTATATCACAAAAAAAGTAATTACAGATACACAGCCACATACATACATTTTCATCACAAATTTCATCTACAACAGTGTATAAATAATTAGAAGCTACAATAAGAATGGAAAACAGAGTGATAGTTTTTACTACACTATCGCAATCGCGAATGTTTATTATACAAGTAGGACACAAATATAATCTATATGACAATACATATTTTAAATATGTAATTGTTTAATATACAATATCAATGAACTTTTTTTTTTCGAACATGAGGTTAATGCTGTTAGCCCTATTGACCCTTACAGGATCACCGTGTGGGTAGAGAATAGGGTACTCGGTACTTGAGAAAGAGTGAACACTACGTGCGTGCTTGAGATGATGTCAGCGATGAGGGCATCTCATGCGAGAATCGAAGCCGAGGGGCTTGTGGTCCTCGATCAAGCTGGAGGCCAATTAACTACTAATGAATATATTATTTATTTATATACAAACGGCTATGACATCATCGGCGATGTCTTACGTAGGTGAGATGACGGAGGTCACGCTTATTATAGTACAATGTACACATATAGTATAGAAAAAGAGCTATGACGTCACAGGCCACGTAAGCCAGGCCTGTATACACGTCTTGTGCGAGGATTACTGTGGTGTGACAACAGTGGCAAAGGCCGAGGTTGCTATGGCAGTGACCACAGTGATGGTGGCTCTGTGTAATTGTGTATAATTTCGGAAGACCTCTCAAAAGCTGCTAAGAATATTACAAAAACATCCACAGTATCAAATAGTGTATCTTGTAATCTTATGTGATAAGTAAATATTATAATATAAATATTAAATTAATAAAATGAATATATTCTTAAAACACAACAGTATTATGACGTTATATACAATTACGAGGCGACGTCATGCGCAGGTCCGACGGCAGAGGTCACAGTAGCAGTGGTGGCGGTGGCGGTGGCAGAGGCGATGGTGGCAGAGGTGACGGTGGCAGAGGCCACAATAGCAGAGGCCACGGTGACGGTGGGTTGGTGCTGCAGGCGCAGGTGTCGCAGCAGCGAGCTTTGGTCGCTGAAGCGGCGCTGGCACGCGCCACAAGCAAACACTCGTCCATTGTGCATCATCATGTGGCGACTGAGACCTAATAAAAATCCATAATGATTTTTTCATAATTTATTAAAATAGTAATTTTCATTTCTTTTGCGTAAAACAAGTTTACATTTCAAGAATGAAATATTAAATGACCGCGGCTATCGAACACATGTACATATTATGTAGTTAAAAAATAAGTGAAATGAAGTTATAAAAAAAATGAGACACTTGAAGTGCAGTGGTGGATATCCTAAATAAATATATAATGAGGCCAGTTGTGGCGCAGGGGCACAAAGTGTGACTGTAAACCGACTGAATAGATGGGGAATGGAGAATGCAAGATAATTTTTTGTTTAAGTAATATAATGATATTGATTGCAGATGTAAACAATGTGGAGAACAGAAGTCTTATGTAGAACGGAGTGACTTAAAATTATGTTCCCAGGTTGCTTCTGCTTATCCTGCTATGTACAGCGTGGAGTAAAAAAAATGTGTAAAAAGCATCTTAGCCAAAATATAATTAAATGATTTAATGCCCGTTTCTTTTAAGGAACATAAAATTAAACAAATTTGACGAAATTACAGTTTTTTACTGAATGCCCAACATGTCAGGTACACCGACAGGCAGTACGTACCGGAGGCGTGCAGAAACACCTTGGGGCAGCGCGCGCAGGCGTGCAGGGCGAGCGCGCGTGCGTTCGGCGCCGCGTGCGAGCGTAAGTGCGCCTCGAGTGCGTTGCGCTGCGTGAAGCTCTTCGGGCACGAGTTGCACTTATGCGGACGATCCTCTGTAAAGACAATTAAATAGACAATAAGAATTTAATATAATATTCTATTCATTAAATATTGTTTGCCAAACGGCGTAAAAAATCTAATCTTACTTACTTTATAATATTTGAAACCATCGTGGCACAGGGACAAAAGCTTGCGTCTGCAAATGCGACGGTTGCTGGTTCGATTCCCACTTGCAAGAATAAAATATTTAATATTTCGATTTTCTCATTCTGGTAACGAGGTAAAGCGCGACGAATGCCTCGAATAGGCGGCGATGTGTGAGAAGGTTTCCCTGCTCTGCGCGAGTACCTACCGCTGTGCACGAGCTCGTGCCGGCGCAGCACCTCGCGCTGCGCAAAAGCGCGCCCGCAGCGCGCGCAGGCATAGGGACGTTCGCCCGAGTGCGTGCGCGCGTGACGCCGCAGCGCGCCCGCCGACGCGAACGTCTTGCCGCACTGCGCACAGCGCGGCCGCCCGCTGAGGGGAGACAGTTATATATGTGAGAACGTGTGAAAATTTGATTGTCTCTTACGTTTACCGCAACCAACTAATTACACATAATTTTTCACAGCAATATTTACCGACATTGTAAATAATTACAATGTAAATTTTTGTAGCTATGAGCAGATGAGTGGAAAGCAACAGCCTCGAAGGTGTCAGTTAAATGATACTTCCAATGGAGTACACTCTTTTATTTAGTCAATCTTTATGCTGACTGTCCTGGTCGACGAGATCTTTTGCATTCTTGAGGTAATGTATGGTTTCAGGGATTGTTAGCTGTCTAGCCTTGTTTATTAGGCATTTTTTATTGTTTTAATTTATATTTTTATATTTTATTTGTATTTTAAATGAATCTCGTCTCTTTATGTTATGACGTGTTTTTGCCAGGTACTTTACTTTAGTCTTGGTGTGCGAGTTTTATATCATTTAGTGTTTTCCTTGATTAAGGTAAATGACACATACTGATTTGGCTACATTTGCAGCCACTCTCCATTTTGCCAGCCATTCCTTCATGCTATTAAGGCTATTCCGAAGAATCCTAGAAGCTTCAATCGGACATTTGTTCGAAGCTAAAAAAGCAGTTAGGTTACAAAGGTAGCAATTGTTACTTTAGGATTTTGTGGCAAATTAGATGTAATGTAATACAAGATAGATTCCAAGACAGAACCTTGTGGCACGGCGCGCAGGCCGGCACAACATTTTGTTTTGTGCAATAAAGAATATATATAATATAAATCCTTAACAGGATTGAACACACAACCACCGCTTTTACAATCAGACACTATACCAACGCATTTAAAACATCTAAACATACAATAAAATTGAAATCGATCTATACATATAAGGTATATGAAAAACTCTATATTTGGGAACATTTATCAATGTAGTAGAAACTAAAACAATTGCGACAAAAGAAACTGCGTTATTGAATGTATTAATGCACTTAGCAAACGAAAGCAATTCAGATTACTAAGTAGATAATAATAAGATGCCGTCGTGGCGCAGCAGCATAAACAACCATGGTGGGATCAATTCCCACTTGAGGGAATGAATTATTATTTATAAACATTTCAACTGGCACCCTCGAAGTGGCATAAATTAAGAACTGAACTGAACATTTTCATTTCCTAACTCTGGCAACAAGACAAACTCAACACGCAATGTCTCATCCCACAGAAAATAGCGTTCCCTCTGCCTACGCTGCTACAACCGGGATACAGCGGAAAGCTGAAAAAAAAATCGTGAGGTTTAAACAGGCGACGCCAAATAATAACTTACTCCTCAACAATATCTGAATGTATGAGTTCAGATTTTGAATTTTCCCCAGTCACATGTCGTACAATTACACTTCTTTTTGGCACTGGATCTATGACAAATGGTTGTTCCTGCAAGTTGAAATTATTATGCATATAAGTGATGGATAGTAATTTTGTTTAGTTGATCACACTATATTTGGGAACTGTAGGTTTGAATTAAGCATTTTTTTTGTATTGAACCCAACACAAAAAAATAAATAAATATAAGACAATATTATTTATTATAATATAATTTATATTTTTATAACTTACCTCTTCTATCTCAAGTATCTGTAATGTAAATACTGTTTCATCAGCTTCAATCTCCACAGTCCTTAAACTAGGATCTTGTAGAATATTTTCATCTCCATTTTTCTTTAATATGCGTAATTCTAATAGTAATGTTGATAGAAACTCCGGCATGTCTGACGGTGGTGGCGGCGTAGGTGGTGGGGGTGGGGGTGGTGACGGTATTCTTTCTTCAGGTATATCATCCTAGAAAAAAAGGACCCAGTGTGTAGTCTTTCCAGTACACCTATGTTTTGTGGGAGTTTGTTTAAATATTTTCATTTTCTCGTTTTGGAGGCACAACGAAGTAAGGTGCGGTGTTGTGTTCTGCCACTGAATATGCAATGCTTCCTGGAGGAGGCACGCTTTTCCACGGAAAAATTATTATCTTAATGGAGAACAAAGTGGTCAACTATTAGATACCCCTTGCTGCTATGTGAAGGATTGATAACTTGAAGCTAAACAAAAAAAATACTAATAAATAGATTTAGGAATATAGAAAGTCACACAGCTGATGCAAATCAGCTCTATTATATTTTTTTACTTCACGCATATATAGCAGGGTATGCAAAGAGTAGCATTCTCCAAATCCACTTTTGCCCAAAGTATGTGGTGAGAGGAGGAATTCAATGCTGTGTTTAATCTTAAGAGGGTAGAAAAATAAAAAAGTTCTTGAGGTGATACTTGTCTAAGTAATGTGATAAGAATGTAATAAGTGAGATAAGAATGTAAAAAAAAAGTCTAATTTTAAGAGTGTTAATACAAATTTTTATTAATTTCATAATAATATGGAATTAATCAATTAATCAATCATTAATCATATTGGGATAAAATTAGAATTTTTCTTCTAACTTTTGTTATAAAATTAAAATAGATTAATAAATAATAACCTGTTTGGGTAAATATCCTGTTATTGGTTCCTCCAAAATTATATCTTCACTAAGAGCTATATTAGTTATGTTATCTAAGTCAATTTGTAATGGATGGTTCCCAAGCACTGGCACTTGTGCAGCCTCCTCAAAAGTACCTAAATTGTTTACATTTTTTAAGTATTATTACATAATAAGAAAAGAAAATTATTTTTAGAAAAGATAGATAAATATCAAACATAGCAGGATCCCCCTCCTCGTGGAAACATTCCTAGCACCACCTAGTGACCCATACATTTTTATTATTTATATTTTTAGCATCTCTGTAGAGAGATCATTAAGAATTGATACACAAAACAAAGTTTATTGCTAAAATTGAATTGGAGTACCTAGATTTTCTATGGTTATAATTTGATGACTGTACTCCATTGTTTTTAAATCTGATGATTTCTTTGCTTCCTTCTGTTTTACAGCTAACATATGAGATTTAAGTTTCTGGTATGTGAGAGTACATTTCTTCTTGAATTCATAATAATTATTTAATGCTTCATGACACTGCGTACAAATAATGTTGGGTAGACATTCTTCGCGGGTTATCTATTATTAAAAAAACTTTTATATTCAGGTTTTCTTATTTTTAGGCTCAGGTTTTTTAAGCAGTTTTTTTATAATTTTTTTAGTGAAAACGAAACAAATATAAAGAAATCAAAATTTTTTGTATTGAGTTTGTTTTGTTTTTATTGAAAACACAGAATCTCGCAGAGGAGCGTACCTCTAAGCCGACACACATCATAATCCTCATAGTGAGGGTGGCGCAAATGCTATGTGAATCGGTAAATATTGGAATAGATTTATTTGTTTTTTCCATACACAATCTGCACAGTTCGTGAACACCTTCAATTAATTGATATTGTGAATGTTTTTTAGTATACGGACGCATTATTTGTAATAAATAAGTAATATGACTATTATTTAAATATTATAATCATAAATAGTTCCTATAACTTTATACTCTATCTGTAGTTCTTTTAATTATTAATTGTCACTATTTTAAGTGATAAACTCCAAAATGTATAAAAATAAATAGATAATATCAAGGAACATAAGGATAATATATTTTTAAGATTTTTGACATTGACATATATAATGAACACAGATTAATCACTAAATAAATTAACGTTTAGAAATAAAAAAAACATATGCATAATATTGTTATCGTGCACAGTAAATAAAATTAATATGCTTTTTTTTAAATAAAGGTATATGTTATTTTTTAATGTATTAATATTATTGATTAATACTCTATAATTTTCGTAGTTACGAAAATTATAATTATAGGATGAAAATTATAGGAATTCTAATTTTATACAAAGAGTGATAATTGAAATTGAATTAACATTGAAATTCTAATAGCTCAATAAATTGTGTCACAATTATAAATAATAGATTTACTAATCCACCATAGATGTTAATTTCACTATATTAATTTAATCAGCCGTCTTGTAATTATAAGTAATTTTAATTAATATGCAGTATCTATTATGTTATTATTTAAAGAAGCTTATTACAAAACCATGTGGACGTATTCCAAGGGTTGTTTATTATAAATTCTTATATGTTATAGAATTGCCTAAGTTTAAATAAATACGTATAATAATAAAGTTGTATCCCGCATACAGCAGGGTAGGCAGAGGGAACCTAGTGTTAAGGGACTCCGTTCCCCACATTCTGCCGAATTCTAGAGGCATTGTGTGTTGAGGGGCAGAAATCAACGCCGCCCTTTTGCCTCGACACCAGACCGAAGAAATGGAAATATAAACGAAATTAATATTTCACTTCCTCGAGGGGGGTTCGAACCCACAACTGTCGCGTTACAGTCACTAATAAATTCGTAATCAACAATAAATTCGTCTCTGCTATCATTCATTTACAGTATCCTAGATAGGTACATATAAAAGAAACGCCGTAGCAAATAGAATGATATAACAAATTTTAAATCCTCCTTTTACCTTTCTCTTCGTTTTTAATCAAGTAATAAAATCAAATATACCAAAATGATTTACGAAACGAACGAAACAATTAAGTTTATATCAATAGCAAACAAAATATGGTGTTTCTGCGGTATGCACAATTTGTGGATAGAAAACATATTCGATAATAAATTTACCAAATACTTTAATAAAATTATTACGTTTTCTTTGATTTTATTTATCTCAATGGAAATGGGAGCTTTATTCACCAGAACTGATTTAACTGAAAAGCAACGGTCTGTTCTCTACCTCTTTGTGCCTACACATTTTATCCTTGGAAGTTATTACGTAGGATCTCAGTATTATAAAAAAAATATCAAACGTTTATTAATAATGTTAAGTATTGACATGAAATCGGTATATAATGATTTAGAAATTGAGAAGCAAATGATCAAGCGAGCTACATACTACTCCATAGCTTATGTGATGAGTGCTAGCTCAGCGCTGCTATCTTACGGTTTCCGCGCTTTTATGGAAGTTATTTTCTCAGGTTAGTAGGTATATTGAACAGTTAGTTGAATAAAAGTTAGATGCAAAAGGTCGTAATGTTTTAAAAGACGAGTATTGTAGGAAGGTTCATTAATATAAAATGTTAAGACTTTGTCCACAGATGGTTTATATCCATCGGTTAAATAATAGTTTTTGTATGGATTTTTTTATTACATAATAAATTGTTTGTATAAACTAATCATATAGAAGAAATTTAAGATTAATACTAATACATATATTGTTTGACAGAAGGGTCTTTCACCACTGTTGTAACAGCATGGCCTGATAGTGAAGATACTAGCGTCTTCTCAAGTTTCGCGCGGTTGTTCTTTTACTTGGCTTGGTGGGCTTTTATGGCCAGGATATCGATTGGCATCGTCTTGACCATCATAATATCAGTCGGGATAAGCCACCAGTTTAAAATTCTGCAAAAATATTTTTATAGCTTAAATGATATATTCAATAACGAAAGTATAGACTCGCATGAAAAGCAACTAAAATACGAACAGTCGCTAAAAGTTGGTATTAAGCTTCATTCTCAAGCACTGTGGTAAGTTTGTTTGTTTAAGATAAAATCTTACAGTAATACATATAGCTTTATTTAAAAAAAGTGTATAATTTGGCTAAGAAACAAAGTTTAAGCAGGCGAAGCCGCGCATAAGTCGCTCGTCGCTAATTATTTTAACGTGTTTTATTTTTATTATTTTATGTAAGGTGTACATCACAATGTCAACTAAGTTGTAGCTTCGTGTTCGGTGGGCAGATGATGGTTTGCGTTTATGCTCTTTCTTTTTTAATGTTACAGATGATGGTGAGTAAATTTTTATTTTTTTACGTTTGACGCATCTCCCTTATTATATGGCATGGTAGAGAGAACTTATTAAAATTCTGGACACTGACTGTTGAGTGCAGCAATTCAATTCTGCCCTTTGTCTTGCCAGAACAAAAAATTTAAAATAAGTAGGTAATTTTGCATTTCTCCAAGTGCAAAAGGATCTAATGGCGTGAAAAATTTAAATGTTTTATCGAAGTATAAGGCGGTCTCTTCTCTCTAGCTACCCTGCTATATATGAAACGAATGTGATTCTAATTATATTAACAATTTTTTTAGAACTCTGAACGTACACTTACGACTGCTATGGTTATTGCTACTACGAGTATTTGTGTTCTCATTTGCACTGGTCTCATTATGTGGAACGCCGGAGATATAACAGTTGAGGTGCATATTTATTTCTAAATTAATTTACAGTACGGTTAACAAATCGTGGCCGCCCTAAAGTTAACTCTAGACGGCTGCACAGATTTGATTGTACAATTTTTCTTAGTTTTGCATATTTTCTCCCCGAATAAACAATGCGCATAAGGTCAGAAAACCTAACTTCAGGGATCAACTTGTTGACCATGTTGTTTGTATTATGTTCGTTGAAGAGGAAAATAAAAAAAACTCATAATAATAGGGGAAACGAGGGAACCTAGTGTCCACACTTCGTTCTTCACTTTATACAAAATTGAAGACAAACGAATGACGACGGACCATGAATCGCAGAACTTATCGCCCTCCTTTGTCGTTACCGGAACAGAGAAATGAAAATGATTTAACTAATTAATTTATAAATATTATACGTCATAATTTAAATGAATTCAGTAATTAAAATACTTACAGGCAGCTTTAATACCTTCAGCTATATTTTCATCTGGCTGGCACCATTGTACCGGCGACACGTTAAGGAGAGTGCGAACTTCAATTATTTTAGGGATTGCACAAGGACAGGTAAACTATAAAAGGATTGTTATAAAAGATATTGGGTATTTAAGTAGAAATATGCATTTTAAAACCGTTTATATAACCGTGAATAACGGATACGAATCCAGGTTTTGAATGTCAACATCCGCGGATACGGATCTTTAGAACATCACTAAGATTAACATGATGACAATAAGTAGTTACAGAAAATTAAGTTTGCCTATGTAATCACTGGATATAATTTGAAATCATTGGAAAATAGAGAAACAATCAAAGATCCCTAGTATTCTTTATCTTCAAAATGCAGAATATAAGTGATACTAAAAAATATATTTCTTAAAGACGAAAAAAAGATGTAGAAATATTATCTATTGGCGCCACACAAAATAGTTGTTATACTAATTTAAAATAATGTGTGTTGAGTGGCGGAACTCAACGCCGCATTATTGCCTCGGTACCAGAGCAAAGAAACTATATAAATTTAAGTAAATATTTCGTTCCCCTCGAGTGGGGATCGAACCCACAACACACAACGCGTCACATTAGTCACACCCTTGTGCTCCTAATATAAAACTTTATAATAAATAATAATAAATACTTAACAATTTTACAGAAGGACGTAGTCATTCGAAGCTTTAACATCGTCATTTCTTACCAATCATATTTATCGGTAGGTAAATGGACACAATTTTAATTTTATATTTTTTGTGACATAATATTATTCTTTATTTATTTGTTTTCAGATTGTGAAGTCGTCTTATTCAGCATTCTCCTTGCTGTATTAATAATAGTTTGTACAAATATTTACCACCATTTAGGTACAGTGCTCCACATATTACTTGCGTTTGTCCTTATAATATGAAATTAAAATGATCTATATACAAATGGTAAGTAAGAAATGTATTAACAAAAAAGAAGAAAATAAAATATTCAATAATTTGTTAGCTCCAAGTGTTTTTGTGTATTGTAATAATGTATTATATAACATTTTAATTAAATATTGTAGAAATAATCATCCATATTATATAATAATAGAATAATGGAAATGTGTATAGTATACACTACGGCCAACGAGTCTTGGCCTGAAGAAAATAATCATAAGTATGGAAAATTGTAAAATCATATCTGCACAGTCATACAGCTAACTTTAGGGCGGCCACAACTTGTTGACCGTACTGTACTTTGTGTAGCAATAGAGTAGATATTTGATTTATTTTTAAAAAATATATATCTTTAGGCTTTCATTTCTTTTCTGTATTTTTACATAAATCATACTGATAAACAAATCTTTAACGATAAAAAAATCATGATCTTAAGATATTCAAGATTATGAGGAGCAAATAACATTTTTAAGTATCTAAGTAGACTTTATAAAAAAAAACATAAGTAACTATGACTTGGCACTAAATGGATACTTTTTTTATTATTTTATATATCTATTAAATGGTTGAACTTATCTTTAGGTTTTAATCATAAATTTAATCAAACAATAGTCATATAGAAGAAAAAAATAGTATGTAATGTTTGTGTCTAGAAAAAAATAATTTACGCCCAATGTTAATAATGTATCTCCTATCTCCAGTTAACGTCAATCTTGTACTGTCCGACATGTCTATCCAATCACTAACCTGCATGCCGTCTTCCATCTCTGTCTATTTCAATCTATGGTTGCAATTTATGGATTAGGATTGATTATTAACATTGGGCGTTAGTTGATAACAATGAAGTCATCCTTTTATGTCAGAGGTAATCATTTTATTTCCTAAGCAAATTTATTAAGACATTTTTTATACAGATATTCCAATATATATAAAAATGTCTTTAAAAAAGTTTCATAATTTCTTGTAAAAATAATGATATATATTTTATTTAATACAATTGTTTATTAAAAGGCACATATAAGATTTTTTTTAACAAATAATAATATCATATAATATTCCCTTATATATAAAAAAAGTTATAAACTCTCTTACTACACATATATAAAAATATATTCAAATTCCATTAGAAAAGTTTTATAAAGTCTTTATATCAAACTTAATTATTAAAGTTTTGAATCAAAAAACTTTAGTTCCTTATCATCTGGGAGTTTCTTAAAGTATTCTTCTACATAGTCATCATCAACTTCGGCTAAGGATTTATGTTTCCATTGAGGGTTGTTATCTTTATCTATGAGAAGAGCTCGGACACCTGCATTATGATAAAATTTCTTGTTAAAATATATTTTTGGCAGTTTGTAGAGAAATAAGAGGAATATATAATATTTAGGTGGTTTATAAAATAATATATTTTAAAACACAAATATAATGAGACTGAACACTAAGTAAAATTTGTTTGGATCCTACGGGAGCTGGATAAAGTAAGGCATTGAAAGTGAATATAAAACTTAATCAAACCTTCAGGAAAGTCATGGTTGCATGTAGAACGGCATGCTAATCTGTATTCCATCTTGAGACACTGCGGCAGCTCTAACTGAGCACCTCTTTGTAATGCTCTCATTGTTATTTTGAGAGAGCCTGGACACATTTGACTTAAAGTCTGAAATATTTATAATATCATGTATAATTTAAAAAAAAAAAAAAATATTATAATTATTATTATTATTTAATTAATAGTTGCCGCTCACAACTTTGACTATCATAGAAACTTGCAAAAGAACTTTATGCAAACAAACTAAATTACTCCACTCACTCTTTGGGGCTCAAGTCTCTCGCAACTCAATGACTTGTTTTATATTACCAAAATAAGGAAATGGAAACAATTTAATTTAGTCTCATTATTAAATTTTATTTGACAATAAAACTGTACCATAGTGAACAGTTTTTGCTATAGTGGCTATTCTTAAATTAAATTTTTAGTTAAACTGTCATATATAAAGTCAAAGTTTGTTATATAGATTTAAATGTAGGTACTTATTTGCTTTGTTAAATAATAAAGGGAATTTAAGTGGGTAAGTTGAAATTATATATGACAAGTTAGTTCGTGTCAGGCTACCTAGCCAATACAATACTTATTCAATGAACTCCGTGTTTTATTTACGTTACATATATAATATAAACTATTATAGTTCTCTGTTAACTTTCCAGGTCTTCAATTATTATATGTTACTTTAAAATCCCAGAAAAACTTTTATAAAGTTGGTATATCGTTATTTAATCAACAATAATAGCTGTACAAAAGTCTTCAAATTTGTCTTTTTATTTTAGAAAATGTAGGTATACAATCAGAAAAACTCACAAACAAAAACTTAAAAAATCATACATTTGCATTTTACTACCAATTGTTCATCACCCTAAAAATGTTTTTTGTAAAACTAATTAAAATACAGACACATCTGGCACGTTCGAAACACCATAATAAAAAGAACAGAACAGAAAATACAGACAAACTTGCTTACCTTTAAAGTTTTAACAGACCAGTCATTTTGAACTTTTTCCAACCTTTCTATTATTTCTTCTACAGTGGAAGCAGCAAAACAATAATTAATATGTTTAATATTAGGTGCAAGAGAGAATTCTTCAGGGGGCTCATTGAATTTGTTTAATAATGACTGTACTTCTCCATCACTGGTACATCTTGATAGTAACATTTCTAATTCATATAAACGCTGGCTGGATACAAAATGTGTCGCTATACCTGCTTTAACTACATCTTTGCCTTTTAACCTGTCACCTACAAAAAACATTTAAAAAAATATTTTAATTACAATTAAATGTAAATAATACTTCTTTTATTTTCCCATTTACAATAATATCTTAGTAATGATATCATAATCAGATAATTTGATTTAAGTCATACCAGTTAATCCTAAATAAAGTCCCAAATTGACTTGTAACCTAGGTAAGAAATAAGAGCCTCCAACATCAGGAAATAATCCAATTTTTGTTTCAGGCATTGCAATCATAGTTTTCTCAGTGGCCACCCTGTACCTGCCGTGCACTGACACACCAAGTCCGCCTCCCATTGTAATACCATTTATTAAAGCTACATATGGTATTTTATATTTTCCAATAAGATAATTTACATTGTATTCAGTGTGGAAAAATCTTGGACCTTCATCTTTATCGATTGCTTGTTTCACATCCCCTCCTGCACAGAATGCTTTATCACCAGCTCCTTTTATGATCACTAAGTGTTTCTTGCTCTCCCATTCCCGCAATTGTGGTAATAGTTTTGATACCATGGATGTATTCAAAGAATTTAAAGCTTTGGGCCTGTTTAATATGATAACCCCTGCATTGTTTACTGTCTCAAATAACACATCTGACTCCTGGCTGGACATTGTTCTTTTTAAAAATAATATACTTTGTGGTGGTATTCTTAATTTAAACATCTGCAAGTTATTACTTTCAATTTATAACTTATTTATGTATTTTATAATAAGCCACTTTTTATGTACTATGCACAATAAATTTTTTACATATTTTATTAGTTACTAGAAAATAGTTGCAAACATAAAATATATTTTTTGTTTAAAAATAGTAAATTATATCATTTAAAAAATGTAATTACATAAGTTACTTACTTTTATTGAACTTGAACCCTGATTGTTTAAACAGCCTTATCGTTTCCGTGCGAATTTAATATTCATAAAATACAGAACTTGTTTATTAAAGTTACTCGCAATTTTTTGTTGAAAAATACATGCGGTCCATAAATTGTAGA
>JAEBDU010012847.1:0-34894 GCA_016802625.1 Heliconius numata
TGTAACAGATATAAAATATTCCACCTTCGGAATACCCCTCGACTGGGGAGAACTTTCACGTTCTCCAACAAGAGCCTAATTTCCCTAAAATCTCAAGTAGCCGGTAACAAAAGACAGTTATGAATGCTAGTTACGTTCGGTGTTTAACTCTCAATGGGGCGGTGTTGAACAAGGTCCGCCGGCCCCGGGGACCTCCGCTAAGTGAATTAAGTGTTTGCCGACTCACAGACACTCGCCGGTTATTATGCTGAGAGGAATATTTTATACGCCGCCGTGGCTCGAGAACCGCGAAATAAAAAAAACTGTCAAATGCTTTGTCGAGCTCTCGTATTTACATTTTTCGAAATGTGCCAGCGAATATTTCGAATTAAAGTATCGGGGGCTGCGGTTTTTGTGTGTTATTGAATAGGCCACTCCTGTGATGAGATAGTGAGATGGGGACTCTCGCGTCCATTTTTAATCGCTAATTTAAAATTCATAAGACGTTTAACAATTTTCGGTGCAAAGTTGAGGGAGACAGTGTGTATATAAAGCGGGGCCGGCGGGCGCGCGCTCAGTCGGCTTTGAGAGGCGGCGCTAGGATGTTGTCGCTGTACCGCGCCTGGCTGGGGCCGAGTCCGTGCGTGGCGCGCCCGGCGCCGCCGCCCGGGGCTCACCGACCAGTGCCGAGACGGGCTAGAGCGCCTTCGCCCCCAGCATCACCACCACCACCGTCACCTTCCTCAACCACATCGAGCGAGCTGGACGTGGAACGCATCGAGCCCGAGACACCACAGCGTCCGAACAACACAGTACTGGACATAGCCTCCTGCGACGGCCCGGTGCGCTTCAGCCGAGTCCTCAACGTGGCCTGGCGGGAACCATCCCCAGAACGAGAATGGCCGTGTCGCCACCGCAAGACGCAAACACGCACTACGATACACTACTACCCCTGCAAGACTTGCGGCTCCAAGTTCCCCTCGTACTACTTCGTCCACAAGCACAGGAAGAGGTGCCATGCTGAGGAGACCACCGGCCAGAACTCCCCCGAGCCGTCAACGTCCAGTGCGTGAACAGCAAAGTGGGTAACATATCAGTATTATGTGCAGTATGGGTGATCGAGCGAGCTTACGCGGTTAGGTTAATGCAATTTAGTTATGGTTGTTTAAATAAATGTTTATGAATTAATGATGAATGAGTGTTTTATTTAAATACGTCTTAAAGTCATTAGTTTTATTATTCACAAGGTCCGTAGATTTTATTTTATAAAATAATAGAAGTGTTTTTTATTTTTTTTAATATTGAAAAATATATTTTGAATATTATTCAAATAATTAAATTAAAAAATTAACAATTTGTTTTATAAAGTTTGACTACTAAATAATTATTACTAAGTATACTTTCAAATTAAAATAGCCTACATTTGTAAGAAACGTGTGAAATATTGACATTTAAATTAAAATTTCAAATAAAATCAAAATCAACGATCCAACACACAAAAATAAAGAATTATAATTTCAATTTTTGTAACAAAAAAATTATGTGATTTTACTGTTTTATATCTCAAGAAACTTGACTTTTGCAATTCACATTTTTTTAAAATAATTTTTAAGCATTTTTTATTAATAAAAGATTGTGTCAAAATAAGACATAACTAAATGATAGAAGATGCAAGGAGTGGACCCAGAGTCATCATGTATTTCAATTGTAAAAATAAAATAAATAATAATATTAAATTGAACATACAATTTATATATTAATTATCACTTCGATAGTCCCATAGTAAATTAATAAATTCAAATCCTAAATGATATTATATTTTCTTTAATTTCGCGCCTACTCTACAAAAGCATGGTATTTTGTAACTTTGCGTATTGACAATTAACTTAGTATGCAAAACTCTAATTGGCGATTTGTCTTTGAATATATAAAATTAATTAAAATATAACTATTTTCCGAGAAGGGATCAAACCTACGACCACCTCAAAATACTGTGCAAGCCCCTCTCACTCTGATGCTATTACGGAACAGTTTTTAAATTCACACATTTTTTAGAAATCTAAAATGGTCCCTATAAAAAGTTTAAACTGCATAAGTAATAAGGGATGCAGCAAGAAGCTGATTTACCCTACTATATAGGGGATACAGCGGGAAAGTGACCTACCCCACTGTAAGCGGGATAGAGCGTGAAGCCGAGAGCAATATTAACATACCTGGTTCAGGCGTGGGCGGCGGATGCGTGGGCGTGGGCGGATGCGCCGGCTGCGGCGTGGGCGGCGCGCTGCCCGACGACGACGTGGACACAGCGCCGCCGGCACCGCCGCTCGACACTGATGTCGTCTGATTTTGGGATTGAAGGAGAGATTATTGTAGATAATATGTATTAAATTATATCTACAAAAAAATAAGTAGATATTGACAGAAACTTTCAATTATAATTATCTTTATACATATTATATTTTTTAGCTACACATTGTGTGTCGCGTATAATATTCAGAGGCGGAGGAAGCCTAGACATTAAAATATTCCGTACCCCACTTTCCGCAATCTTCTCGAGGCATTGCAAAATAATTTATTTCTCGAAGTGAGAATCGAATTAAACAATAAAAAAACTTATAATTGTTTACCTAGAGTAACAAATTAAATAGCAATGAATATTTAACATTCATTAATATTAATTCAAATATAACTCTTTACTCTTATACATTCCTCTAAAATAAAAAAAAAATGTAAAAAAATGTATACAGAATAATTTAGTTCTCCAATAAGAAATAACCAATTCTCCAATAAGATATCAGTAACCACTAATTAAGTAATTCGTAATAATTCAATAAAAACCACAAAACTCACAGTAATCACAGTAGGAGTGCTCGTTGTAACCGTTGGTGGCTGGGGCGAGGGCGCGGGCGGCAGCGGTGTCTCCGACACCGGGGGCGTAGGCGCCGGGGCCGGACTGCCCACCGGGACACTAGGTACACTCGGCACACTCAACACACTCACACTGACACTGACACCACTAGTACTTGTCAACACACTGGTCACTGAACTATTTGGGACAATGGGGTTACTAGAGCCACTGGAACAGCTCATGGAGCTGGGGCTGGGAACGCTTAAGCTAGTCGTGGTGATGGCCACCGGTGGTGCTGACGACGCTGGTGGCGGGGAAGGAGGTAATGGCGGCGTTCTGTTCAACTCCGACCTGTTGAATGAAAATAGTTTGATCAGTATTTATTGATATATATTATGTATATGAGAAGTGGTATATTTCTAATAATAATTAATGTAATGATTATCGGTTCCATCACTTCCGTCAAATTATGTCATCGAAAATCCAAAAGTAGAGAACAGAAAAAAGTAGAAAACGAAAAAAACGTTTAGATATATTCAGAATAAGATTAAGTTCATCTTTAAACTTAAAATTTTTATTTTACTCTGTACTTTATTTTATATATTTTACATAATAAACAAAAAATATTAACTACAAAAGTTGTAATAACCGTATAAAATATAGAATAGAAAGTCAACTTATAGTTGTCAACTTATAGCAGCATGTAAGTTATGAGCCAGAGCAAAAGACGATGCCACAATCTAGATAAAATGTATTTTAACATAAATATACGAGTATAACAGTTGTTTCTGCCATATCTTCAAAAACAATCTTAATTTTAACCCAATTCTTATAATCTTAACCCAATTTAATAAACGCAGGAAAAATCGCAATAAAAAACTAGTATCACACATAAATATTTAACATACTTAATTAAAAATATATATACCCACATATATGCTAAGAAGTAATTGTATTTAATTCGCGAGTACTTTATTAATGCTGCCGCGACCGGGGAGCCGCGGGGTAAATGGGTAATATAAAGAGTGGCGAATTGCGCTAATTATGTTTACCGTTGCCCCTCTCGGCCCGCACCTCCCCACCCTGCGCCCGTTTCGTGTTTGCGTTTGTGTAATATCGCATTAATCAGCTCAAATGTATGTTGATTTTGATGTTTTTTTTTATTTATTTTCAAATATATGTATGTATTATAAGGTCTCATTTTATTATATTTACATGGGTATATTAAATATTGTTATTTAATAAACATTGGTGATCGCTAATTAAATAAAATTAGTATTAAGACTTACAAATAAAAATTGACAAATAATTATGGTAATTATTTTTTTAGCTTGCTTAAAGTTACTAATAGTAACTAGTTACTAAAGGGCTCTCTTCCATTAACAAAACCTCAGCAATAGTAAAACAATCACATATAATTATGTTATAACCTAGTTTCTAAAAATAATTAATTATTGATGATTGTTTATTGGAAGTTGTTTTCTCTAATTATATGCTTATATGTTTATTGGAAGTTGTTTTCTCTAAATATACAAGCAAACTGCAGATTGTAGATTTGGGGATTGCATATATCGTCGTGTCATCTTCATAAACTTTTATCTAAATATATTACTAATTAATTTCTATAGCATTACTGTTTTTAATTGTTAAACATAAAAAAAACAGCATGAAATAATTTATAATATTAGTCTGACACCATAACGCTAAAAACGACGGCAGCTGTCAAAGTCAATTGGAAGTTCCAATTGCAACTTGGGCATACTGAAAATTTTACATTTTTCTCTGATATTGTTTCTCTCAAATTGCTTCACGATAATGTGATATCTTTATATAAATAAGTTAAACATATAAAGATACAACTAGGTTGTGTCTACCCAATAAAAATAACGACGTATTTAAAAATAAAAAGCAAGTTTTCATATTTAATTTATATACATACAAGCGTAATATTTAAAATTCGGGCAATTATACTAGAGTTTAATTAACGGTTAAGCAAACAGGGACGATGCATCGGATTATACCGGCTTTACTCGTACACTACCATTTGTCTTCACGTGAAGATATAATTAATTATATGTTAATATTTAAAAACTATATAATTTATTTTTTTTAACTTAACGCTTGTTTCTTGTACATGGCAGGGTAGGAAAGGGGAACCTGGGAACCTAGTGTTAAGTCATTCTGTTTCCATTAAGACATTTCCATTCTCGACTTTCCGAATTCTTGAGGCATTGCGAGTAGAGTAGCGGAACTCAACGCCAAAATTTTGTTAACAATGATTTGTTGTCATTTAAATTATTATGTATTTGAAAGCAAATTTTCAAATCATTAAAACTCAAAGTGTTAACGTCTACATAAATTTTAATATAATGCTCTTTAAAAATTCCTATGGGATTGAATCCATAACCTCGAATATCTAACACGCTGACAAGCAATAATTTTTTTAATAATTAAATTATTATTTTCATAAAATAATAATCTTTTAAGTTTTACTCTACGAAAATAATTAACAAACTGTATTTATATTTATCAAACACACTATAATATCAACGGAATCGCAAAAAAAAATAAACTTTTCCACTGCCTTGTGTTTCGTTTTCTCGATTGGCGGGCGCTTTTAATTAAGGCAATTAGAAAGATGGGCGCTGTGTTTGCGTAAAAATCTAAACAACCACCGGGAGACGAGCAGAGATGTTTTCGTGTCGATATTTCTTTTAACCACAATCGATGAAAATATGAATAGAAAAATTTATTGAAATTTAAATAATATAAAATAATTATAATTTTGTAACTCAATAGAAAAATAACGAATATTAATAATATTCACGTTTTCTATTAAATAAAAGCCAACCCAACGCACAATATTTACGAATGACAAAAACTTTTTACGATACAAATTAAAAATAACTCGCAATGCCTCCAGAATTCGGCAGAAAGTGGGGAATGGAGTGTCTTAACACTAGGGTCAGCGTGAAGCTGAAATTAAAAACAAAAATACACTTCACAGGTTTCAAATAAACATTAACAAACATAAAAAAAAACAATACACCAAAGCCACAAACAAAATGTAATATTAAAAAAAACGAACAAAAAAAAAGCAAAAACATCGATATCGGCAACCGCCTCCACGTATCCCGCTCCGCACGTATCCCGCGGGATCCTGCGCAAATAAAAGCGGGAGTGATTGTCAACACACGCACGAATATTCGCATTATTATTCCTATCTCTATTGACAACCGGCCCGAGTCTCCCCTCCCTTGGGAGAGGCCAAAATTGGGTATTTTATTTGATTTATTGATGAAAATACTGTACTGTGATTGAGTAAAAATGTGAAAAAAGTTCAGTGATAATAATGATAAGAATTTTTTTTTAGACTTTTTCTTTTAATATTAAAATGATATGTAATTAACATTATAATTAAGACATCGTTATAGGATAATAATAAGGATTGAACGCCTTCAAATACAACTCAAAGTGTCAAATCAGAGAATATACAGCGTTTAGCTCCGTTATTCAGCATTTAATAAATCCAATTAAAAAGAATAGTAAAGATAAAGGAACATAATTAATAATACAAGTCCAAGAAACCAGCAAAAAATTATAATAAAAGAAATTATTCTTAAAAGAACAAAAAAGCAATAAGTTTCCAAAGGAAAGACTCAATTTGAAATTAAATGTCAACACGCCAATGTGATACAAGCGTTTATCTGATATCTTAAGACTTAAGTGATTGGACGAAGAATATGAATTTTAAACGGTTCAACGTTAAGACACAAAGAGAAATAACGGAATTTGATAATGGAGAGTGGAGGGCAAACATGGAGAGTCCAGAACCCCGTTCTCCATTGACTTTTTAACGTTTTATGAAGATTACATTTTCATAGGACGGTAAAATGGACTATGTTGAAATTTAAATTGTTTCTTTTCATATAAGGATGGAGGAAGTATTTGCTGTATTTATGGTTCGAATACGATTAATTTTTGTAATATGTTGGGTGGTTAGGTGTTTAGTGATAGTTAATTTTTAAGTTGAAGAAAGTGGGTTCGATAACAAAATAACATATTTCAAATGTAAATTTATTTTTTCAGTTTATAAAGTTTCTAGTGACAAGATTAAAACTTTTAGGGCGCGACGGTAAATTGCTATTCTATATTGAATTCTTTCTAAGTATAGATTTTTATAATTTTTATAATATTCTTTTTTGTGTATTTAGATACACAACATAGGTGGGGTAAAAATTTGTTTGTTTCTAAAGTATTTTGATACTGAAAAAATCTAATAGTGAAATCTGATAATAATTAAAAAATGGAACACAATACTAATATTTTTTTTGTTTAATATTAATAAAGGAATTTCTTATACAAATGAAATATTTAATATATTCCTTTCTTCGCTCTGGTAGCGATGTGAATGCCTCCAGAATTCGGCGGAAAGTGGATAACGGAAGTGTCTTAACGAGAACGGAGCGTCTTAACACAAGAGTCTTAAGTTCACTCTGCCATGGCAGAAATTCTATATACCGATTAAAAGACAGACAAATTTGTATATATGTATAGATATATATTTCAACGGGTTCCGTTTCCGTCAACGGGTTTTCAATCGTTTCAATCAAACACCAGAGGGACCCCGCACCGACATAGCGCAGTGTTGACCCGGCGTAATTAAAAAGCCGCCAGCCCTCTCTCTCTATTGATAAAACTTCTGTTTGACCAAAAATGTAAATCTGCTATTGTTATTGAATTGCTTGCTTTTGGAGTTTTTTTGTTTCGTAGTTATTTGTTTTTTTAAAGGTTGAATAAAAGTAATTGTTGAGGTTTTTTTTTCTGGTCGGATTTTGGTCAGATAATGCATTGTGAACGTAATTGTACCCTTAATATGATGAAAATAAAAACGTGACACCTTCACGTTTTTCTCGATCAGCTGGGTAGGGAGGTTCTCCCTCCTTAGTGTTAAGGCACTCCGTTACCCAATTTCTGCTCAATCTTCTTAGAATACGTTACAGCGGTTAACTACGTATTGTTTTAAAAATGAAAAGAATATTATTAAACAGGATAACAAGAACAGGATATTATTAAATTACTAGCGACCCTACTACGACTAGTGGGAATCGAATCCACAACCTGCCGCATTTACGGCCTGAAAACCTTTTAATCTTTTTCACCATCACTAGCGCCACCACCACTCACAAAATTTTGCGGATATTTTTGACATTATGCCATAGGTAATATCAATTGAAAGGGGTTGTAACAACCCCTTTTAATAAAACGCTGTAAAGCCTGTATAGATGGCGTTTAAGAGCAGAGGTTATATTTAATAATTTTAGATAGATGGCGCTGAGATAAATGCTATCAAATATATTGTTAAAATGTTATGCTAAAATAATACATACTTTTTATGTTTCTTTTTCTTAATATTAATATAATAAATTATAATAAATCAACAAAATAGAAAGATAATGATCTCATATTCATTTTCAAGCAATTAAAAATCTATTAAATACAAATTATCTTTATCTGCATCTCATTTGTTTATATTATATCAGTAGTACTATAAAGAAATCATAAATTACTATTAAATCATAAGTTACTATTACAATTTAAAAATATTTTTTATTAATTAAATATGAATGTCAGTTAATATCTAAAATATTTTTTCTTTTATCTATTCTTATCTATTCACTATTAAATGATTGTATTTGAAAATCAAACAATTCACAAAAAAGGTACAAAAGGTCTGCCAAAAAAAATATAACTATATAAAAACTTACATTTCACTTTAAACAAATAAAAAATATTTTAATATATTTTTAAGAATTTACTTAATATTCCAAGTGTCCCAGGTCAAATTTTTCTCCAGTAATATATCGATCCATACTAATATTATAAAGGTGCAGAGTTTATTTGAAGAAAAAAATCTCTATGTTGAAATTCTCTATAGTTTGTTTTTCCAGGAAGATTGTATGTAGTATTTCAAAAGAAGATTGTATTGAAATAATTTCAAGTACAGTACTCTCTACTCTCTATCTCTCACCTGGCAGGATGCGCGGGCGCGGCGGGCGGCACCGGTATGCAGTTGACGGGGGTCTGGTCCGTCTGTTGCATCTCTTCTAGGCTCGGCTCCTTGTCTGTCGTACGAGCTGATCCTGGGAGGAAAAGGGGTTGTTGATTATAGTTGTTGATGTATTATTTTTATATAAGTGATTGGTTATTTATATAATTTTAATATACTTATTTAAAATATACCGGTTTATTAGTACAACTAATAAAATACACATACTCAAAATGGGCTTTTTCTTATTTTAAGTTATTTCTGGTTACCATTTTGATGATTTTGGATCTTTAATATATGGTAGGTAAGTAATACGTTATTAACAAAGTATATTATTTTGCTAGATATCAATTGACGGTGTGACAAGTTTTAGATTTGTTTCAATTTACAATATCTTAAAAGTTTATAAACAGTATTGTTCAGTTTATTTTTCAGTTCAGTTTTTTACATTACATAGGTTGCACTACTTGGTGGAGTCAGTCCACAGTATAACCCACATATAATTAATTGAAGGCATTTATCAATGTCATAGAACACAAATAAATGGTTTTATTAAAATTTTTGTCTGTTTGTCTCTCTATTTATGCAGGTTATGCTCAGAAATGGCTTAACCAATTTAAATGCACTTTTACAAAATTAGTTGTACTATAATTTTCAACGTAGAGTCTTTAAAATTATAACGCTACTAAGAGTAAATAATTCTGTGGTTCAAGCGGGCGACTCCTCGGGCAGGTCGCTAGTATACAAATATTACTTTGTACATGATATCACAAAATACCTTGCGACCGCTGCAACCGCGTGGTGACTCCCGCCGGCAGCTCGGGCTCCGGCGGCGGCCTCGGCCTCGCGTGCCTTCTCGGCCGGGGCTTCCGTAACAATTGTTTATAGTTCTCCGCCTTTTTGGATAAGTAGTAGAACCTGTTGGAGTAAAAATTATAAATACATAAGAAATCACTTACTGTGTTTTAATTATTTTTATACAATAATTTTATTATAAAAGTTCATTATAAAATAATATATAAGCACAATAATTTTGTTACTACATGATTGTAGCAGATTTACAAAGTTGTAGTTTGGATATACTTATACATCTATACCAATATTATAAAGTGGAAGAGTTTGTTTGATTCAATTCAAAGGTTCAATCTTCATTATGCATCATTTTATGATGAATAATCCATTTATTAGGGGAAAAATTCCTGCTCTGCTTAGAGTTACCTCCAGCACTTTAAATATTTCATACACACAACTCTTAGTTATTTTCTAACATATATAACCAATGCGCTTCTTCGCCGTATGTAAAAGCTATTTTATTTTATCTACTCTCTCATTAAGACTCTTCTGTTACCCAATTTCCACTAAATTCTCAAGGCATTGCGTATCGAGTGACAGAATTCAATGCCGCGGTTTTGCCTTGTTACAAGGACGAGGAAATGAAAATATTAAATATTTCATTCCCCCGAGTGGGAATCAAACCCATAACCGTCACGTTCACCGTCACGCTTGTGCCATTGCGCCATGACGGCCTATTCTTACATAAAAACAAAAACACAAACTAACCTAACACAATCCCTAACGCTCTTCCTGGGCAGGAAGGAGGCGATGGTGCCGAAGTTCTTGGGGTGCTGCAGGTACTTATCCCGGAACACCTCCCGCTCGGCTGAAGACCACACGTTGCGGAGCTGAAGCGCCTTATGAGAGCACTCCATGTCTATACAACGCTCTGTAACAATTGATAAATCATTATAAAACAATAGGCTTAATGAAATAGGTAAGAGGTAGAAACATTATAATAATGAAGCATGACCTCAGAAGAAAGGTCTGCTGAGAGGAGCCAAGAAGCACACCACATAATTTATCTTTTAAAATATCGTTTAAATATTTAAATATTAAAAAACATTTTTTTTATTCCTACTCCTCAAGATGTGGATTTCATTTTCTATGAAACTGACAAAAAATGTTACGTTGCTGAACAAATGAACGTAAAATTTACTAGTATACTACATAAACTTACTATTAGTATCTAAATGCAAAGGCCTGGCTTCCTTTGGGTCCCTCAGTAACGGAGGCACCACAGTCAGTGACCTCATTTTCTTATCCTCATGCTCCTGCTCGTGGAGTCCATCGGCTATCTCTTCTAATTCAGCTTCCGACTTCACTCTGGCACCAAGACGGTTAAATCTCTCACGCTCTTCACGCTGTTTCCTTAGTTCTGGGAATACCTGGTGAAGAACAGTTATGTTAATAAAATATATTTCTGGTAGTTGTAGAGGCCAGTCGTGGCGCAGGAGCATGTAACTGTTAATGCGAAAGGTTGCGGGTTCGATTCCCACATGAGAAAATGAACTATTAAATACTTTCACTTCTTTCCTCTTTTAGATATCAACGAAAAACTCTACTATCCAATGGAGCCAATTAATATTCAATTAAATTAATATTTTTCTTTGCAGTACAAAGTATCTTAACACTAGGTTTCCTTTGGCTGCTCTGCTATGTGCGGGATACAACATGAAACAGAATATATTTTTTGATCTAGTATGAAACAATACCATAAAAATATTTGAATAAGTCACAAACTACTAGCTATATATTATTTTTATATGAAATTTCTTTTTACATCTTCTTTTTAAATAATTTCCACATTCAAAACCCTTAACATTTTTATATGCTTTTTAAAAAAGCATTTTCACTTAATTACACCTATTCCAAAAAAATATATTAAAATTATAAGTCCTATTACATTTTTTAAAATGATTCATCTAATAAATAATGTCCATCATATAAAACACAATATCACAATACATACTTTCTCGAAGAACTCGCGGTTCCTCGCGTCCTTCGCTTTCCTCTTCTGTCCCTGTTCTATTCTCTCCACTCTCCGCATCCAATCCGCGGCGCGTCGACTGTACTCCTCTGTTAACGCGTCTTCACGCTGCAAAATGTATTGAAATGTTGAATTATTTGTGTGGTTTACGTGAGTTATTATATTCATTGTTGATTTAGAAATAAAAATATACAAAGTTTAAAAATGATTACTTAAAAAGAGTTTAAATGGAGGCAATATAATGACTAACACTAATTCATTATATATTTTGATCTTTCTCATATATGTAATAATTTAAGTGACAATACAACGGAAATTGACAACAACACAAATTTTAAAAAGTGAAATGACATTTCCTTTAATTCTTTTGCCATTTTTAAATTAATGTCATTTTTATACACTTTTAAAGTATCAAAGACTTAACATTATGCAGCCATATAAAAAAATATATTAACTAAATACAAAAGTAACCATAGACTGGAAAAAATTAAAAATATTCTTTATATGGCACTATGGCTTACACTGCATTTATTTACATTTTCTACATCTAGTGCCTTACTTGATGTAATGCAATAACAAGTGTAATATAATTTGTATAATTTCCATAAATTACATGTTTTTCTTTATTTATTAGATATATTACGAAAAAAAACCGCCGTGGCACAAAGTTTGACTGTAAACACCACGAACGTCGGTTCGCTTCCCATTCATAGAGTTGAATTATTGAAAATTTTCATTTTCATAACAAGATAAGGCGTAATGACAATACAAAACAATATAAAACTTACATTCTCCGCTTCAACGCGAAGTCTCCTCAAATGTTCGGAGAGTCGTTTCCGGAAGGCGCGGTGTTTCCTAATGTTCTCGTGGTAGACGAGCGTGTCCTGGGGCTGGTTGTATAGCGGGTACAGTACCGTGGGGCCTAGGTGCGAGAGAACAGCGTGGGCTGCTGCAGCCTGGAATTAAATATGTAAATTTATTACCTTTACCTGATATAGATAACCTAGGCTGGCAAATTTAGAAATTGTTTTTTTGTTACTTAATAAGTATTATATAGGATTATAAATAAAAAAGAAAAATATACAAGATATTAGAAAAAATTAAAAAGTGATTGGTCCAATAGGATTCCATATTCCATGGCGAAACAGCCAATGTAAAATACTAGCTTATAAACGCAATAAGCAATCTTATTTCCCTACGCCATTAAGACAACAAGCGGTGTTAAACTCCGTCACTTAACACGCAAAAGTTGACCAAAACTAAAAGAATGGAATATCTTAACACCAAGTTAATTTTACTCACCCGTTTCCTATTATCAGCATATATACACTGTGCTAAGCTTCTATGTCTTGGAGGTGCCTCTTCAGGTTCCTCCGCCCGCGCCGGTTTTGATGCGGTTTGCTCTAATTCCTCTTGTTTCTTCTTTAACTTCTGTAGCGTTGTCTCCGATAACGCCATCTCTCTATCCACCTGGAATTAATTTACATGTTTCCTTGTAAGTAATAGTTTGTTTAATGAAATTGGAAATTTTAAGTTAAGTTTAGGAATTTTGCTGTTATTCTATTATAATTTTAACTTTTTATTGACTGTCAGGCATTTTTTATTTATTTTTATAGTCAGTAGAATTGAAAATGTTTGTTGGCTAGTGACTATCAAATACTATAATTATAGGGCTTACTTCCCAGGGCAATGAAATTGTTGTGTTATTAGAGTAGATTTGTATTCTTTTAATAGTAAAAAATACATATATTTACATATATCAAATATAACATTTTAAATATACCTTAGATATTTGCTGTAAAAGATCATCTTTTGTGGTGCGGAAGCTCTGTTCATCAATGGTAGGCTCGGAAGGTGTGTGTGGAGATAGGACCTCCACGGTATGTGAATTCATAACTGGCTCCTGGAAAATATAAATCGATATGTTTAAAAGTAAATTTAAAATTAGTCATAGCTGATGCTTAGAAGACTACAAGAATACTTAAAATCATTATAAAACATACAAAACCGATAAACATTGAATTTAAAAAAACAATTTAAAAAAAAGTTAAAGGTTGTATTACATGACGTTAGTCCTTGTGAAACAACCATAACTCCTATACCTGCTGTCAGAGGTACCTACTTCGCACTTAGAATGTGTCATATACGAGACTGATCCGAGACACGAGACCAAAGCTTTAAGTAAAAAGTAATATAATACAGTACGGTCGACGAATCATGACCACACAGAAGTTAAATTTCCTGAAGTTTAGCTGCAAGGTTCACTCGGAAAGAAAATAATTAAAAATAAGCAATATCCTAAAATCAAATCTACACATCTCACTTCAATTCGTCCACGATTCGTCAATCGTACTGTAGTAGAGTCTCCCAAACCCAACTCACCCTAGTATCAACTCTGAGCTGCTGATGCGGAGCTGGTCTTTCGGCGGTGAGGCGTATCTTCTTGAAGGGTGGTGGGTCGGCGGGGGGAGGGTGGTGGGCTGGGGGCGCGGGCGGCGGCAGGTACGAGCCCAGCAGCGACATGCGCGTGCCGCGGTACTCGCCTGCGCCGCCACCACCTCCACCACCACCACCGCCGCCACCGCCGCCGCCGCCTGCACCGCGGCTGTAGCTGTCCCTGCTGCGGAGAAAAGAGAGTTGGCTTTTAGTATAATAGCAGATAGAGGCAGATAGATTTTAGATAACGGTAAGACTGTTTATGAGTAAGACACAAAAACACAATATTGCTCGTCGATGGCAATAATAATAAAAATAAAAATTGACTCAAATGAAATAATATCAATAAATGTCACAGAAAAATTACTATATTATAAAAAATATATTTTCAAACGGATTTGAAACCAGTACTATCAGATACAATCAAGGAGGTTTACGTATGTACGCTACAAAGCGTACAAGAAAATGTTAAGTATTTTATCCATCCCAAGTTCCAATTAATATTTATAAGTTATCAAACAACGTGAAAAGAGTTTAGTTTTTTAGCTTCCCGCTTTATCCCGCAAATATCAAAGCAGAGAAAACCTAGTGTTAAAACACGTTTTCGGTTCTCCATCCGAATTGACTGCCCGTTGTAATGGCGCAACCCAACGCCGTTTATCTTGTTATCAGACCCGGAAATAAAATTAATTTGTTCATCCGAGTGAGAAATGAACCCACACCATCCCATTTACAGTCCGACACGGCCATCACTACGCCACTTAAACCGTTTAGGAATTTTAATGAGCACTTTAATTACGACGCTTGTCATTGATAACATCTTATATCATGTATCGGAGTACGGACAGACTGACATATGTTATAAACTAGTAAACTGTAGTACTGTGAACGAGTTAATAGTTTTAATGTATCTATACTAATATAGAATATAAAGCCCAAGAATTCTTCCTAATTCGAAGGAAAATAGAGAGAAAAGTATCTTAATGAGAACGTAGTGTCTACAACTAACACTACCAGGTTCCCTCCGCCTACCTTACTCTGAGTAGGATATGCATCAGGAACATTGTGATGTTAAAAAATAAAACAAAATAAAATGCCGACAAATTTGTTTAGTTGAACTTGCCAATCTCAGAAACTACTGAATGATTCAAATTAAAAAATATTTTTTTTTGTTGGATAGCCCATTTATAAAGAAAGACTATATTAGGCTATATTATGTCATATCATTTGTCTCATAGTAATCCATTATAGTAACTACTAAATAAAACTACCTTGGACACCTAAAATGTCTTATGCGTTATACAGAGTGGAAGTGTCAGCGCTACTTTAAATGAAACTACAGTTTCAACTACTCTATAAAAGCCTAACATTATTCGGAAAAAAAATAATTCTCAAAAATGAAAAAGTTATTTTTTCAAACAAAATAAATAATAAAATTATCGTTTTAAAATAAAACGCCATTTGTAAAGTATAACATAGGCACGCACACACTTACCTGTCAAAGCGGCAACGTCGCATACGTATGTGTGCGTCACACGAAATACAAGTATGGATAAAAATCGTAAAATGAAAAAAAAATCCTACGTCTAAACCGTTGAGGTACCTTGATTATTTTTTTTAATTCTGGGTTTGAAATATTTTACCCTATATGCAGTTTCAGTAAAAGAAGCGCTGCCTCTTCCACCCTGTATACTACAACTTTAAATTATTTCTAATTGAAACGAGCAAAGTCACAGAAACAGGCTAGTATTAGTTATATAAATAAATGACTAAGCTTATAATAATGACTTCAAGGAATTGAAATAGATAATACATTGAATAGCTTCCTCGAAATAAATTGTTGTCATGTCGATATTTGTCGTGTCACTGACGACGTGGTAGTAAAAAGTATAAACATTGGGTCAAGGTTCATATTTATATATTGCTAGTTCGTTGCTCGTGGGTATACTTACGTGGTTTTTTTAACTTTTCCCGCAGTAAAAATTATCTAAAATAGATAAGGTTAAATTTGAAATAGTTGAAATCTCAAGTTACGATTTTAAGTAAGTTCTCGACTCCCTTAGATCTAAAATTCCATTCAAGATTCTCTACTTTCTCTTCTTCTCATTTCAGCCGAACTCTAGAGACGTTGCGTGGCGGAACTCAACGCCGCGATTTTGTTACCAGAGCGAAGAAATGACAATAATAAATAATTAATTCCTCCGATTGCGGATCGAACCCACTCATCAGCGGATATGCGGAATAATGAAATTTAACACCGCCGTCTGTTAGATTATATGTATAAATTAATAGTAAATTATATTTACATTTTCATATATAATATTGAAAATAAGTCTGGCAGGTTGTTACGCTACACCACATCAATGTTAATCAAACGCAGTGGAAGTAGATATTTTTGACGTTCAATATAAACTCGAAGGATTTCTAATATAGATACCGTATATTTTATCATAAATTTGCTATCTTGTACTTGTTTGCAATATCTCAAATATCCGTAATCGTATTGACATAAGAAGACGCCTGACTGGCTCTCTTTATTATTACTGTGTTCACTGGTTCAAATTTATAGACGAAATACGAATATTTTATCAGCAATATAAAAGTAAGTAGTTTTTGCGGTGGTGTCCGTAACATCCTTGAGAATTTACTGCTGCTAGTTCCCTCTCTCCGTTCTCCCATATACTCCCTAACCTACCTATAAGCCACATTTTAATTTTCTAAATCCAGTATGTTATTCTAGTATCTGCACGATTTGTCTGTAAATCAGTCGTTCTCATAGGAATGTCGAAAAAAGCTCTCTTACTTTACAGTTTTTAAATCCAGCAATTTCCTATGTGCGTTGTTCAAACATTTATTACAAATAAACATATTAAAAACAAACTTACACAACCATACATAAACGCCAAACTCACGAACCCACTTCTCCACAAACAGTAAAAAAATCCATACAAATAAAACAAAACACGATCCCTTCAACGAGCTAAAAAAAACAACTGTACATACTACCTACAGAAAGAAACAGGTTAAAAATAATCTAAATTAGGAGGATCACACGTGATTTCACATTTCATCTCGAGACGTGGCGGGAGGTGGGAGGTGGGTGGAAGGGAGAGGAGGAGGGGGAAGGCCAAGGTTGCGGGGGGTAGCAGAACGGTAGCGCTGGCTGAATTTCTGACACCGACCACGTGCTCGAAAATACATCGCTGAATGGATTTTATGTTATGTTATTTTACAAAATAAAAACATATCAAATAGTATAAGGCCACAAACGTGTGATTGAAACGCGACAGGTTATGGGTTCGACTTCCATTCGAGGAAATTAAATATTTTCATTTCCTAGCTCGCCGCTTCTGGTAGCTGGAGTCATTGAGCGAGGCGTTGAGTTCCGCCACTCAACACGTAATACCTCCGGAATTCGGCGTGAAGTGAAAATATTATAAAGTTAATTGTTTCATCCTATCTCTTTTCTTCAAAATCATATCTTGAAGTTAAGTGAAGTAGCATTTTTTTTCGTATTTGGCAAATTGACAAAACCTACTAAGTATACCTAATGTCGTTCTGTATATTACTTTTACTATAAATTTAAATTTTAAATTTAACACCTATAAAAGTTGCATTTATCTTAATGTATATAAATATAAGAGAAAAAATTTTAATATAAAATTTTCCATATTCTACGTCTATATACCTACTACGTTAATACCTAATGTTAATTCTATTTCCACTAATTTTTAAAAACAAGTCGTCCCATTCCTCACCCCTATGACTCAGTGGTATAACAGAAAGGCCATCCAAAACCTAGGACCGAGATACAAATACAATGCAGTCTCTAGACGCTGCCAAACCGTTAACAGTCCGAGTGGAGAAGACAATGAAAATAAAAACAAGAGCTGGCGTGGAGCCAACGGGAGCAGTTACGAAAGAGGATGTCAATAGTTAGTTTTGTGTATTTAGATGGTTATATTCACGTTTCTTATGGTATTTTTGTTTTTTTTTCTTCGTGCAGATTGAGAAAAAATATAGTTAGTGTTAAGACACTCTGTTCTCCATTTTATACGCGGAACATAATGCTGTAGTTCATTAGAGTTCGCTCAGACATATCTAAAAGTCTCAATTCTGAATTTCATGTCAGTCGTTCCGCAGGGTAACGAGCTGCAGGTTCCATTCGCATTTGAAGAAAAATAAATATTTATATATTTTCATTTCCTCGCTCTGGTAATCCCTCCATAATTTGGCGGAAAGTCGGGTACGATAATGTTTTATTTTAATAAAAAACACAAATATTCCATATAAAGGGAAAACCACATTAAAAAAAGCTCAGCACAGTATGTGAGCATTATCTTATTTCGCACGTAGCAAAATCAGTTTCATCTTACATACCACAACAGCCCCGGATACGAAGCCGTGTGCGGTTGCGTCGACATATTTTTACCTGATTAACTAGAAAGGAGGTTATGTGTTTACTTATTTATTTGTGCTTTTAGTTGTAAACAGAAATGGGGGCGCAATTTGTACGATTAATAAATATTTTTTTATCGACATTCGCATATAGCAATATAGGCACAGGGTCTTTCCTAGGCTTTGTCTAGAAACAAAATCAAATTTCTTCTTCTTTCTTCTTCTTTTTTGAATTACATAGAGGCATAGCCACAATGTGTGATGTAAGATTGTGGGTTTGATTCCCACTCGAGGAAATGAAATAATTAATATTTTCATTTATTCGCTTGGTGTCGAGGCAAAACCGCGGTGTTGAGTTCCGCTACTCAACACTCAATGCTCCCAGAATTCAGCGGATAAAAATTATATAGAAATGACAAAAGTATCAGTCCTAAAGTAAGCTATCACCGTCTCGGAAGGCATATCTTAATACTAAGTAGGTGGTTCTAGGAAATCTCTTAGGAATATTAAGAAGGCCATAAAATATTATTATCGTTACTTAAAAGGAGAGACGGGAGCTACTCCCTTATCAGCTACGACAACAGACGCTGCTTTGGACTAATAAGATAAAAGAAAAAATATCTTACACGTATTTTTTTATTTTACCAAATTAGTTTTAAAGAGAGAGAGAGAGAGAGAGAGAGAGATTTTCCTAAGGTTAGAAAAGATTATAATATAAAATTTAGAGTGAAGTTAAAAGGGAGCCCTTGAGGTAAGAGTAGATTCGAACTCTTTAGTTGTATTTAATTAATTTAATATAATGTAATGTTTATTATATTTGAGCACAGACGAGACCAATAAGCTTAATTGATGGATATGACATTTTTATTGATAAAAAAACAATGAACTAACTAGAGACGCCCTTATCGCTGGACGAGTGGATTTTTAATTAAAATATTTTATTGATATTAATTTGTTTTGTTAATATAACTAAATAAATTCGAATAAATATCTACTATGGGGTCTTAAAAGGTCGTTGTGGCCTAGCCTGTGTGATTGGAAGCACGATGGTTGTGGGTTTAATTCCCATTCGGCATACCAGCCTAATTGTATTTAAATTACTTTCTTTTGCCCACTCCCATAGACAAAGCACTGCGTTAAACTCCGTCCTCCATCACGCAAAGACTTGAAAAATGGATTTAAAGTAGGTAACGAAGTGTCTTAACAATAGGTTTTAAATATAATGATGGTGGTGAAGAAATACATGTATTTTTGGTACGATCGGGAGATTTATTGTGTAATGGTTCTAAGGATCGATCATATACAGTATACCAAAATATGATAAATAAAAAATATTTAACACCAAATATTCCTACCCTAAACAAACGGTATCACAAACAGACAAACACACAAAACACGTATGTATGTATATACATATATATATAACAAGCGACGTTAATTATTTCCCGGGAACATTGTAGCGCGTGGGTAAAACGTCAACGTAAACAACATCACAGTATTCATTATGCTTATCAGATGTTCCCACGTGTATTGTAATGTTCACTAGATATAGTTGTACGGTCATACATACATATATCTTTTATATATATATGAGTGTGTGGACTGGGATTTTACTTGGCAACGTAATGTGGCTAGATTTCTTTATTATGCTTCATGAAGAGATAAATAAATATATTTATGTTATGTCTTTGTTTAGCTTACAATCGTGAGGGAAAATAAGGGATACAGCATACCTCATATAGCAGGGTAGAGGGAATGTGGTATTAAGAAACTTCGTTCCCCAACTTTCGCCCAATTTTCCAGGTATTGTGTGTTGACTGGCTAAACTTAACGCTGCGCTGTATCTTTTTATCAGAGCGGGGATACGAAAATAATGTTTCATGTTGTACTACATAAACGCATAAAAAACAATAGCCTGGACGTCCAGGCGCCTCATGGTCGTGAGTTCGATTCCCACTCGGAGGAATAAACTAATATTATTTCCTGGTACTTAGACAAACCGCAACATTAAGTTGCAGCACTCAACAAGCATAATATAACTGGTCCAGTGAAGTCCGATGGTATGGAGTACTTTAACACTGGACTACACTTCCCTACAGGCCTATCCTCTTATTGCAACAATCAGAAAACAAAGAGTCTCTTCCCTAAACTCTCCACCCATACTTTAAAACCACACACAAACAAACAAACCTATAAGACAAGGCGGCGGAGCCATACCCGGGCTGCAGCCGCAGCGCGGGCGAGAAGGGCGCGGCGTAGGGCGCGGCGGGTCGCGCCGGCGCCACGCCCGCCTGCTTGCCGCCGTACGCCAGCGCCCCGTGCCCGTGTTCCGTTTGCCCGGGCCTGGAGAAAGAGAAATCCTGGTTAGAATATACTAAAAAAATATGAAAATAATCTATATTAAATACTAAAATAATCATTAATTATGTTTCTACAAAAATTTTCGTGGATTCCGATCCTAATTTGGGATAATGAATTATTTTCATTTCCTCGCCCTGGGAAGCACGTTGTCAATCAACTTGTAGTGTCTCGGAATTTGACGAAAAGTGGAGAACAAAGTGGGTTGACACTAGATTCTCTAAGGCGACCCTACTGTATTCAGGATGTAGCTCACTCACACTATTCTCAAAACTTCTGTCGATTGATATTTATTTAATATCAAAATTATCTTATGCGATCCAAGATGAAGATAATAAATGTACATCTTCATGATTTCATATCATCAGTAGAAAACGAAACTTGAAAAAGAAGAAAATATAAAAAAAATCGCTTCTTTTCACCGCTATCTCCGAAATATAGGGAAATACTGAAAAAAAGCTAGCCCAGATTAAGTAACAACGTATACCTGTTTCTGTACCAACAAATACAATTTAACGTGATGAAGCTGAAAAGAATGACTGAACTTTCTTAAGAAGAATATTATATAAAAATAGAAATCTATGTTTATAATAACGTAAATATAATTCTAAGTAATAATAAAAGAAAAATAATAATAAAAACAAATTTATTTAATAACAAAAGGTACGGACCAAAAGTCTTCAGTATAGAAACATGGAGGCAGTTCTTTTTGCAGGTTCCAAATAGAACCATAATTATTTACAAGCAATTACGTGTCAAACTATTCGAGGTCAAGATCGTAAACCAATCGGTGATTATGAACGCTAATGGACGAGTAATTTAGTCTAAAAATAAAAGTTATACGATAAGCCAGGGTTACCCAAGGTACCTACTGATATAAATTGTGACTGTTGTGGCGCAATCAGCTGCTGACTGTAGAGTATTTTTGAAGAACGGCGTTTAGTTCCGCAACTCAACACATGTCTCGATTTCTTTTGTTTTAAAACTGAACAGACGAATGTAGTTTACTATGTAGTAGGTACTTGATATTGTAAAAAAGTATCAGTATTAACATATAACTATAATTTTTTGAGAAAGGCAGGAAGAGTCCAGAGACGGATAGGTCACTGGATTCTAATCCGTTTAAAATTTTACATAGTTTTGCACCGAAATACGCAAGCAAACAAAAAGCATAGCAAACCGGAATCATTTACACCATAATTACTCAATTTAGAAATGAGATTTCAACCCACACCCATCGCCTCAACTACTCCACCAAGAAACCAATCGAACCTAAATTATAAGGAACTAATATAACACGTTTAAACAACCCTACCTATCAGTTTTATTACAGCTTATCTCAAATCAGTGCTACAGCCTGTGTTATCAAATGTAATAAAAGTAACAAACGCAATCGCTGGCACCTACTCTAGGCGGATGTTAGGCGATTGAACGTCACCGACAGACGGACAGTGTACGAGATTACTTAACTGCTACTGTATACACACGTATATCTATAGCTAGTATAGATAGAAAATATAGTGTTAAGACACTTCCTTCCCTATTTTCGTCTAATTTTCAAGATATTGCACCTTGAAGGGCAGAACCCAACGCCTCGCAATATCTTGCCAGACGGGAGAAATGTCAATAATTCTTTCTTCCTCAAGTGAGTATAGAAACCACAATTTTATTACAGTCAGATCCTGTCGTTTTGAGCAACGGTGGGCTTAAATTTTAAAATATTAATTATGATTTGTGATTTTTAGTGCCTTAACAATAATAAATAATAATAGAATTAATAAATAATAATAGTAATTAACAGACAAAAACTTTAAAAAACATCCGTAAAAATATTTTTTCCAATATTTCTATGTACAGACAGCAATCAGTTACAATTTTATTATATTATATGTATAGATTAGTTTAAGATGAGTAACAATACTATTTGTGTCGCACGGCGCACCTGAGTGGTGGTGAATCACTACTTAATGGCCGTTATTTTCCTTGTCACGACTAACCTTAGGTCACTTGAAGATTGAATCGCAATAATTATATATTTTTAAAGAAATAAGCCGTGGCGCCGGGGTATAAGCACGCGACTGTAAACGAGAAAGGTTGGTTCGATTCCCATTCGATGAAATTTTTGCTTTTGTACCGGGGCGAAGCGTTGAGTACCATCACTCAACATGCAAAGCCTCCAGAGTTAGGCCGAAAGTAGGGAACGGAAATTCTTAGCACTGAACAGCCTCCCAGGTGACCTCTGCCTACCCTGCTATGTGCGGGATACAACGTGAAGCTAAAAAGCACTACACAAAAAAAACAAAGCGCAGCGTTGAGTTCCACCACTCAACATTCAATTAGGTTCAAGAAAGTTAACCTAGCTAGTTACGTATTTTTTTTATTAAGAAACGTCTTATATAATTATTAAGAATAACTATAAAGACATAACAAAAGAAATAAACACATTCAATAAACATTTTACATTGAATTTGACATTGACCTCGCTTCTATTGATATGTATGTATGTATGTATGTCTGTCTGGTATTTGCATAGATAACACAAACTTAATTTAAATTGCGATTTACGGTAATTCCCCGGCAGGAAATAATGAAAATAAACAATACGTTTAATTTAATATGTCGTTATATCCTTATTATTCATAAATATATAATTAGTAATTATTACTGCGTATGTTTGTTTACAGTTATGTTGGTTTCTTTAAAACGTCTTTTTTTAGGACAGTGATAAGAACTTCAATTATTAATATTGAAAAATTCAATTTTATTTTTTAATTAGATTATGAAGATATAATATTTCATTGTCCAGGGGGCGTTAACTTCCGCCATTCAACAGCCGGCGTCTCTTATATGGACGCAAAAACAAGAACAGATTTTTACTTTACGCATTTAAAGTAAAAATATCCACATCCTTTACAATATACTCGTATCAAAAAATTTTTTTTAAGAACTTTGTTATTAATAGAAAATAATAAAAAAACCACTTTGACAAGTTAAAAATATAACATTTTGACAGGTACTTTTATGAAATAACTAACTCGAAGGCACGGAATATACATTTTTTTTCCACAAAACAATTTTAAAATTGACTTGAAATTTAATGATCTTTAATTATATTTGACAGTTTTGAAAAAAAACTGTTTAATAAAAATCTCTTTAATTATCTGAAGTTTAATTATCCCACGAAAGTCAATCGCTGGTGTCATCCGGGATGTAAAAGCAATATGCATATGTTATACGTGTTGGATTTCATCCCGTTATATCATTAACTTGTTTTATTTATCGATGGTGATACCAGTATTATATACACATATTATATTAGTATAGCCCAAGCGGGCGAAGCCGCGATCGCTTTAATTATAAAGAAAGTTTGTTTATTCGCAAAGTAGATTTGCTAAAGACCTTGACCTTTAAAAGCGTTAACACGATCGAACATTCTCGACGCTTCATTCATATTTTCCAATGAAACTTCCATTTAAGTTAAATAGAGCACTTATAAAGTAACTTAACGTGCTTATAAAGTAAGTAAATATTTAAAATTTAAATATCACTTATTGTGGAATAAATAGCAAGGTAACATTTATTTTATTTCTCTGGTATATGAGAAATAACGATTAAAGCAAAAAATAATTAAACTAAGATCTTACTCATAGAAAAACTTAAAACTATGTCTTAATCCATACCTAGACCTGTAATTATAATCCGCTCTCAACTCTGAGAACGATCTTGAGAGCGATCTTGAGAAGCCATTTTCATTCATATATTATAATCTATGAATTGTAAACGAGTCAGTAATTAATACAAACATTTGTCATAACTAGATTTAAACCTATAGACATCGCGTAAAGCTAAATACATCGCTACTACGCCACTACGGTTCCCGCAATAACGTTACTTAAACACAAATCTACTTTTGTACTCGTGGATAAATAAGAGCATTGAACTTTTATAGGTATTTGTTATTTGTTTACCATATTTCAGTAGTTATTAGTAATTACTAATAATAATACTTAGAATATTTCTGCTGAATTTCCTTGTTTTGCTTTATTCACAGCTTAGGGCTGGGAATTCACAAGTTTATAGAATTATTTTTTAATTTTATATTTATTAAATTTCTAAAAAGTATATTATCTTCTGATATTTTAACATAAAAAGAGATATTAACTCAGGAAAACGACTTCGTTTTCTACTTTTAGTTTATCCATACTTAACATATAATAACGCTGAAGAGTTTGTTTGGTTGATTTCGCTAATCTCAGGAACTTGTCCGATTGAAAAAATTTTTTTGTGTTGAATAGTCCACTTATCGGGAAACAAATTAAACTAGCGCTAAGAATTACACTTGAAATGCGACAGGTTGTGGGTTTGATTCCCTACCAAGGAAAACGAATATAAAATATTTTCGTCCCTTCGCTCTAGTTCCGTCACTCAACTTACAATTCCACTACTATATGTCGGAAAGTGGGGAACGGAAGCGTCTTAATGGGAACGGTATGTCTTAACATAAGTTCTTTCTGCTTCATAGGCTGCTTATCCTGCTATGTGCGGGATACAGCATAAAATTAAAAAATATCCCTAAAATAATTTAAACCCACAACCTATCCACATCCAAATAAAATACAAATATAACATTTTACATACATAAATATCACATAAAATCGACACGCCACCTACCCTAGAGGGTTCACTCACCGCTCACCGCTCACCGCTGAATCAGCTGGCGGTGAGTCAAACGTAACGAACCTTTAGCAATTATCGCGTTCGCAAATGACAGGGTTTTAGTACAGCTATATATTTTATGTGAATAAATTAGTTGTTTTTTATATATTTTTAGGGTTCCGTAGAAGGTAAAAACGGAACGCTTATAGGATAACTTTGTTATCCGCCTGTCTGTTTGTCGAGACCATTTGTGTGTTGAGTGACAGAACTCAACGCCACGTACATAATTCAGTTTTTATATTAGTAATTTGTTTTTGTTTTTTTTTGAAAAATATCGAACCTATATCCTCCGTCGTAATACACTCACTTATCAAAACAGTTTAAAAAAATCAACAGAACTACCTCGTTTTCCTCTTAGCAACAACCTGTCTTCATAAAATACAGTGTTAGTTACAACTACAGACAGTCTTGATATTTTTTTAAGCATTGACCTTGAGTTTGTATACAATTGTTAAATTTCAAAATGATTTAATCGCGCTGTATCGTTCGACTATATAGAAACTTAATAACTTACATAAATTATACTAATAATAATATACATATAGTATGTTTCTTAGACCCATGGGCGTAGGAAGAGGGGGGGCCGTGTCCACCCTAGAAACTACAAAAAAAAAATTTGATCCGATAAGTAAAAAAAATAACGTTTACACGAACATATCAAACTTCTAGCTCTATCTATTTCATATCTTTCTCTATCCGCATATAGCAGGATAGAGAAAGGAAAACTATTACTATTGTTAAGACATTGTATTCTCCACTTTCTGCTCAATTGCCGTATTACTAAAATGAGAAAACGAAAATTTTTCATATCCTCGAATGGGAATCGAACTCACTACCGCCGCGTTACATTAGACACTACCAATATACCAACCAAACGCACCAATAATAGAGGTATACAAAATATAAATCGGAATTTACCTATAAAAGCGAAAGTAATTAAAATGGAAACCTTTTATCAGATTATGGCTGACACAGCATTATAACGTTGAAGGTATAATGAATATTACCATTTACTATTGAGCTTTGCGATAACGTGACTTTGAAATAAACCCGGTCAAGTGCGAGTTGGATTCGTTATAATTTATTTTTAAATTATATAAAAAATTTTTCTTGTTCCATAGCGGCGTTGAGTTTCGTCACTCAACACGCAATGATCCAAAATTCGCGGAAAGTGGTCTTAATGGGAATGGAGTGTTTTAGCACTAGGTTCCCAGGTTTCCTCCGCTTACCCTGCTATGTGCGGGATACAGCGTAAAGCTACAAGAAAATTGCTATAGTTAATGTGTATTTAACTATTTATCTACAGCATAAACTAACACTAACTTAGAAAAAAAGGTTTAATATATTTTTCAAAACATATTTCACCACAAGAAAAAAAAATAAGAACTAAAATAGCTTCCCCCATAAAGAAAGTGTTGATATAGTGTATTAATATTTACAAGACACTCTTTACGTAGTGGTTATTGCGTAATTAAAGGACAAACAAACATATCGCTTTACTATTTGAAATTTAGGGTGATTGACGTATATTTATGTTGGCATAAAATTCTTTCAGCCAATGCGTCATGCAATATCTAAACACAAGATATATCTTGAGATATGAATACCTATTTATGTATTGATATCTGGATGAAAATAAATATTTATGTACTAACATATAGTAAGAAGAAGATCGAAAGTAAGAAAAAATCAAATTGTGCAGCCTTCTATTATAACCGTAATATGAATATCTACTATCTAGGCAGAGGAACATAGGGTTAAGACACTCCGTTCCTCAATGTTAGATTTCTTCAACATATATTGAGCAAAATGGTTAGAACTACTACTTAGTCAAGCGAAACAATATTTTATATAAAAATATTGTATTTATTTCTTTTCATGTAGCCATGTTTTGGACAGCGGCAGCGTTCGTTTTTAAACGCGACGAGTATGAGTTCGATTCCTATTACAGTGACTCTAGTAAGCAAAGCGCGGCATTGAGAAAATTGGGCATAGGAAAAAGGGGATTGGTTTTATAACACCAGGTTCCCTCTGCTTATCCCGCAACATGCGGGATACAGCGTGAATAAATAATATAACAGAAAACTCACTAAAATTTAGCTACAAAGCAATCTAGATAAAATAAAATCCCAAACTAAAAGCTTCGTTATACAAGTTCCTACCATCAATATCGAATAATAAACAAAGACAAACATACAGAATTAAAACAGCTAAACGAATGTAGAACGTCGAACAAATTAATTGTAAATACGAAGTGAATAACCGGCAACGATCTATATATAACGCGATCTGTTTTAGTTTTCACGGTCACTCCGTTTTTTTTCTGATATTGAAGTATGTAAAGTACACTTTTTTTCTCTCAGCTTCACGCTTTATCCCGCATGTAGCAGGATAAGCAGAGGAAGCCGAGTGTAGAGACACTCTATCTCTAGACAGCTCGACAGCTCTATCAGAGCGGAATTAACGTTAATACAAAATCGACTTCCGTTCGTGCGGGTAACGAACCCGTTGCATCCGCTAACATGGATTGAGCCATCTTATAATTGACTAATCACACGTGGTTATTTAATGATAGTAAATACTTAATGGTGGATTATATCTTATGATATATAGTTTTTTCTTAATTTTAAGCATATTTTAACATTTTTAATATTTATTTACAGAACAGAAGGATTTGGGGGTTAATGAGACAATGGTGGGGGAAATGGACCATCAGCCCAGATTTGTAAATATTGCAAAACTCAATAAACAATATAAAACTAGAAGAAATAATATATCAAAACACCCCTAAATCAGAATTTGAACACACAACTACCGTATATAAACCTAAATGTCCTAAAAAAACATAAGTAGATAAAAGTAGCTGACACTAGTATCTCGTGTACAATAATACAAAACAATATGTAATGCTATCATTTGCTAGCTCAGTGGAAATACCAGTATGGGAAGGTTATGGTTACGTAATAATAGACATATATGAGTTTTTTTCTTGTTAGGCTTCAGCTGTATCCCGCATAGCAGTGAAGGCACATGGGCGTAGGTAGGGGGGAGCCGTGTCCATCCTAGAATAGTCTGGTGCCCACCCACCTTGCAACAAAATTTACCCCGGTAAATTAAAAAACCAACATTTACACGAACCTAACAATTCCAAACTAAAGCCCAGATCTTTCCTCACAAAATATCTCTAGATACGCTAATGTGTAGGCAAAGGAAACCTGGGAACCTAGTGTTCACTTCCATTACCCACTTTCCGAAAAATTCTGTTCTCTGTCTTTCGTCTTCTGATCTTTTGTCTGAATTCCTCATTATCGGAGCGAGGTAATGAAAATATAACAAAAATCATATTCCCAGAGCGGGCATCGAACTCACAACCCTCACTTTGACGACGATCTCAGTAATAAAAAACTCATTATATATTAATAAACAGCATATGCCACAAACAATGTAGGTCACATAGAGGTCCACGTATAAGAGTTAAAAATACTTAACGAAACAATAATAAAGCAGTTCTGTATATAAGACTATATATGTATGTATGTACGTTCGTTCCGCTTAACGCGATCGCGGTCGTCCAAAGTCACTTACGATAACCTGTCTAGAGTAGACGCTAGTGTTTATGTAGGTATTTAGTACTGGAGAAAGTTTTATGAAATATATGAATATAATTATATCAGTTGCTAAGAAATTTTATTTATTAATCTAATCGAAGCGGTGGTGGCGTAGTAAACAAGAAGGTTGTAGGTTCAATTCCCATTCGGAATATTTTAATATTTTTATTTCCTCGCTCTGGTAACGATGCTAAGCCTGGTGTTGATTTCCACCACTAAACAGGCAGTGTCTCAAGAATGCGGCGGGCAATGAGAAACAGAAGTATTTTAATGCGAACATGGAATCTTACCACTAGGTCTTCAGGTTCCCGCTGGCCTCAAGCCAAATGTCAAAAACCACTGATTTAAGGCGAGTTTCAGTGAATTTGTGACCGAAGTATCATCTTAATACTCGGTTCCCTCTGCCTACCCTGCTATGTGCAGGATAGAGCGTGAAGTTCAAAAACCACTGAATTTGAATCCATTTCCAGAATTAATTATTTTTAAATGAAAACCAAGTAAATACCTACATGCAATTATTCCACACGCTCTTTCGTCAAGTATATTCTCTAGTTAGAGGTAAATAAAACGGAATCTCAGTTGTCTATAGAAGGAACACTCGAGCTAAATATATTCGGATTTCACTAAAAGCTGTGTTTCTATTCACTGTCCGATTTTAATGGAACTTTCCCACGATTTTAGCAAGTTTTCACGTGCAAAAAATGGTGAAACAAAACTAATTAGAAGTTTTCATTCAGTTTTAGTTTTTGTTTTGTGAAAAAAAATATGAGTTTATTTATTTATAGTTAGTAAGATTTTTTTTTCTAATTATTTTCTTCACAGTTTAGAAGATAAAAATAGTGATTCCGTTTCTAGTGGCTCACGTTACAAAAAAAGAGGAATATGTAAACAGATATATTTTGTCATAGTACAATAATATATAATTTAAAAAAAAAATCAGCTTCACGCTGTATATCACGACGGCCTCATATACATAATTTTAAATGAAATAATTGAGAATCGAAGCCCCGACTATCCTCTTTATGAGGCGAAGAGTTCACAGCCAATAAACAAGCCTGTCAAAATATACTATACGAGCACATTTGACATTGAAATCTTAGGTAGTGTATTATAATATAGTAAAGTAAGTATCATTTATCGTAATTGCGTGACTCATAAGACCTTCCGTTTGGTAACAGAGGGTACCCAGTGCTCCTCGGTCCTCGGTCGGGCAACGCAGCGGTCACAGCGGACGCAAGCGGATAAGTGATTACGTATACTAAAATTATTGTATATGAAAATGGTGATTTTTGTGTGTTATTATAGTTTTTATATGCTGAGTGGTACGAAAAAATTAATAAGCTTACATAATAAGAAAATCTTTTTGTTATCATCTTTAATTTTAATAGTCGTGTTCTTTCCAATTTACAAAGTGGATAAATAAAAATTCTTAAAAAACTCGTAAAAATTATGTAACACTCTCTATCCTTCACATAGTAGGGAAATCAGAGGGAATCTTGGAACCCAATTCATCAATAGACTTTCTACTAATCGACTTTCAATAGTCAATAGACATTCTGCCGAATTATTGAGGCATTGCATGTAGAGTCAGGACTCAACGCCGCGCTTTGCCTCAATATCATATTTAATTTCCTCGTCAGATTGAGGAAATTAAAATATGAAATATGACATTGTCACAAGTGGGAACCGAACCCACAAACATCACGTTTACAGCTTGCTGGTGCTTCTGCGCCAAGACAGCCTCTACATATTCTTTAATAAAATACACAATATCTTGAAAGTGACGCGGGGGGTAAAACTCTCAACACTAGGCCCCTCTTCTTTCCTTTCTTTCTCACAAGCTACATACGAAAAAAAAACCTGAATTTCTATTTTATCCAAGAAATCGAATAATATAAAAAATAATAAAACTAAACACGAACAAAATTTAAAAGTTCAACCAAAAATATTCAAATGAACCGAAACCAACATCAATATACAGCTATACCTACCTAATAGTATTTAATTTTCAAATCGTCACAAAATGCCTTCACAGAATGTCAGCAGAATGCCATTTGCATATATAGAGATGGTCGACGACCCGCCATTGTGCATTTTAAGTAGGTACAATATTATATTGACATAACTACACCACCAGTTCAATTCAGATAATAGTGCTTGGAAAACAAAAGAAGTCTACTTTGAGACATAATGTCGAGTGGCGGAACTCAACGCCACGCCTTGACAACCGCGTAAATTTGAAATTAATTATGTTATACTTATTTATAATTATCCTGAGTTCAATTCGCGTTTGGGGGAATGAACTATTTTCATTTCCTTGCCCTGGTTTCAAAAGTAAGTGCGTCATTTAACTCCGCCACTAAATACAAAATATTTCGAAATTTTGGACGATGTGTTGAAACAGAGTATCACAAAACTTGGTTGCCTCTACCAATCCTGCTTTACGCGGGAAACTGCGTGAAATTATACATAAAAATTGGAAAAATGGACAGAAATTGAAACATAAAGCCTTTGAGACGTAACAGACATAAAAGCTTTAGATACTCATCCACACGTCAACGTCACTAAAGCGGCGCAAATAAAATATATTTGGCATGCATAGTACCGTTAGCGACCCAAAAAAAGTTCGCGAAATACAAAGCAGTTGAATTTGAAATATTTATTTTCGATAGTCTAGTGAAAAACATCGAAGATAACGTAGGCTGTAGATTCGATACCCACCCATCATCACAATCATCATCATCAGGCTGTTTTTGGACATGCTTCATACATTTGTATGCATGCATTTTGAACATGTTTTTGCAATGCTAGACATAGGCCTGTCTAATGGCAGGCTACTGAGCTCGATCTTCAGCTCTTCGCATCCCAGCCGTTGCCAGCCGCTTTGAGAATGTTGTCAGCCAACCAAGCTGGAGGGTCCTCCTCCATTACGCTTGCCGAGGCGTGGTCTCCGCTCCAGAACGCGTTTACCCCAACAGTTAACGGTTCTGCGACAAATGTGACCAGCCTAGTGCCACTTCAGCCTGCTAAGGCTTTGGGCTATTCCTTCCTATAATCCAACCTTTTGAATGTGGGTATCACACCTAGGTCTAAAATTTCTGGTCTTTCTGGCTAATTTATTTACAGAAATATACATTTTAAAGTATTATAGGTATACCTAAATATGTATATCAGACTTCAGTGGTTTGATCGCATTTAAATTCTGCAGAAAATTTCACGCATAGCGGGACTTAGCAGTGTTCAAGATAGCTCGGGTTCAAATACCGCTACGTCGAATTGAATTTTGATACTGAATTTTAATATGTGAAACACATGTTTTTTACATTTGTATCAAAATGTTAATGCCATTACTGCGCTGTTGGCAGGCAAGATGTAATAGTGGGAAAATTGTAACTTTTTTTAAGCAGGGTAGGCAAAGTGAGCCTAGTGTTGAGACACTCCGATCATCACTTTCCGTCGAATCTGCAGGAGAGTCAAGTAGTGGAACTCAACATATTTATCAGGGCAAGACTCACATAGTAACAAATTTCAACTAATTTCAGCAGTTTCTTATCAAATTAGCTGTGACAAACGGACATACAGCGATCATATATAATTGCCCAAAAATTTAGAGTCCGTATAGACCACATTTCAAACAACTAAGATAAAGGTATAGAGAAATTGTAAACAATATACTGATTGTGTCAAAAGACATTAATGTGAAACTGATAACCTATTCGTCACTTCGCGGCATTATCACTATATTATTATCGTCACGTTTTAAAGAAATATTTAAGTTAATATGTCATTAAATATAATAGGAAATGTTATCAACATTCAGTGTAGACCGATCGTGGAGCAGAAGCAAGAAAGTGCGGGATAGAGCGTGAAACTGATAAAAAAAATTGAGGTTCTCTCAATATCTCTGTGTGGGAAGAAAAGTAAAGAATTCACTTTCAACAAAAAAATAAGTTTATTATTCCTTATCTTACTTAATTTTAATTTATTTTAATTCAGAACCAAAAGCAGACAAAATACAGTCACAGTTTAAATAAAAATAAACTTTAAAGACCAAGTCTTCAGAACGACTGAAATTACTATTTTTGACATATCTATAAAAATAAAAAAGAGACCGTATTTATAAACCGCTCTCAAGTCTGAGATCGATCTTGAGAGCGACATATAAATACGAGCCTTACACTTTAAGTTGCCAAATAAGACTCTCCGTAGTCCATAGTTCGTCTTAACTGTTAATTTTAACCATGCCTAATATACAGTTACGACTTCCCTAACCGATTTAGTGTATCCCACTGACATCAAAGGAGGAACACCAAAATAGAAGGAAACAGGGTTTATTCGACGTTTCTTAGAATAATCGGTTTGTTTTTTCCGTTATATTGTTAGCTTACTTTCTATTATTCAGACGAAAAAGGGAATTCAATATAATATGTAACTATATGTGCAGGGGTGGACTGGTTGTGGGTTTGATTCCCACTCGGGGAAATAAAATATTTAACATTTTCATTGCCTCGCTTGCTCCCGCGCTATGCCTCGTTACCAGATTATATATTTCTTAACAATAAATAAACGAACTCCCATCAATCAGACCAATGCTATTTAAAAATTCTAAAGTGAAAAGACCTACTTTAAAAGATATACAAACTTTTAGTTTATCTATTAAAAAGTTTTAAGTGTAGGTACCTACCACATTAACAAACTTTATTACAATATTTAAATTTAAGATATTTCATAGGTAAATATCTCGAAAAGCACTAGTGTTTCGAGAGAACTTTCACTAATCGACGATCACTTTCCAAGAAGGTACAGTAGCTACTAGCTACTAGGTTTGCTTCTACATTATATTGACAAAACAGGCTAGGCAGATAAGCCAGTGTTGAGTCACTCCGATATTGCGTGTTGAGTGGCGGAACTCAACATCCCACTTTGTATACCAGAGTCTTGATCTCTGGAATATGAATCGAACCCACAACTATCGCGTTACACGCAGATACTGCGACATGACGGCCTATTAGTTAAGTTAATAAGTTTCAATTTTGGTGTAAGCAACAAGTTGCACATAGCAAGAGGGAATCTGGGAACCAAGTGTTAAGACACTCTGTTCTCATTAAAACATTTTGTTTCCATTGCGTTTGACTCGTTAAGAGAGAAAAAATAAAAATATGAAATACTTCAATCCGTCAAGTAGGAATCGAACCCACTACCTAACGCGTTTACAGTCGCCCCCTTTTACCCCTGCTCCACGAGAACTACACAATTACATTTACATTTGTTAACTAAACAAAAAAAAACAGAAAAGAACTCCAAACCCTATCTACGAACAAACAAACGCGAAACACGTCTGTCTATACTCATCGGGATTGCACTAGCTGGGCTGTTTAAAAATACTTTCTCATTTCTACCCTACATCATCTAAAACTAAAACCTAAAATCTAGGCAACAGAGTTCACATTTGAAATATCAAATCCGCTATTTACGTCGTTTCTCTTATGAGGTGAAGCACAGTATGGCGGAACAGGTCATCGTGCTAAACTATATATTGTTGATACTATATACCTTCTATATATAAATATATATATAATATATGTATATACATATAGACGTACGTTGTATGGGTGTCGGTCGTCTCTCGAAGGTCACTCACTCCACGTTTGTACGTACTGTTAATGTTATAGCTATGA
>JAEBDU010012849.1:0-38164 GCA_016802625.1 Heliconius numata
TTTTTTTTCAACAATGCTGCCAGCAAATGTAATAGATTGTACCATTGAGTTTGAAAAGAGCAACTGTTGAGTTTCTTGCCGGCTCTTCTCAGCAGAACTGCCTTCCGAACCGGTGGTAGCTTTTTGTTCATGTTCATTCGACGATTCAAAAGTGCTTATAATAATTGCCTATTTGAATAAAGAATATTTTGAATTTGAATTTGAATTTGAAAATGAATTTATTTAGCATACTTCTTCTAGGTATTGGTATAGTTTGTTCCTAAAACTTTTTTTTAACGATTTGGACTCGATCACATATTTCGTTTTATTGATTCAGAAATTGTAGAGCCCCACGAATCCCGACTACTTACATTTAAAATTCATCATATCGTTCGTCTTTGGTTCTTGACAATAACCAATTTTTTTTATCGCTTTCAAAAACGACGAAAATGTAACCGTTAGGAGAGTGACAAATATATTTAAGTTCTTTTTAGAACTAATTCCTGATATTTAGGTACACTTTAATAAAATATAATTCTGAATATTGCTTATTACAATATAAAATTTGCATGCAATGCGTAAGCACATAAATATTTATGAATTTGTAAAGTTCTTTATAATTGTGCTAAAAAAGTCTATTTGCAAAAAATAACAATTAAGTCTGAAAGAAATTATGTTAACAATAATTTTATCATATAAATTATGATTTAAGAATTTAATTGTATATTTTGGCTAAAAATTCTCATGAGTCTCTTGAGGTGCTTAAACTAATTAACAACTGTACGGAACGAATCGAGTATCTTTGTTACGTAAAGGTATTTAGTATTTTTAAATTATATAAGTGAAGTGCGCGTGTTCAGTGCTCATGACGGAGACCAGAATACTGACACCGAATTCTATACTTGAATAGATATCTAGGATTTGTAATTTTATAGACTTAGCATATTGGCTATCAATATTAGAATGGAATTCATAAGTTACTTAAAACGTAAATATAGTTTTAATAAGAATTACATGTAATGCAGAAAAACCGAAGTTTACCAGGAAAATATTGGAATTTGGCTATAGTATAACCGTTCTAAAATAATAATTAATATAAAAAAATGGTAAAAATTGTGTTCACCATAAAAATATCATCAAAATTATATTACGATTCATGAGTGACTAAAATATAAAATAGTTAAAAGGAAAACCTGAATACTATCTCTTTTGTATGATATAATACCGTACGTAAGCCATCTTGTGGGCTAGAAACTGCGCTTCCCATGAAGCACTGAGCGAGAGCCTGTGAACATTTGTGACACGATTTCCACTTTTCTCTGATCAATTCTAACAATTACTATGGAAAATATGGTGCAATTGTAGAATCTAATGTGAAATAGGTATATATAGCACATATAAGTAACTGCATTACAAATCTGTAATTTCTGGACTCAGTCTATCACCCGTTTTCGGCTTATCGTTGATTTCTCGTATATTAATTTTCGTAATATAAGACATACAAAGGAATTTTCAAGATCACAAAATATCTATTACAACGTCGATAATGTCGGTGTCGCAATTTCAACACCAGTCGACCTCCTTGTGAGCTTATATTCCTAAAATTAGGTTAATTCTCAACAAAACTGAGCACTGTGTTTATTTTTATGAAACGTTCTATTGTAGTTTGCATTTTGCATCTTAAAATATTTTGGTAGTGTAAATGTATAAGTTACTACATAAACGTTATAAATATTTAAATGCTTATTTATTATTTGAAAACAGCTACAATTTGCTATTTCTAATTAACGCTTTTGAATTTCAAATTCATTTTAACAGAAAGTATAAGCTAAAATATTTTTCTGTTTAAATCTTTATTTTACATAACTATTACCTGAACTTCAAAAAATTAAATATGATTTCTTGAAGGACTTTGATATTCATAATCTATAAACATAATTTGGTTTACATCAAAAATAAATCAAATCAGTTTCACGCTGTATCCCGCACACAGCAGGGTAGGCAGAGGGAACCTAGTGTTAAGACACTCCATTCTCCACTTTCCGCCGAGTTCTGGAGGCATTGCGTGTTGAGTGGCGGAACTCAACGCCGCGCTTTGCCTTGACAATAGAGCGAAGAATTAAAAATATAAAATTGGTTTACATTTATTCAACTATTGCTACGATCGGTAGTATTGTGCAATACACAGTTTTCATTTGTCTCTGAATTCAAAATGGGTTAATATTAAAAAAGAAAAACTTACCAATGGTTCCGGGAAACCATGCACAAAGTGGATTTCTTTGTAAGTCGCTGCTGCTGTTCCCCACTCGAATTTCGAGGTCTTGCAGTGGCTGGTGGCCTATGAAATAAAAGTTATGATTTAGTTTCCGATACTGCCATAATATATAAGTTAGGCTAAGCTATCCTAAACGGGATTTCATTATTTAGTAATACCTATTAACTACATAATATTGAAAAATAATATTATATTTAATTTGTTTCACAAACAAAAATATATAGGTTGGCACGTGATTTAATGAAATAGAGGCAGTGTAATCTTATTAATATGATAAATCTGAAAGTTTGTGAGGATAGCTGTTGGTTCCAATTTCACGCAAAAAGTGCAGTGAACGAATTTAAATTAAACTTTACAGTATTATCATTTATACACCAGAACTACACATTTACAACAATGGCTACAATATATGTAAGTATACAGGGTGGAAGAGGCAGCGCTTCTTTTACTGAAACTGCATATAGGGTAAAATATTTCAAACCCAGAATTAAAAAAAATAATCAAGGTACCTCAACGGTTTACACGTAGGACTTTTTTTTCATTTCACGATTTTTATCCATACCTGTATTTCGTGTCACGCACACATACGTATGCGACGTTGCCGCTTTGACAGGTAAGTGTGTGCGTGCCTATGTTATACTTTACAAATGGTGTTTTATTTTAAAACGATAATTTTATTATTTATTTTGTTTGAAAAAATAACTTTTTCATTTTTGAGAATTATTTTTTTTCCGAATTATATTAGGCTTTTATAGAGTAGTTGAAACTGTAGTTTCATTTAAAGTGGCGCTGACACCTCCACCCTGTATATATTTTGTATATAATACAGCCACAGTTGGGTAGACCTAGGTGAATGGGTAAATCCTGAATTAAGTAATACTAAGTGTTCTCGTGTAAACTTAGGTTTATTAGTAACATATATATATATAAAATCGAAAGGTCACTCACTCACTCATCACGGAGTGCTAGGAGTGTAAAATTTTGCATGGGCATTTCTTATAGGACGCAAGTGCTTACTAAGACGAGAATTTCCAATATTCTTCTCCTGAGGGGATGAAATAAGGGTTGAAAGTTTGTATGGAAAATTTTTGAAATCGCCACCGACTTTTTATAAGATGTGAAATTTGAAATCTTAAAAAATTGAAATGAACACATGTTTCATGGTTATTAGGATTCACCCTCTAAACTGACAATATTTTCATAAATAAGTATGAAAATATACTTATTTATGAAAATATTGTCAGTTTTGTTCATTTATTGTCAGTTTTATTTTCAAGCAGGCGAAGCCGCCCAAGTCCACTTGTAACATATATATATACCGTACCGTATAATAACTGAAAACATAAAGGTAAAGGACAACAACAACAACAACAACAATATAGGGTAAGTGATTTCAAAGTGGCGAAGTGCACGAATACCTCGTTAGTGGCCACCGTGACATACACTTAGCCGTGGCTAATTTTATTGCATGTCGATCGCAAGTTGCGACGTTGTTGGGTGACCGGCTGTGACGAGTTACGAATGTAGGTACTCGTGAAAATTAAACGCTACTATGTGAAACACTCTATATACTATTTTTATAATAATAGATCAATTATTATAAAAATATTTATTTTTTGATGTTTATATTAAAGATTTATTAATGTAGTAATTAAAACGATCCTATAGATTTCGTTTTTTTTTCCTTAGAGGTAATGAACCCTAAAAATTACCAACGCTACATTAATTAATACATATTATATATGTTTAAATAAAAAGGAGTTGTGTACTCTATGAATAAAACGGAGATAAATTGCTCACCTTGTCCAAAACACGTTGGATCTATTGGTATTTTCCTCACAAAGGCTTCCAAAAACAAAATAAACAAAAATGTAGTGTATGAAGGAAAATTGATTTCCAGTCAGCACCTATCCATCCTTTCCACCTTTCACATAACACATTAAATTTACTTTCAAAAATTAATATCGATTATGCGTAGGACAGAAATAAAACTTTCTATCAAAGACCGTTATTTTATCTTTTTCGTCCTCTAGTTTTATCTCTTTCAAATTTCAATTTGAATTTGTTTGTGTTCATCACATATATTCATAGGGTTCTACGTATAGTAGTTTAACACGGCGGTATTGTGTTCATATTATACCGTAGAAATGTAATTTAAACAATGCAGGCTTTCACAAATCCCGTATATTTGTGTATGTTCTATGATTACTAGATTTCATTTCACATTTACTATTGCATTTTTATAACCTACACTTCATATTTATACGAAGTTTATTTTTCTCATCATTGTATAGAACAATATTAATAAAATTAATAAACTTTACATAAAAATACATATGAGAGCAACCAAACGAAAAATCTGTATCCGAGAGCAATTACACAATTACTATTGAAAACAAAACAAATGCATTTCTAATCTACTTACTGATTTATAAGCTACTAGTACTACGCCCGCTTGAACTATACGAATATTTATTAAATATATTTAGGAAATTATTTTCAGTTTTCAATATGCGTAAGCAAGCTCATTTTGGGTGATGTTTTCTAACAATAGACTTTGTAAATCGTTGCTTAGCAACGGTCGAATAGCGACGGTTGTTATTAACATGGCGGAATAAATGCATGCATGTAAAATTAATAAGTATTTTAATATATTGGTATATATCGAAAATATTACAAATATGAGAAAAAAAGTATCATATTCCTATAGTTCATCCCGAGACCCTCAAGTATCTCTATATGAGTATTTTATCACAATTAAATTAGCAGTTTGGCCGTGATTGCGTAAAAGACAGACAGACAGACAGAGATACTTTCGAATTTATAATATAGGTATGGATAAGATGCAAAGCCTCTTAGAAATGCCTTTATATTTTAAGAAATAAATTTGTTCACGCTTACCACAGCATCCTCTCGTGGTGACTCTTACGACTTTCACGGCGTAATGTCGTAGCAGGTCCACTTGCCACCACGGGGAAGCTTCTCTTTGCGTTTCGGTACATCTCTTGCCGTCGTGCTCCGTTGTCTTTTCCCCGTCATTTCCGTTACTAGCGCTCCCGCCCCGCACCGTGGTTGATTGATTTGCAGGTTTTCTAAAGGCCACGTTCGTACCTGCAATAGTAAAAAATACAGTTTTTCTAAAATATTTATTTTTTGTTAATTCTTTAATATACTTATGTGATGTTAACTTTATCAACTGACGTCAATAAACTTCATTCATTTTAGATTTCCCATTTAGTTATACAGGGTGGAAGAGGCAGCGCTTCTTTTATTGAAACTGCATATAGGGTAATATATTTCAAACCCACACCTAAGAAATTAATCAAGGTACCTCAACAGTTTGGACGTAGGATTTTTTTTTTCATTTCATGATTTTCCGATTTGACAGGTAAGTGTGTGCGTGCCTATGTTATTCTTTACAAATGGTGTTTTATTTTAAAACGATAATTTTATTATTTATTTTGTTTGAAAAAATAACTTTTTCATTTTTGGGATTTTTTTTTTCCGAATTATATTAGACTTTTATAGAGTAGTTAAAACTGTGGTTTCATTTAAAGTGGTGCTGACAATTCCACCCTGTATATTTATTCTTATTTTTTTTGGTTAACTTTTTTAATTGATCGATTAGCTTAAGATGTTAAATATATTTTTAATTGTTTATATAATTTAGAAATGCTTAAATTGTTTCATATTATTCTTAGGAGATTCTGAGGCCGTCGTGGTGCAGCGGCACAAGGGTGTGACTGTAAAGCGACGGTTGTTGGTTCGATCCCCACTCGAGGAAGTGAAATATTTATTTACGTTTATATTTCCATTTCTTCGCTCTGCTGTCGAGGCAAAGCGCGGCGTTGAGTTCTGCCATTCAACCCGCAATGCCTCCAGAATTCGGCAGAAAGTAGGGAATAGAGTTCCCTGCCTGAGTGCCTTCTGCCTACCCTGCTGTGTGCGGGATAAAGCGTGAAGTACGATTTTATATTATTCTTATCTAATAACCTGTACTTACCACAAAAGGGTGGTTCTGCGGTCCAATCCCCTCTAAGAGTGCACTCTCTTTGATGCGATCCGAACAGCTCATATCCTTCGTCGCATTCAAATGTGGCGACGGTACCCGGCACTATATTTGTGACAGTAGACAAGGACACCCTCGCGTTAGCTGGCACTGCAGGATGCCCACATTGTCGATCCCCTATAAAACAAATTAATCATTAAATTATACAGTTTAATTAAAATAATTTTAATATTTAAAAATATTATTAGTACAGAAATTTAAAAATATTATTTAATATTATTTACGTAAAGTTACTTGATAAGTTAATTAAATAGCAATTTCAATATGCACTGTAGCTTCGCTTCGCTGTATCCCCCACATAGCTGAGTAGGCAGAGGGAACCTGGGAACCTAGTGTTAAGACACTCCGATACAATTAAAATATTTCCATTCCCCATTTTCCACCGATTTCTGGAGGCATTGCGTGTTAGGTCGCAACTCATTCAACAATTCAACGTCGCGCTTTGCCTCATTACTAGGGTGAAGAAATCAACACATTAAATAAGGTAGGTGAGGGTAATAAGGCTTACCTAAGAGAGATTTAAAATATAATAAAACCTAACCTAACCTAACCTATGTATCTGAAATTCCTTTTGCAAATCAACAAATTTTAATAATATTTAAATATACAGAGCAACCATTATAAAATAAATTATATATAATAATATATTTTATTTCCTCGGGGGGGAATCGAAAGGAGAACCTGTCGCGTCTACAGTCGCGCGCTTTTTGCGCTACTAAGTAGTTTTTATCTCAAGCACATAAATTACATTTAATCTCGACCTCTTAAAAATGAGTTACTGAATCCTGAGTAATGAACCTCCACCTCCAGCTGTCAAACAATAGACGAGCCGTGTATTGCTTTGCACAGATGAACTTTCAATCTATTGTAGAGGACTTGGAACATTCCATGTAGGGTCATTTATTGGAAACCTTCTGTGTGTGTCTTTCCGTTTAATGTCCTTCTGAGTGCGTAGTGTATGGCATTTCTATTAAATAGTAACAAACCAGAACATTGTATATATTTTTTTTCGATCATGAGGTTAATTCTGTTAGTCCTATTGGCTTTTACAGCGACACCGGGATGGGGGGGAGGGGGGGAGAGTGTGCTCTGTTCCTGAATAAATGCAAGCACTATGTGGCTGCTTGTGAGGAAATTGTATATAAATTGTTTAAGGGTAAGATTTCTTATTAGATATTTTCCAAATTTAGTTAGCAATTAGTATAATAGTAGTTTATAAAAATGTTAAAATGGTAATTTTTAATTAATTATGACTACGTCATCTTTTCTAGTAGTTCTTAAAGTACTAATCCGATTCTCGTAAAATAGCTAAGAACCACCGTGAGGAACCAGCTTTCGATTAAAAAAAAACCTCACTCAAATCGGTTCAATAATTTAGGTGCCACAGACAGTCGCGTCACACTTTTAACACTCCTCTTTTCGCGTCGGGGGTTAAAAATACAAAGCACTTACTTTTCTTTGTTTAAGTGAACGTTGGGCGTGTCATGATTATAGAAAGTGGACGAATGTTAAATATTAGGACTTTTGGCATATTTAATGACATGTGAATAGTCAAGAAACCTATGGTTCAAACACACTATTTACACACACACAATTACACAATGAAAATATATTACAATATTTTATAAAACAAAATAAAATATATAAATATGAGGCCGTCGTGGCGCAGCGGCACAAGAGTGTGACTATAACGCGTCGGTTGTGGTTCGATCCCCACTCGAGGAAGTGAAATATTAATTTACGATTATATTTCCATTTCTTCGCTCTAGTGTCGAGGCAAAGCGCGGTGTTGAGTTCTGCCACTCAACAAGCAAAGCCTCCAGAATTCGGCAGAAAGTGGGGAACGGAGTGTCGTAACACTAGGTTCCCTCTGCCTACCCTGCTGTGTGCGGGATACAGCGTGAAGCTGATCGAAATAATATATTATATTCTCAAATATTTCCATAATATGAAACTAAAAACCAATCAAGTACAATGTTTTGATAACTATTGAAATGTTTGTCTTGACAATTGAAATGTTTTCTTAACCATTTTAGGTTTCAAGTTGAATTAAATATTCCAGTGGAAGCAAGAAGAGAAGAAAACAGTTAATGGAAATCACTGAAAAGTAAATGTTTTGTTTCCGATCTAAAACTAAGTGGATGAAGTCCTCGACGGTATTTGGTAATTGAATACGTTAAGCATTCGAGCGCGCTCTTATAAGAGTATTTACAAAAAATGTCGTTCGTTACGCCAGCGCTGTCTCCAAAGAAAGTTGGTGTTATATAATTTTCAAATGTTACACTTACATTGCTTTAAAAGTGCTCTAATAGCCCGTATGAAGCGGTCGTTGCCGCTCATCAAAATATTAAAAAAAGTATCAATTAACGTCTTATATAAGCAAGAATGTATGAAATCGTTTCAGTTTCCTTTGTAGAACCGAAGTAGTTCCTGTAGGGGAGAGCGGGGCCAAAAGTTCCGATTTTTTTTCAACTTCAAATATTGCTACGAATACTTGATTTCAGTATTTATACAATATGATCAAATTTAATTTATATATCTAGACTTGCAATTAAAATAGTAATTTGGGGCATTCTTTGTAAGACTTTTTTATTAGACCGGGGTAAATTGTTACCATATTTATTAAGACTATTATATACAAAATAATAAAACCATAAATAATCGAACAAAGCCTGTTTATTTAAGGAATAATCAACAGTATCATAATATCACCAGGCGCGAAAGCAAATTTTTTTTTTATGTACATACTTCATAACTTTTGATTAAGTGAACCAATTTTGATGATTTTTTTTATTTGAAAGGTAGTGCTTCCCATGTGGGAACCATTTTTTTTTGGTCCATTTTTGACAGTGGTATCTATGAGAAAATCACATAAGTATTAAATTTGTATTGGTATGTGTGCGACAAATGGACGAATAACTCAATATCACGCAAACCGATTCCAATGATTCTTTTTTTATTTGAAAGCATACACTTCAAGGACAGTTTGATCAAAGTTTGATTTGGTTCCGATTATAAGATCCGGTCAAAATTAAGAAAAAATGTTTTTATTTTGGTAAATTTTAATTATACTGGAATAGTTACAAGGTGAAACTTTGTTAAAATTATTGTCAGAAGTAAGATTCCCCATTGTTGCATTTATTTTCAAGCAACCTCAAAAAAGATGTTTTCATTTTCAACCGACTTCAAAAAAGGGAGAGGTTCCCAATTCGGCCGAATATTTTTATATATTTTCTTCTCAATATACCAAAATGTAAGTTTCCACAAAAATAATACCTAATTGAGTGAAGTTTTATATAGGCCAACCAATGCCACTCGTTAACAACCACTACCACCACAACCAACACTCGTTTAAGAAGTGTCCTTTTAAGGTTATTTATCACTTAAAATCGTAAAAAGAATTAATTTTGAACAAAAAAAACCGAACTGAAAAACAACGAACTAAAAAGTATAAAATAATTTTACATAAAATATAACGTATTTTGATTTTATTAAAACAAAAAAAAAACAAAAATTTTATAGCTTTAGCTTTTCGCGGTCAATATGTATGTAATTCTTTGATAACAGTTTTTATCTTATTCCAGCAATCTTTGAAAACTACATCCGCTGCCTTTTGCATCAACTCATATGACACATAACCTGGAGTTGATTTTCGGGCATAAGTCCGCAAGTTACTAATGCAAAATTACAATATTTACATCCCATTATCGATACAAATGAATTGGCGTAAGTTGTCCCGAGGTCACAACATGCCCCAAAAAAGGGAACATCTAGCCCTTTTGGGGCTAGATGTTCCCTTTTTTTGTGTTTTTTTACAACACGTGTTGAAAAAAAATTAAATATAAATTTGATTAGGAAACACACACACACGACATAAATAATTTACAAATAGTGTTCCGAAATAGTAGATAATATATGTAAAAAAACACTGAGATACTCGAGGCTAATCGTTAAAATTTTTGAGACAGACCAAAAATATCAAATGCGAAAATATTTACAATCGTGCACCAACGACACCCGTGTGCCATATTCCATTGGTTTCGGGTGCCACTGGATTGTTCAATATGATGGCCATGGGTGCGCTATCACATTGCATTTCACTATATTTTTACTAAATATTGCTATCACTTTTCCCCGCGAAATTATTTCAATCGGAACAACTCACCTCTGTAACTTTTAGCCCTGCTCTCCCCAATATTGAAAATATAAAAAAAAATTGCCAGGATTTAAGCGGAAGTTATGGATTTTTGGTCTGTTTAGTAATTCACATGGTTATTTAAGTCGTATTTCATGCAACACAGAGATAAAAACGACATAGAGTGCTTATTTGAAATTAATTAATCATTTTGTTTGAGAAAATCACTTTTTTTTGGCAAAATCTCTTTTATTTTCATTGTATTAGGCTTTTACAGCGTAGTTAGATCTGTGCTTTCATTTAAAGTGATGATGACAAAAACACTGTATAGTAAATTTTAATCTGGACGGTTAGGCAATGTGATGCTATATTTTTTGAACTCTATAATAATAAATACAAACTTAAAAGCACTTTAAACCTAAAGATTATTATTCATTAAAGAATGTCGTTACTGGTCCATGAGAAATAAATAAGCCAACTAGCGATTTCAACCTCATTAGAAGAAGAAATGAATCCTACTTAGATGCTTCGACTTTTAACCTATAGAAATATTATATTTGTGTATACGGGAAAAACTGCGTTACGTTCAATATACAATTATCTCGTGGCATAAATAAAAATATGACGGAAATAATTTTTAAAATCGCGGGGTAGGCAGAAGCAACCTGGCAACTTAATGTCAAGCCATCCATTCCTATTGAGACACGACTGGCCACTAAATCCTTTGAACGTAAAAATTGATATATGTATATATCCTAAAAAATCAGCTTCACGCTATACCCCGCACACTCTCAATAATAGGCAGAGGGACTCTAGTGTTCTTTCTGGAGGCATTGCGTGTTGAGTGGCGGAACTCAACGCTGCGCTTAGTCTCCACACCAGACCAAAGAAATGAAAATATAATATATATTTATTTTAATTTATTTTTTCTTCGAGTGGGGACCCAATCCACGAATATTGTAGTACCTACATAGGATTTTTTAAAGTTGCTATTCCAGAATGAACTGATATTTTCAACCGATCTTCTTGATCTTGTCCTTCTAAATATTTGATTAACTCCAACAGCCAATACACTGATAACAATGACTTTACACTGCGTCGACTAAAACTCTGTACTATCACTTTGTATTGATAATTACTTTTTTTTGGACGATATCTACCAAACCATCGATCGATCACTATGCGGTCAACAACTCTAGCTTTGGAACTAGCATTCTGTGTTATGCCGCTGTAAATAAATGCATGAAATCTCTCTCTCTATATATATAATTTAAATATATTTTACTTCCCAATAAAATCACCTACAATTGGCTTTGTCTTTTTCTTATCTCTAATCTGGCTTGCTTTTTTTAAATAAAAAACGAGATAGACGATATCCTTCCACGCATTTCTCCGCTTTCAAAGGTGAATAAAGTATTTCATGACATCTCAGCTGTGTACTGTGGCGTATAAATATTTAATAGACTGAAATGTTATTAAAATGAAAGATTATAATGCCCTATTTCTAACTGGATTATAAAATAACATATAACAATTATACATACATAATCATATAATATAAGAGACGAGAGTCGCTCGCACAGCCGTAATCGCTGATGGTAAAAACGTGAAATTTGGACAGATGTATATTTTCGTAGTCTGGACATCCACTAAAAAAGGATTTTGAAAAATTTTAACCCTAAAGGGGTGAAATGTATGGAAAAATAAATAAGTCGGCAGCGATTGTTATAAAATTTGAAAATCAGACTCTTAAAAATATTTCATTGAACACGTGTTTCATGGTTTTTTTAGAATTCACCCCTTAAGGGTGCAAATAAGGGATTGAAAATTTGTATGAAAAAATCTTTAAAGCGCCACCGATTTTTATAAGAATTTAAATTCAGACTTAAAAATATTTCATGGAACACTTGTTTCGTGGGTTTTAAGAATTCACCCCTAAGGGTGCAAATAAGCATGTGCGCGCTCACTAGTTATTCAATAAGTTTAGATTTACCATAAAAATAATTATCAAGTAATTTATGTAGTAAGTAAATGTATTAACACTTTAATAATATATTCCCTTAGCGTATACTACCCAGCGGGAAAAAATGTGAAGTTGCTTTTTTAGGGTTTCGTATCTCAAACGCCTTGGTGTGTGAGTGCAAGTCGCACTTAACTGGTATTATTTTTATTCTCTTCGTCTGCAAATATGAAACTCATTGTTTTCTCTAACATTTTTCTAATAACAAATATTTAAAGTAAAACAAAACTGTTGAAAGATTCACGAGTAAGAGAAAAATCACATTTATAAAAGTCTCATTTATGTTACAAATATTATGTACATATTCGAATGTATAAATAAATATTTATTGGAACTCTTTCTCTCTTAAAATGTTGTGTTAGTTTTATTGTCATCTATTTTTTTTATTATTCTGTTATAGTTGAGTTCTGCGACTCAGCGCGCAATGTTTCGAAAATTGAGGTGGAAGTGGAGAACAGAAAATCTTAACTCTAGTCTATAATATAAATAAAAGCTTTTAAAAAGGACATGTACCTGACTGACTGCGGTAAGACGCACGCATAGAAACGTAAAATTTGGACAGATGTTTAGTTTTGTGATCTGGACATCCACTGAGAAGGGATATTGAAAAATTTTAACCCTAAAGAGATGAAATAGGGGTTGAAAGTTTGTATGGATTTTTTTAAAAAACGGCACCGATGTTTATAAAATTTGAAATTCACACTCTTAAAAATATTTCATTGAACACGTGTTTCACGGTTTATCAGAATATGGGGTATATTCTGAAAATAATCTCATAATTATATTTAATAAATATTCGGATGATTCAAGCGGGCGCTGGTATACATATAATAGAAATGATAAACATTATTTTATTATGATAAAAAAAACTTATTCCAAACAGTGTAATATTGTTATAAACACTGTATAATACAAAATAAACAATACGTGCAGATTTTCAATTTAAATCAAACCTGTGTGAAAATTAAATAGGGGTTAACTTTGTATGGAAAATAATAATGGACCTTGTCCATGAAAATTGCTGTCCATTGTGTCTCTCGTAGTTTTACTCGCATGCCCGCCACTGTGTATTTAAAACTTATTGTTGTTGTGTTGTTTAAAGTTGATATTTTGTTTAATTTGAAATATTCCATGCACTTATAGTTCACGAAGCATTAGATGAGCGAAGCGAAGGGCGAAGCGAAGAGCGAAGTAATGGAAAAATAAATTTAAATAAGTATTTCTTTTCCTCGAGTGCGGTTTGAATACACAACCAGCCGCGTTTGCAGTCACAATTAATGCCCCTGCGCCACGACTGGCCTCAATAATACCGAGGTATATAAGAACATAATTATCTTGACAAAAATAATGTTCATTGAATTATGTATCATCTCGTCGAGTTCATAGAAAAATAATCACTTAGAAATATAAAATATTTACTTACATTTTATAAACATTATACTATGAAACGAATGGAACGTTATGATTTCAGGAAATATTCTTATGAGTCGGTACTCTTCAAACAGATGTTATTTCCGGAATATAGTTATAAAGGAAAGGAAAATATATTAAAAGCTTTTATTTAACTTGCAATGTATGTGGGTTCCGGGTGAAATCTTTGAGCTCAATTTTGAAGTAGATATCTTCAACCGATTGAGCTGAAATTTTGTATACACGTTTAGTTTAGATGACAATGTACGATAAAATATGTGACATCATTCTAAATGTAATATGGCGGACCATGCAAGATGGCGGAATAGTTATTTTTAATGTACTTCTACAATATGCGTATCAAATGAAAGGGCTCGTTGAGAGCAACTCGAAAAATAATGTGATGTCATTCTAAATCCAATAAGGAGGAAATCGAAGATAGCCGAGTATCTATTTTGTCCATTTCTGCAATATAGATATTAAATGAGTGTTAATATCTATATTGCAGAAATGGACAAAAAGTGTGAGTTGTTGACTGTAGTCAACGACTCATTTCAACTCGAAAAATAATATGATGTTATTCTAAATACAATATGGCGGAACATCTAAGATGGCGGAATAGTTATTATGTATGCACTTCTGCAATATGGGTATCAAATGAAAGTTCTTGCCGAGAACAATTAGAAAAATAATGTGACATCTAGTGTGAGAAACCTAGCCAGTGGTAACTAAAAAGTAAAAAATAAATTAAAAGCAAAAAACATTTTTAGAAATAGCTTTTATATAAACGCTATAAAAAGGAGAAAATAAAATTTGTCTTTTAAATTTTAACTATCAACTAAGAACCTCATTGTACACAATTTATATGATCATAAAAGCTTATCGCGTTAATAAAAATATTTAATTAAATTGAAACTTTAAAACTTTAAACTTAGGAGATTTTACATAGTTAAATTAGTACTAGTTCAGTTACACAAGTAAAACGCGCGACAAGCTTTTATGATCATATAAATTGTGTACAATGAGGTTCTTAGTTGATAGTTAAAATTTAAAAGACAATTTTTATTTTCTCCTTTTTAGAGCGTTTAAGTAAAAGCTTTTTCTAAAAATGTTTTTTTGCTTTTAATTTATATCTTTCTATGGTTGCTTATTAAATGTCATGTGTCATATTTATCCGTTTTATTTATTTTCGATACATTTTATATTTTTAGGGTCTCGTAAGTAAAAGGAAAACAAAACCCTTTTATTATCATTTTGTTGTCCGTCTATCAAGTCCATTTATCGCGAGGTCAAGTGGAGGGCTGAAATTAATATCGAATATTCAGTTTTATGATCCATTGGAACACAGAAAAAATTAAGCTTCTAAATCAACGGGATTAAAAGAAACGAACTTTATGCATCGATTTTGCTGCATTTGTATGAAATTCGCTACCATCCATACCTATGTATATTATAAATTCGAAAGTAACTCTATCTGTCTGTCCTTTACGCAATCAGGGCGAAGTCGCTAATTCAATTGTGATAAAATACTCATATAGAGATACTTGATGGTCTCGGAATGTACATAGGATACTTTTTTTTCTCATATTTGTAATATTTTCGATATACCAATATATTAAAATACTTATTAACTTGACATGCTATTTATTCCCCCATATTAATAACAACCGTCGCTATGCGACTGTTGCTAAGCAACGATTTGCAAAGTTTGTTGTTAGAAAACATCACCCAAAATGAGCTTGCTTAACGCATCTCTATTGAAAACTGAAAATAATTTCATAAATATATTTAATAAATATTCGTATAGTTCAAGCGAGCGTAGCCGCGTTCAGCCCACTAGTATATTATATATGTAATATGATCATTGAAAATATCATAAGATGCTAGGTAAGGTCAACGAGATAAGTATTAATAAGTTGGTCCAAATGACCGAGCAAGTGAATGCTCCAAGGCTGATATAGTAGCTATTTATAAATTGGAACTTACATTACTTAACTTAACACAAACGTTTTAATTAATGAAAATAATTTTAAAATACACGAAAGATGCAAAAGTATTAAATACTTAAAATTTACACTATAATTTTACCTGTTTTACGTATTTTAGTGATATAAGCAGAAAGTGTCGAGTGAAGAAAGTGTCCACTCTCTATGTATTTTGACCAGTTTGTGTTTTATTATTTTTATAATTCATTTTTATTCTCTAATTATTATTAGAAAGTAAAATATTATTGTTATTTTATTAGATTTACATTTTAAAAATCACAGCACTGATATTGCAAAGCGCTTACTAAGCCTTACGGGGTAGATCAAAGTAGTTTACTACTGAATTGTATATTAAAAAGATGTACAAAATACGTTCCATATCTCTATATTTTGAGGATAATCCACAGTAACCATTGTTATATTTTATATTCGTATATTGCAAAAATATATTGGGTTATTTACGAATCCTTTTTAAACGATATAATATAAGATCAATTAAATATTATAGATAAAAATATAGATTAAAATTAAATTCTTTTAAGCATATCAATAAGATGGATGAACCAAATAACAAGACAAACCAATCAATAAGTAAGTTATTATAATCAAAAATATTTATAGAAATTACGATACTGAATTTAAAACCTCGGGTTACATTCAAAATGTAAATTTTTATATTTTTTTGTCGCTATAAGTGCACTACAACCAATTCATCTAATTAAATAATTATTCGCGTACTCCAAACAGCCTGATGGTCACCATTTGATAGGAAAGCTAATTAATTATGTTATACTGTAGAAAGAAAAAAACATGTTTAGGAGGAGAGGACAAGAGGACTAGGACCTAGTACTAAAACTAGTATTCAATTCAAGTATCATACAAGATAATTTTCAACATGAAGTTAGCTGTATACAAGCATGCATACATGCACATGTATATATATGTCCATATGGGCACACACGCATGTGCCGCTCAGAGTGGTATTCAGAATAGTGGACGGGGTCGAGTGATTCCCTACACGTCCAAGATGCTAACGGTGACCGATTGTTCTAAACACAAAAACCTATACTCGTCGTGCGTGTCCTACTTTTGTTAGTGAATACGTTGTAAATATTTTATAACTTTTAAATATTCACGATGATTTTAAAATTGTAATTGCAACATTATATGAAATCTAGGATTAGTTTATTTCATATTTATATTATTAGAAAGGATAACTTAATATAAAATATATGAAGTAAAAAGGCAATATTTAGATAAAAATATTGTTTGTTACAATTAGTCTTACTTTTATATCAATATTTAATTTATATAAATTAATTGTATTATATTTCAATTTTTTATTTTAATAAAATGTAAAATTTTACCATAATTGGGTACCTACCTACCTGGGTAAGTACCCAGTACTCAGATTACGTAGGTACGTAAGTACGTACCTACGTAATCTGAGCTAAAGATAATATTTAAGATGTTAGATATAATTATATTAATTTCGTATCGTATTTAATTTCAGTTCAAATTGGTCAAGTATGTTATAAAGCCACAGTATTGAATAGCCTCTGTCGACATACATTACTGAATATGTAATATATCCAAACATAATTAAAACAGGTCAGTCATAGCGCAGGGGAACAGGCTTGTGACTGTAAACACGACAGATTGTGGGTTTGATTCCCACTCTAGGCAATGAAATATTTAATATTTTCATTTCTTCACTGTGGTGTTCAACTTCAAGTTGAATTCCGCCACTCAACGCGCAATGCCTTCAGAATTTGGCGGAGGGTCTTAACACTGGGTTCGCTTGCTGCTACATACGGGAAAGAAATATAAAATAGTTAGGGCCGGGTAAATGTTACAACATAAGAGAACATTCTTTTTCGCTTCAGTAATAGCCTCCCTGAAAGTAAGGTCGCATATTTGGCAGTTTCGAAATGGCGATATTCAACCATTTGTATACATCCTCTGCTTAATATCTTCATTAACATAGATAAGAAATTACATGCAAACCGAAAGCTAATGAAAGGATTGTAGCAAAATAAAATTATTAACGTTAACAACGAGGACATGTTGGAAGTACCTACTTACCTACCTGCTTCATATTATACATTTTTTATTTTATTTTTAACACCAATTACTTCCAATATTTTTAATGCCAAATAAAATTTTGCATAATATCAAAAAAACATCATATTTAATCCTATATCTTAAAAAACAAAGTCGCTTTTTGTGTCTGTCTGAACTTTCTAACTCTTCTTCTTCTAAACCACCCAACGAATTTTGATGCAGTTTTCACCATTAGGTCGAGTATTTCTAGGTCGGGAGGGTTTATATATAATTTATTATTTGTACAGTCTTATGTAAATTAACATAAATACGACAAATGTGTATAAAGTCCTACCCGTTGAGACACTTTCGCGCATGCGCTGCTCTAATAGTAAGTACTACATGAAAATAATGTACTGAAGTATTGTTCCTCTTAATAAGATCTACAAAAAAGTCCGTGACGGCATATTCGTATCTTTTAAGAATAACGTGTAGTGATCATATTTCAGTCTAAAAATTGTAATTTCAATATATTTTTTATTGTGAGGGAAATTTTTCCATAATGGTATTAATCCTTATCCTTTAAAATACTTTATTAATTTTCTACGTTAAACGAAGATAAAATTTGCTTTTTACATTATTTCGAAATTGCGAATAGTTTTAGAGAAAAACGCATTTAATTGTTGACACATCACGCCGTTAACACTTCAGCTGTATCGACTCAAGTTTTATTTATCGCTTACTCTCAGCATATAAATAAGTATATTATTTACGTGTAACGTGTACGTAATGTAGATCAAAACTGTCTTTTACTGTTTTTCATTTTAATAAGTACTTTAAAAGTTGTTACAATATCAAAAAATCCTTGCTGCGAAACGGCTCGCCACTCGCCATGCGTCCGCCGCGCCCGCCTGCCTTACACGCATCGGTGGTTCAGTGGTAGAATGCTCGCCTGCCACGCGGGCGGCCCGGGTTCAATTCCCGGCCGATGCAATCTATTTAATTTTCCTCACAGGCAGCCACGTAGTGCTTGCTTTTCATCAGGGAAAAAATAGCCTCTTCAGCATTACCACAAGCTCGAAAAAAAAATGCCTGCCTCTATAGCAACGAAGATTTAGATGCGTTTGTACGTATTGGATAATTGGAGTTGAATGTATTATTTCAGCGCGATATATGGTTTCATATTTTTTGTAGTAGTTATTAGTAGGTAGGTTTTTGTTTATAATCTAAAAATCTAAAAATAGTCATTTAAATACATTTTAATAAGTACTTGAAAAGATTAGTAGCACAGATTTAAAAGTGCTTTGTAAACATACATTATATGAATAATCCAGTAGTAAAAGCGGGCGAAGCCGCAAGAGGGTCGCTAGTTTATTAATAACATTTTTGTTAAAATATTTATTAGATACTAATTTTACGAGTATTCATGCATGTGTGTCGATTTCAAATATTTCTTGTTCATTAGCAAAATAAATATTTTGCAGTTGAAAAATATTGTATATAATAATATAAATATGTATTAGTTTAATTAAAACATCCTCTTCCGTGCGTTACATTCGATGCATGCTTTAACGCAGTGTCAGTAAAGAAGAAGACCACTGGTTGCTTTAAATGTAACGACATACTTAAGAACCTGCCTCTATAATTTATTCCTTCCATCTAGCTGAGGATTAATTGTGGGAAAATATACACAATACACGCGTTACCCTTGAAGTTTAATCTTTGAATCTTTAAAAAGACTGTTTTATCGTATGTATTTAATAAGTTGTGAAAAATGTAGTTAAGTTTTAAATATATTTTGCTGCCTTTGGTTAAATTAATATGATATGTGTCCATTTTACATTTTATACCCAACTTTATATATTACTGAGATGAGATGCGATCTCTTCGTAGGATATGCGGAGTCAGCTTAGCTGATCGAATCCGCAATGAAGAGACACACAGAATGGCAGGGACTAGCGAGGATGTCACGGTGAGAGTGAAGAAGAACGTGCTCAGCTGGTTTGGGCACGTCGAACGAATGAGTGATGAAGTAATTCCAAAAAAGATCTATGATAGAAAAATGAGCGGTAAGAGAGGTAGGGGGAGACCTCGGTTGACTTTCGAAAACACAGTATCAAAGATACTGGAGGAAGATCACGTAAAAAGCATGAGGACCCCCCGAAGGGCATGTATGAATATGATATGTAGAGACCGTAGCGTTTAGCGCTCCGTTCTCTCTGACTACCCCGCTAGGGATAAAGCGTGAAGCTATGTATGTATGTATGTATATATGTTATATATTACTGATATTAAATTAATTTGTCACACAGCTAATTGGAGATCCTTGAAAACCCTATAGATTGGTTTTTTTGACATGATGAAAATTAAAGTTAAATTGAGTTCTTTCCATTTAAAATTCAAATTCAAATCGATAATCACTTAAACGTTATTATTGTAAAATAATATACATATATGGCATTAACATAATATTATGCGAAAAATGGTAACACCAGTATTCAGGTTCACAAATTCCTACGTATACATATGTATTTGTTAAACTGAATACATCTTAATTTAGTGCTAAGATGTAGAGCGTCAGTGCTAAAACAATTAACAAAATTAGGTCACCAAGTCGTTAATGAACGGACAAGTAAAATGAAAACACCATCAAATTTGTCATTGCTGACCCCGATGTTATGTTGATTCTGAGATGACTAAACAAAACTGGTTTTTAGTTTTACAGCTTAGCTTGTAACATCGTTAAGTATGTGTGTGTACGCGTAAGTGAAGTATGTAACCAGACTTCTATAGACTAAAGATTTAATATTTCATTCATGACTAAAATATTTTTTTAATTTTTTATTTTTTTTTAATATTTTTAATTTTTAAATTTTTTATTAATAACTAGTACTCAAAATTGACTATCTGTCAACAATTAATTATTTAACAATTTCTAACTAAAAAAACTTCTTCTTATTAATTATTAAAAGCAATACGTAAAAAAATAATATATTAAAAATAAAAATATAATATAATATATAATAAAATAAATCCGAATACTTAAAAACATCAAATGTAACGTCACCCTACTGCACGCATGGAGTATGTTGTACAGATGTCGTCAAACATCTTCAAGCGGCTGATTTATTGGTCACTTATGTCATGGTTGGGGTGTCTGGCTAAACCATTTTTTACTACGGGAAGTATTTCTGTGCAGGTTTGTAAAAGTCATAAAAAAACGATATGTGAGGTCCGCTACTGGACGATAAATATGAAGTTCGACGGAGTATACTCAACGCTAGTAAAATTTACGTATAATTTTGTTTAAAATCAGCTTCACGCTGTATCCCGCACACAACAGGGTAAGCAGAGGGAACCTAATGTTAAGTAAGACACTCCGTTTCCCACTATCTGCCGAATCCTGGACGCATTGCGTGTTGAGTGGCAGAATTTGAGTTTCCTTTAAAAATGTTAAAATATAAGTTGTCAATATTTATGAAGAGTGCACGTGTGGGCTGTGCTGAAAAACCAATTTTGGTGATGTCAATTTATTTTTTAATATAGATACAATAACAGCTAATTGATTGTTCAAAGGCAATATTAACTGTGTATTTTTTTTTTTGATAAAGTCAATCAGCCAAACAGTAAAACAATAACATGAAGTGTATACTGGAATTTCGCTTTATAAAATATTGAGGTGAGAGCTAATTGGTACTTGCAAAAACAGTATTTATCTATCAGTTATATTTCTTATCTCTATAGAGATATATAGATATATTAAGGCCGTCGTGGCGCAGCGGCATAAGGGTGTGACTGTAACGCGACGGTTGTGGGTTCGATCCCACTCGAGGAAGTGAAATATTTATTTACGTTTATATTTCCATTTCTTCGTTCTGGCGTCGAGGCTTACCATTGAATGCACAGTAAATGTAGCTTTACAGATTGTTTTTGAAATAGGACGACCTGCGACTTAACTAGATTGTTAACTGTTCAAAAGATTTCCTCCCAATCCCTATTTATTTTGAAGCTTCATATACATTGGTTATGTGAATTATTGACTAATACATTTTATTTACGGTTTTCAATCTATTTGACATATTATGAAGTAAAATTTTTACAGAATAATAATATATTTACTTATTTTTTTCAACCCCAGAATTATGAAAGAGAGAGATTCATCTATGCTTCAATGTTTAACCCACTAGTAATACACAGTATTAACTAGAATGTATTTGAATAGGGCATACAACCGTTAATATATTCCTAACATACATACAACCTTATCAACTGCAATTCAAATGGTAATTGGGACAGCAGACAATAAACTAGCACTGAATATTGAATCCAGTATAATAAACCCCTTTGAAGAGTAACCACAAAAGGGATGAAATCGCTGCCTGGTGGAAACCTTAGTTCTATGGTTGGATAGGGCTAATATAATCAACTTGCCTTTGTGTTGAGTCCATCGAGTCTTTTGGGCATTTAAAAAAATCGATTATTTTTATCACTCGCGAATTGTAAATTATATAAAAATTGAAATTATTTTAGTCACTTCGGGTCAGCATAGAATATTATCATTCTTAGCCGTTTCTTACTTTATTTTATCCGAACATCGCTATATACACATGCAATTCTTCTTATAGAGCAAGAAGTTTGAAGGTTGCTAATTTGTAAGAAACAAAAAAGCTTTTGTTCTTAAATACTATGCTTTTGTTACACTTAAAACAACAACAAATGTCTTAGCACACATGTTCTAGAAGCTTTAGGCGCGCCGTGACTGATCATCAGTAGGTTTTTATGCATTCTGAGAAAATTCGACTACTCTTTTCTTATGTAGATACATATAGCCAATTTTTTGCATAAAAGGTTTTTAATATATAACATTATTTTTTAATATTAATATTATATTGGATAAACTATTAGATTTATTACATAAAGTAATATACTTTTATCCGCATATTTAACATTTTAATAATTGATATTTAAACTCGTTGTATATTATTTATAATTTTAATGCTTTTAATTTTATATAATTTTATTTTTATGTATTGTCATATTTGATGAAAAGTCAAGGATATCTATTCTATTGATTACGTGCCTTTACGCCCACGCGCGCACACGTTAAGCTAGTTAGTTCCCCATACCTGAGCGGAGCTTTCAAATGTTGCTTGCACATATGTACAATCTCACATCATCATTATAATATGAATAAATTCACATAAATTTTATAGAAAATATTTATTATAGGTACTTTGGAGATAGTAGTATCTATTTTCAAGAAGAAAAAAAACTAATTCGTTTAAAAAAAATGTTTATGTTAATGTTTGTGAATGTCAAAAAGAGGTCCAATTAGTGTTTTTAATTTTATTATTTATTTCTAGTCACGTATGCCAAAAAGGCGGCCGGTAGGTTCCTTCACTAATAGTAGTCAAATAAAAGCCCCATTGTATTTTGAAATACGAACATTTTCGTATTGCGATTGTGCGAATACGTATAAAAAATATTTTGCAAAAGTTGTAAATTGTTTTCAAGATACTCAAATTTTATAAAAAATAACTTTTTGTGGGGAGTTCTTCAAATGACGTCAACTGAACGGTACCACAAATGCTATACAAGGAGTGGATTTCGTCATTTTCACTTCATATTGAGCAAATTTACATATCATAACACGAATTATGTTATAGCGTATATTGGTCTACTTGGTTTTCCAAACTGAGACCTTCACCCACGCCTATAAATATATTATAATTGTCACATATTATAACATAAAATACCTACCTACCTACCTAGGTACATATTGATTATATCTTTAAATGTAACAACTGTGTGTCCAAATAAATAATTATAAAGTTCCTCATCTCGTTAATGTTCCAGCTTTGTTAACGTCCATCGGTCATGGCAACGGCAATGAATTAACTTAATCTCTAACCAATTAGCTTAATCTCTAAGAAATGCGAATATTTTTATAACAACAACTGGCTCTATATATAACTTTTTAGTCTTGTATCTACAAGTAAAGTTGAGGATTAAAAAAATAAATCAGCTTAACGCCGTAACCCAGGTGTTAAGACAACAACTTAGTGTTAAGACACTCCTTTCCCCACTCTCCACCTACCAACTCCCACGCAATGCCTCCAGGTGGCGGAATACAGCGAGTACAGCGGCGGAACTCAACGCCTCGACACGAACAGAGCGACGAAATGGAAATATTAATTTAAATGAATATTTCATTTCGTCGAGTGGGTATCGAACCCATAACCAGTCGCGTTTAAACTCCCACTTTGTGTCTGCACCACGACTGCAAAACTTATATTATAATTATAAAAGTTATTATAAGTATAAAAGTTATATTATAATAGTCTGTTCGTTTCAAATTGAATGTTATTGAATAACAAGTTTTATAAGCTTTTATAAAATGCAAACTATGAAATAAGTAAAGAGTCGAAGTCTGTTTATTTCTCTATATTTTTGTTATTTTATATTATTTACATTCACGCTGTATCCCATACATAGCAGGGTAGGCAGAGGGAGCCTAGTGTAAAGACCTCCCTTTTTTCCGCCGAATTCTGGAGGCATCGCGTGTTGAGTGGCGGAACTTAACGCCGCTGGGAATGTGCTGGAGTGGGAATCGGACTCACAACCTGTCGCGTTTATAGTAGTTAGTATTTACACAGTCATTTTTTCCATATAAAAAATATATAATATAGATAGATTGTAGTCAACATGCGTCTCTTACATTTTGAGAAGTGAATGGAATCCACTCTTATTTAGTCTCGTCATTTTTTTTATTTAATAAATAAAATAATACAGTTGTGATAATTTTTCCAAATGATTTTTTTCCTATCACACACCTAGATTTAGATAATTATTAGCTAAAACTTTTAATTAAGTTCATCTTAGACCAGTAAAGTCAATTGTAGAGAATTAAAACTTCTTCTAATTTTAAAGTTTTATAATTATAATGAAAAATTTGAGATAGAAAATCTTATTAAACTTTAATAACTTATTTTTTTTAAGTCTTTTGCAATTAGTTCCCCCCTTGGGATTGAACCCACGAACGTCGCGTTAAAGTCACACCTTTCTGCACGTGCGCCACGACGGCCACAAAAGGTTATACATTATACAAGTAAATAACACATATTTAAACAAAAACACATTGTCAAATAATGTTTACTCTTGTAAGACGATAATGTGACGCGAACCTAGATATCAATTGTTCAACAAGTGTGAAATGGTTATGGAGCACACTCGCGCGCTATACTTGAACTTATATTATAATGACGTCATCGAGACCTTGAAAATACATGGAATATATTTAACAACCTTTATTTAGGTTATTATACATTTAGGTAATTTAAATTTTTAGGCTGTTTTGTCTTTCCTTATTTTTTAGCTTCACCCTACATGCTGCACATAGCAGAATAGGCAGAAGTGTGGTGGCCTAGTGTTTAGAGACTCTGTTCCCATCAAAACACTTCCGTTCCCTATTTTCCGCTGAATTAGTACTGAGTTTTATTAGAGTTAAATACTGTAATATTTTTATTGTTTATTTACTGCCGATGAAGAATTTGGACAAGCTTTAATTTTAAATAATTTAGAAAACATTTTTTTTATCAGCTTCACACTGTATTCCGCACTCAGTAGGTCAGGCAGAAGCAACATAGTGCTAAAACATTCTGTTCCCCACTTTCCGCCGATTTCAGGAAGCATAGCTTTTTGAATGCCGCGCCTTGCCTTGACACCATAGCGAAAAAATGAAAATAAAAATTTAAATAAATAATTCATTTCCTCGAGTGAGGATCGAACCCACAACCAGTCTAATTAATCAGTATTCAAACACTTGTGCCCCTGTGCCATTACTAGCCTCTTTAGGACACTTGTATTACTTATACCTATACGAGTGCTGTCGTGCTAGTTGAACTGCATTGGTAGAGCCCTACACTCAAGTCGGTAATTCATCCACATCAGTGCAATTAAGACAATAGTCAGTGCGGCAGCTTATCTGAGCTGATTCACATTATTTCTGAAGGCATTTTTATGAGATCAGACTGGTAAGAGAGCGTGAGAGCGCACTAACATTGATAGTTAACTATTTAGATAAAGTTTAAGCGAATAGGTGTATATTTGATTTAATATGTATCTATATATATAAAATCGAAAGGTCACTTACTCATCACGAAATCTCAGAAACTACATGTGTTAGGAATCTCAAATTTTGCATAGGAGTTACTTATAGGACGTAGGTGCTCGCTAAGGCGGGAATTTGCGATATTCGACTTCTAAGGGGTTGTTTTTGGGGTCGACAGTTTGTATGAAACTTCGTTACTACAAATGCTAGGAGTCTCAAATTTTGCATGGACGTCACTTATAGGACGTAGGTACTCATGGAGACAGAAATTATTAATAACGTAGTTCACGCAGGCGAAGCTGCGGGCGGGCCGCTAGTATTTATATATAAATATATAATACTAGGAACCGCCACATGCTGTGCACGGCGAGTGTTGCCGACGCTGTGTGTGCACAATCTGTGCACGTGAATTTCAAAACGTTCCACAGTTTAACTCTATGGGACATATTTTGACCATTTACTCAAAAACTACAATTACAATTATTACCAGACTACTTCGCTGGGATTACCGTGTTGCCCACAACGTTCCTGCAAAATTTCAGAACATTAACGGTCTAGGACAGTGTTTCCCAACGTGGGGTCCACGCCCCACAGGGGGGCAATTAAAAAATGGACTCGACACGACTTTAACCCTTTCGCTTTGGGTTAAATGAAATGCTAAATATCGGTGACAATATAACACAACGTTGTTTTGATAACAATTTCAAAGTGATTTCCTCCTAAAACTTATCATTTATATTCTTAAGGGAAGAAAACAATTTTTAAAGGTTAAAAATTATGTATGGGGGCATAAAAATTTTAGAAATGTTAAGGTGGTGGCATGGGCTAAAAAAGGTTGGGAAACAATGGTCTAGGAGGAGTAGCATTACAACGAAACACTCTTTTGACCATTAAGAGACCAATAACAGTACTTGTATAATAACGGATATTAAGAATTTCTCATGGTCATACGATTTAATCAATATATCAGAAAGTTTCCAAAGGTAAATGCTATAAGAATTTTATATTAAATACATTAAAGAAATAAAATAAAAACAGATTGACGGTGATTGCATAATTCTGTGTGTTCCGGTTATAAATAGCTTATGTATAAGTTGTTGCAATGTAATATTTATTAATTATTTTTTTAGGCTTTAAAAGTAAGAGGAAATCAATTAATGGTAAAAGGAAAAGAAAATTGATTAGTTTTTTTTGTCAGATTCAATCTGTATCCCGCACATACCCGCAAGGGTAGGCAGAGGGTACCTAGTGTTAAGACACTCCGTTCCCAACTTTCCGCTTATTTTTTTCCGCTTTTTTTTGAGTAGCGGAAAATAAAATACTAATAAATAATAATTCATTTCACCGAGTGAGTATCGAACTGACAGCCGTCGCGTTACAGTCACTCTCTTGTGCCCCTGCCTCTCTGCTATTTGCCCTCTATGGGCGAGTGTAATTATGTACATCGTAAATTTTGAAACATGTTTATCTTATATCTGTTTTCTTTATTTTATATAAAGATTTAAGTACAAGGTTTAAGGTCAGTCGTACCGCAGGCAAATGTGAAAGATTGTTGGTTCGATTCCCAATCGAGGAAATGAAATATTCTACAATCCATACCTATTTTATAAATTCGAAAGTAACTCTGTCTGTCTGTCTGTCTGTCTTTTACGCAATCAGGGCCAAACCGTTAATTTAATTGTGATAAAATACTCATATAGAGATACTTGAGGGTCTCGGGATGAACATAGGATACTTTTTTTTTCTCATATTTGTAATATTTTCGATATATACCAATATATTAAAATAATTAATTTGATAAGCAATTTATTCCGCCATGTTAATAACAATCGTCGATACGCGTTGCTAAGCAACGGCTTGCAAAGTTTGTCGTTTTAAGAAAACGTCACCCAAAGTGAGTTTGCTTAATGCATACATGGCGCGCGCCGATATAGATTTGTATACATTAACAAAAATTAGATGATTTCTATAATTTGATATTCATCCTTATGAAAATAAATATAATAGTCACTTTTAGCATTTCATCTAGATGAAAATTATAGTTTACTGTATAACATTCTAATAAATAATTAAGATGTCACTGATTCCTAGCCTACGAGTGGTATAGTGTGACCGACGCGAACGGGCAGATGACTTTGATGGTTTTGTAAATTTTTTTAACCGACTTCTGTAAGAAAAGGAGGTTATCAATTCGACTGTATTTTTTTTTTTTTTTTTTTTTTTATGTTTGTTACCTCATAACTTTTAACTGGGTAAACCGATTTTGATAATTTTTTTTTATTTGAAAGGTATAGCTTCCCGAATGATCCCATTTTTTTTTGGTCCATGTCTGACAATGGTATCCATGAGAAAATCACATAAGTCTTAAATTTGCATTAGGCATGTGCGCGACTAATAGCCGGTTAACTCAATGTCGCACCAACCGATTTTGATGATTCTTTTTTTATTTGAAAGGATACACTTCAAGGATAATTTGGTGAAAGTTTGGTTAGGTTCCGGTTATGGGATCCGGAGAAAATTGAGAAAGTTTGTTTTTTTTGGTAAAAAATTGATTATACTGTAATAGTTACAAGCAAAAACTTTTTAAATTGATGTCAGAAGTGAGATTTCTGATGGTTGCATTTCTTTTCAACCAACCTCAAAAAAGAGGATGTTCTCATTTTCAACCAACTTCAAAGAAGGGAGATTCCCAATTCGCCCGAATACTTTTTATGTATGTTCTTGTCAATATACCAAAATGTAACTTTGCACAAAAATAATAACTAATTAAATGAAGTTTTACATAGGACAATCACAACCACTCGTTGACAACCACTACCACCACCAGCACCACTCGTTCAAGAAGCATCATTTTAAGATCTACCCATCACTAAAAATCGTAAAATAAATTAATTTTTAACAAAAAGAAAAACCGACTTCTAACAACGAACTAAAAAGTGAAAAATAATTATATAAAGATTTTATAATTTTGAAGTCGGTGTCAAACTAATACTACTACAACACCCTTACTACAATATCTAATTACTAAGCCTGTTTGTTTTACTTACTCCTGGTTACTCAGATATTTTTTCTAATAATAAATCTCCACTTATTATTATTTTTTAACTTATTTTAGTTATTTAGGCTTATATTTTCGCGGGCGTAGCCGCGTCCGGGCCCACTAGTCTATATATATAAAAGGACTTGTCCTCACTGATTGAGGAAGACGCACGTACAGCCGTAACCGCTGAGGGTAGCAACGTGAAATTTGGACAGATGTTTACTTTCGTAATCAAGACATCCACTAAGAAGGGATTTTGAGAAATTTTCAAATAGGGGTTGAAAGTTTATATGGAAAAAAATTTAAATCGGCACCGATTTTTATAAAATTTGAATTTTAAAAATATTTAAGTATTTTTAAAAATATTAAAGTGATGAAATACGTGTTATTTCATCGTTTTCTAGAATTCTCCCCTTAAGAGTGCAAATAAGGGTTGAAAGTTTGTATAGATTTTTTTCAAATTGGCATCAATTTTTATAAAATTTGAAATTCAACCTCTTAAAAGTATTTAATTGAACACATGTTTAATGATTTTCTAGAATTCTTCCCCTAAGGGTGCAAATAAGGGGTTGAAAGTTTGTATTGAAAAATCTTTAAAACGCCACCGATTAATATAAAATTTGAAATTTAGACTATTAAAAATATTTCATTGAACACGTATTTCATAGTTTTCTAGAATTCACCCCCTAAGGGTGCAAATAAGGGGTTGAAAGTTTGTATGGAAAAATCTTTAAATCGCCACCGATTTTTATAAAATTTGAAATTTAGACTTAAAAATATTTCATTAAATACATGTTTCGTGGTTTATTAGAATTCACCCCTAAATAAGCAAGCGAAGCTGCGCGCGTCCGCTTGTAAGAAATATTTATACATTCATAAATAACTAGAATTTTTTACGTCTTTGCCTTTTAGATATATATTTTTATTTACAATACAAGCTCGCCATTAAAGCTTAGAGCTTTTCAAAATACAAAATACAAATAAAGGATATAAATCTATTCGGATATAATTCCGTATACAGGGTGGAAAAGGCAGAGCTCCTTTTACTGAAACTGCATATAGGGTAAAATATTTCAAACCCAGAACTAAAAAAATGAATCAAGGTACCTCAACAGTTTTGACGTAGGATTTTTTTTTCATTTCACGATTTTTATCCATACCTGTATTTCGTGTGACGCGCACATACGTATGCGACGTTGCCGCTTTGACAGGTAAGCGTGTGCGTGCTTATGTTCTACTTTACAAATGGCGTTTTATTTTAAACCGATAATTTTATTATTTATTTTGTTTGAAAAAATAACTTTTTCATTTTTGGGATTTTTTTTTCTGAATTGTATTACCTCTTCCTTCCGGACCGCTGAGATGATCAGACGTGTGCAAAGTCGTCTCCATAATCATTTCTATTAAATATTAACTATATATTTATTAGCTAGTTATCCAATGTGCAAAGTATTCTAAGTGCAACAAAACTAGATTGAAAATCATTTGACGCAACTGTATATCACCGAGAACAACGGCGCGTGAGTACTACACAAACAACACACTGCATCTGCCTCACACTCGGCGCGCAAGTTCAGGCTGTGTGAGATAAACATGCAGAGCTCAAGTTAAGGTTGACGGAAAGCGCTTCTGTACTCAATCCTCGCGACCGACCAGATTACTGAGACCTCCCTTCTAATTTCTACATATTTAGTCAAATCATCTGAGTTGTAGATTCTAACATAATGCCAGTTGATAGGTCGCCTCCACCACAACAATCACTGCCAAAGCGCGTGGTACAACGTCAGCGGAGTGATTCCGAACCAAACCTAGGCGACAGACAAATAGACTTGGAAGTGCTCAACGTCACCACTCGGACAAAACGTAAAAGATCGGGCGATGATTGTGGCGATGCTATACACGAATGCATGAGTGAAATAAAGCAAATGTTTTTGGAGTTTACGACTCAACAGGAGCAAAAAATTGAAGGAATAATTGATTCTATAGCGGAAATCAAACAGCAAAACAGTGAGATTCGCTCCTCTGTCGACTTTCTCTCTAAGTCCTACGATTCCCTACTGGAAAAAATACAAACGTTGGAATCTGATCACCAAGCAAACCTCGACTACATCCGGTCCCTAGAAGATAAGTTAGAAAAGGCAGAATGCTATAATAGGGCTACGTGTATAGAAATCAGGAGTATTCCTGCACCGAGTCATGAGTTTAAGTCCCAATTATTAAATACAGTGATTAACCTCGGCAAATTGATAAATGTGAACATTCAACCCCATGAAGTTAGAGACGTCTTCCGCACACAACGTAAAGGATCAGAACACAAGCCCATCATCGTTGACTTTACAAGTGTTATAATGAAGGAAAAATTTATTCATATGTACAAACAGTTCAAAAAGTCTTCTACACTAACCACTGAAACACTAAAAATGCCTGGTCCAGTAAAACCGATATATGTATCAGAAAATCTTTCAGCAAAAATAAAAAGATTGTTTTTCCTGACACGAGACTTCGCAAAGACGAACAATTACAAATACAGCTGGACATCTCATGGAAAAATCTACCTACGTAAAACCGATGGCGCCCCTCATTATTTAATAAAAGAAGAAAGCGACCTGGGTAAACTACCAAAGTGACTAGTTCCTCAAACTTCAAATAAACGTCACTGCAACTTTAGATCATCGGTTTTACGTTCCCAAAACGTCTTCATACCATTTTCAAGCTGCTCACTAATAAATAATATTTTTAGCTCTTGCATGTTAAAGGGCTTATATATTTCGTTTAACTTTGCATGTCATGTAGATTTATTGTATATACTCCACACGAAACTCAGCAACAACTATCTTCACCCAAACACAATTCACACTACACTTCTTTTTCATTATATAAATATACTCACAGCGGTCAAAGCTAACTTCGAACAAAGTTATCTGCTGTATATTCGATTAAAGTTATGTGCTACCTTGGTACTAACTCCTGTTCCAGTATTGCTCCTATTTACAGTAACAGTTCAGGGTTATGATCCCTGTTATATAATCTCATGCTCCCTTAGTCACCAGATCCACATGTATGACATATTAGCTTATTATTAATGGACAGCTTAAATATATTGAATGATATTGAACAACTGGAGGTCTCGGAATCCCGTACTTGTTCTCCTGAACAATGCAAACTATACTTAAGTAATACCGCGACTTCTTTAAAAATTATTCAACTTAATATCCGAAGTATTTCACATAATTTTGACCACTTTCAAGCTTTATTACTAAGAATTCAAATCCCGTTGGACATTATAGTTTTAACCGAGTGTTGGTTAAGCCGGTGTCCTCTCGTCCCTATATTAAGTGGTTACACAAGTCATACATCAGATTACCGTCTACAAAATGATGGTGTGGTAATATATATAAAACAAAACATAACGTGTAGCGTGGAGATACCGAATTTGGCCGACGCCAACTGTCTGATTATGAAATATAAAGAACAGTTCGCTCTCGTCGCTATCTATCGATCGCCATCTTCCAGAAACCCTGATATTTTCACAAAATCGCTAAATGATATTCTAAATTCCTTAAAACACTTTCAAAATATAGCAATCACCGGCGACATAAATATAAATATAGCACCAAACAGCAACGACAGTGCCCATGATCAATATTTAAACACGTTAATGTTTCATGGACTTATGCCCGCGCACACCTTGCCTACTCGGAATAATAACTGCTTAGACCACGTAATTCTAAAAGCGAAATCCAAAGCTACAACGGTAGTTCTCGACACCTGTATTACTGATCATTTACCAGTAATTCTGAGTTACACTTTTAACATCCAATCGACTCAAATGAAACAAAACACCAAAGTTCTAGACATTAAGGCTTGTTTAGCTCATTTAGCAGAAACCGACTTCAGCCCCGTATTAACCTCTCAGAACCCTGAGGAGGCAGCTTCATTAATGGTCCATACTATCTCTGATATCGTCAATAGTCATACACGCACTGTAATCACTTCAAGCCGGAAAAGAATATTAAAACCTTGGGTTACTCCTGGCCTGCTGCGCTGCATGAAAAATCGCGATAAACTGTACCTTAAATCAAAAAAAGACCCTGAAAATAATATTGCATATGTGACTTACAATCGGTACAAGAACTTTTGCAATAACTTACTAAAAAATGTTAAACGTCAATACGAGCGTAGCCAATTTCAGCGTGTTGGTAAAAATCCAAAAGCTACATGGGATCTTATAAAAAAACATGGGGACATACATAAAGAACAAACGCCCTGTAATCATCTGTTAGGTACTAATGCAGATCCTTCTGTTGAATTAAACAACATAAACAAATATTTTGCGAATGTAGGGCATAATCTAGCTTCCAAGATAGAATCTATGAGTGAAGTTACTTACCACGAATTAGATGAAATCGTTCCGCCTTTGACTTCTATGTCCGTTCTTGCTACTGATTGTGCTGAGATAGATAATATCATCGTTGGTCTCAAAAATACATCATCTACTGGATGGGATGATATACCGGTGTCGATAGTTAAACAGGCAAGGCCTTTATTGGTACCAATACTGGAACATGTTTTCAACCTGTGTCTCCTGAAGGGCATATTTCCTGATGTCTTTAAGATTGGGCTAGTTATACCGATATACAAGAGTGGAGATAGGGATAGTGTCCAGAATTATAGACCCATTTCAATACTTACAACTTTCTCTAAAATATTGGAAAAAATAGTCAATGTCAGATTAATAAATTATTTAAATTATAATAACGTTCTTGCGAATAATCAGTTTGGTTTTAGGGCTGGTAAATCCACGGAGGACGCAGTCTTAAGCTTAACAGATACTATCACTTTAAATTTTAACAAGCACCTTAAGTCTGCGGCTATATTTCTGGACCTTACGAAAGCCTTTGACACTGTCCCTATTTCCAAGCTTCTTAAAAAGCTTGAACGCATTGGTATTAGAGGAGACGTGTACAATTTATTTAGAAGCTATTTTGAAAACCGTTGTCAGTGTGTAAGGGTGGGCAGTGTCATCAGCGAACGTGAACCCTTGCTTTTTGGGGTGCCGCAGGGTAGCGTTTTAGGACCAACCCTGTTTTTAATTTACATAAATGACCTTTGCAAATTATCTATAAAAAACTGCAAGATAATAACATACGCAGATGACACTGTTCTCCTTGTGCACGGGGAAAACTGGAATAGCACTCAAATTCATGCTGAGTCAGCTTTATCCATAGTAACACACTGGCTTAAACGGAATCTGCTAACTCTAAATACAGACAAGACAAAGTGTCTTACCTTTGCTCCAAACTCAGCTTCCCTCCCTCCTACATCATTTAAACTGGTCGCTCACGTACCGTCTTGTGAAGCGAAAAGTGACTGTGCCTGTATGAAGATTGTTTGTGAATCCAAACTCAAATATCTCGGAGTCTGGATTGACAATCATCTTTCTTGGAAAGAACACTTAAAAGTAACCACAAATAGAGTCAGAAAGCTTATGTACCTGTTCAAAAAGCTGCGCTCAGTTTTGGACTTCCCTACGCTTAAAATCATATTTTTTGCTCTGGTACAGTCAGTGGCTGGATACTGTATTGCAGCCTGGGGCTGCGCGGGTAAAGTAAAACTACTCGCTCTCGAAAGAGCGCATAGAGGAGTTCTAAAAATTATGTCCTTTAAACCAATATGGTTCCCCACATCCGAGCTATACAAAGAAATAAAAGTTTTAACAATAAGAAAACTTTTTTTATTAACAACTATACTTCGCAAGCACGCAGAACTGCCTTATACACATAATCCCAATACACGCAGAACAAATCAACCCTGTACAACAAGATTATGCAAAATGCAACTTGCTAAACGACATTTTCATTTTTTTGCCCCTGTCCTGTACAATAAAATAAATAAAATATTGAACATCTATCCCAACACGTTACTACAATGTAAGCCACGCGTGACTGAATGGCTACTCGGTCTAACCTACGATGAGACCGAAGACTTGATCGCATCGGTTATATGAGTATGATACTTTTACTCACACCCATTAAAGAACAGGTGCACAAACAAACACACACACACACACGCACACACAAACTTACACACAAACACACACCACACAACACCCACACACACACACACACACCTACACACACACACACACACACATGCACACACGCACACACACACACACTCACACAGCACACACACTCAAACATGCACACAGGAATACTATACAAATTTAATGTATGTAAATGTTTAAAAATAAAAATTAAGATGAAAGGGAATATTGTGAACCCAGTCCGGAGGTGGGCGTTAATGACTGCGAGACAGTGTTTCACTAATGCAGTCACTACCGAACACAAAGTTTATGATTCTGTACTGTTTTTCCCAAAATAAAGAATTTATTATTATTATTATTATTATTATTAGGCTTTTATAGAGTAGTTAAAACTGTGGTTTCATTTAAAATGGTGCTAACAATTCCATCCTGTATAAGTATGGCATTCCGTCACCATTGCACCTGGTAGTAGAGCTATTGAACACTATCGATATTGGTATATATAGAATGCGAGTTATCTTCAGATATACCTAGTTCGCTACTTCATTATACATGTATAGATTTTTTTTGGTCTCGGTCCAGGTGTGAAAAGTAACAACGTTTACCCCAAGTTCCCTAATTTCCTCGCGAGTATCGAACCCACAACCAGTTGCATTTACAGTCACATACCCTGCGCCACGTCTTGCCTCGTACTTGGTAGAGACACACACACTACTGCTATAGCCAGTACGCACGTGTATAGCCAGTTTTTTCATCGACCTTTTGTACAAATAACCTATAATCCAAAGTGCATTTAATTACTTTGGATTGAAATGGATTTAAGCTCAGCCTTAATATAATATGCATTCGAGCTTTGGTATTATTTATCAATTTTTATAAATCCGATGATCATATATCTACCTTGTGGAACTTGTGTCTGTAATGTTTGTCTTTTTAACCGACTTCTGTAAGAAAAGGAGGTTATCAATTCGATGATTTAGTTAATGTATTTATTTAATTATAGTTAAGGTTCTTCGCTTAATTTTAAAACTTGTAGATATATCACTTTTGATAAGATGGCTATATTTCCATATAGATATAAGAAGAGATATAGATATAGATGTGGAATATAGATCCCATATAGATATAGATATAGAATAATAATACATATTTTTAAAATAAAAAAAAAACGTATATAAGCGTGATTTTTTTTTAACATTGACTAATTTGTCGCATGGATCGACAACCTAAACATTTATAAATTTCACGTTTTAATAAACAGATTGTGTTACACAAATCTCGCTTAAATTGATAATGCCATTGTGAGGTTGCCACAGAATTGGGCAATAGATATTGAGAGTAACAGTGCCAGACTAACAACTAAGGTAAATGTAGGCTTTTGGCACGATTTTTTTTGTAATAAACAGACATAAAAGGTAGAGACGGTGCGTTAATTTTTAAAAATACTTTATATTTTTTATTTTAAAAAATAATCTTGTATTTTCACAACTAGTTTATAAATTTATTATTTAATAAACTAAGGTTATATATATATACCGGTGAAATGGTATGATATTTTTTAAATTTGAGCATAATATTATCATGTTATGTTAATTTTTATGGATCAAGTATTTTTTTAGCGCAAAATGTTTCTTACGTACTATGTCACATTTCACTGATTGGAGGAAACAGAGAAATAGAAATTAATTTTTAAATTATTCCATATTTTAGTTAAGTGGGCAATTACAAAATTATTATCATATTTCTGTACCTTATCTATAATCCTATCCTATATCTTATAAAATAAAGTCGCTTTTCGTGTCTGTCTGGCGTTTCTAACTCTTCTTCTTCTAAACCACCCAACGGATTTTGATGCGGTTTTCACCATTAGGTCGAGTATTTCTCATGGAAGGTTTATATAGAGTTTATTATTTGTACATTCTTATGTAAATTAACATAAATACAACAAATGTGTATAAAGTCCTACCCGTTGAGACACTTTCGCGCATGCGCTGCTCTAATAGTAAGTACTACATGAAAATAATGTACTGGAGTATTGTTCCTCTTAATAAGATCTACAAAAAAGTCCGCGATGGCATATTGGTATCTTTTAAGAATAACGTGTAGTGATCTTATTCCTGTTTAAAAATTGTAATTTCAATATATTTTTTATTGTGAGGGAAATTTTTCCATAATGGTATTAATCCTTATCCTTTAAAATACTTTATTAATTTTCTACGTTAAACGAAGATAAAATTTGCTTTTTACATTATTTCGAAATTGCGAATAGTTTTAGAGAAAAACGCATTTAATTGTTCACACATCAGCTGTATGTTACTCAAGTTTCACTTATCCTTTACTCTCAGCATATAAATAAATATATTAGTTACGTTGGTTATTTAATGTAGATCAAAACTGTCTTTTACTGTTTTTCATTTTTATAAGTACTTTAGAAGTTGTTACAATATCAAAAAATCTTTGCTGCGAAATGGCTCGCCACTCGCCATGCGTCCGCCGCGCCCGCCTGCCTTATACGCATCGGTGGTTCAGTAGTAGAATGCTCGCCTGCCACGCGGGCGGCCCGGGTTCGATTCCCGGCCGATACATTCTATTTAATTTTCCTCACAGGCAGCCACGTAGTGCTTGCTTTTCATCAGGGACAGAATACCCTCTTCAGCATTAACCACAAGCTCGAAAAAGAAAAACCCGCCTGCCTCTATAGCAACGAAGATTTAGATGCGTTTGCACGTATTGGATAATTCGAGTTGAATATATTATTTCAGCGCGATATATTTGGTTTCATATTTTTTATAGTAGTTATTAGTAGGTAGGTTTTTCTTTATAATTTCTTCCGTTTAAAAATAGTCATTTAACTATCTAAAAATAGTCATTTAAATATATTTTAATAAGTACTTGAAAAGATTAGTAGCACAGATTTAAAATTACGGTACCTACTAAAAAATCCTTGCTGTGTAAAACAATTGGAAAATCCTTATTGAAACTACGAAAATGCGGGTTGCATTAGGGTTTAATTAATTTTCACATTATCTTAAGTGCTTTGCAAACATACATT
>JAEBDU010012851.1:0-16515 GCA_016802625.1 Heliconius numata
CCAAAGCTAGGTGGGCCGTGACAGGCCAGAAATGTATTTTCAAGAACAACTGAATGGGACGAAGTTTTATCTCTCCCTTTGTAGATAACAAACAAACAGTGCTCGCAAAACAATGTGCTACAAGAATGTTTAGGCTGTGTTATTTTGTTTAATAAATATTGAAGTTTGATACTAAAGTGAGTTATTTTCTTTTTAGTAATTCGTATTTCATTTTTTTTCAGCTTCCCGCTATATCCCGCATGTAGCAGGATAGAAAGAGGGAACCAAGTGTTAAGACTATCCGCTCCCCTTATGCCGAATTCTGGAAGTATTGCGTGTTGAGTGGCGGAACTAAATAACGTGCAGTACCACCACGCTGAGTGAAGAAATTTAAATATTAAATATTTCATTTTCTCAAGTGGGAATCGAACCCACAACCTCTCGCGTTTACAGTCACACGTGTGTGCCCATGTACCACGACTGACTTCACAACCTCCTCTCGTATTCCAATTTAATTCTGATTAAACAAAAATCAAATAATTTTCTTTGTTTCACGAAAGAATAGATTGCAAAGTACTGACTTTAAAGCTCTTTTCATTTGTGATGAGTTTTAAAACAGTATTTCGTTTATTTTTTTTTATGTTGTACGTAACAGCTAACGTTTTAAAGTTTCGTAGGGCTATGTTACTATATAATGGAAGAGACATAGATTTTGCTTAAGCAAAGATAATAAACGATTCAAAATTCAAATTCAAATTCAAAATATTCTTTATTCAAATAGACTTATAACAAGCACTTTTGAATCGTCGAATGAACATATGAACAAAAAGCTACCACCGGTTCGGAAGGCAGTTCTGCTGAGAAGAGCCGGCAAGAAACTCAACAGTTGCTCTTTTCAAAATCGATGGTACAATCTATTACATTTGCTGGCAGCTATCCTGCATTACATTCAATAGACATTAATTCCATACATGCTTATCCTCTAGATATTCTTGAACAGTGTAATATATGCGATATAGCATTAATACGAGTATATGGTAAATTTCATGCAATATGGACGTAATTATTTTTTTTATCTTAAAGTGACTAAGCGCGGGGTTAAGTTCTGTCTCTATCTACATTACAGTTCTGGATTCGAATCTGAACCGGTGTACCACCTCGTGATATCAGAAATATTTATTATGCTTATAATATTTTTACTTCATTCTTCCGTTAAGATGACATACATTCTCCATTTTGTCCTATAAATATTGGGAACATATTAATGAAATAAGCACAATACTCGCTATTTTACCAGATCGACAAATTATTAATTGATCATGTATGAAAATATTTAAATTAAAATGCTTAAATAAAAATTTAAAAATAAATATTTTCTAACCATACAATTTAAAAAAAAAAATGTAATACATATATAGTTTAAATGCAAATAGTCGTTATTCAGGAATCCACAATAACGAATGCGGTTTCAAAGGCAACCTGTGAACCCAGGTTGGGGGGCATTCAGCCTAACTAGTAACTAATTAACTAGAGTGAACGCCACGTTACTAGTCAAAAGCGACACTACAAAGCCTAAAGTAATCATCTATTGATAGATGTCAGGCTATGCGTCCGTATGCATATGCCATGAATTATTCACCAAATATATATAGAGAAATGTCAGAAATACGAGACTTTCTAGCTATAAATTTAAATTTAATTGGTTACAAAACGTATAGAACTGTGGCATAAGCGTTGAGTGGTATTAGATAAAATATGATCCTGCCATTGGCGGAGTGGCTATATGAGCGACTGGTTGTGGGTTCATTCCCCACTTAAAGAATTGAAATGCCTACCTTAAAGGTGAACAGCATCGATTGGGGAGGATTTTTTTACAATTTTTACATATTTATTATTCTAACATTGAATTATTAAGTCAAATGTAGGAAAGGTTTAGACAGATTACTGTATTTCCATCACCGAAGGCTTCTTAGTCGAAGGCCTTAGATATATTTTAGTATATATGTAATTTTAATTGTAATTTTAGAATTTGTTTTTTGTTGATTTGATTATAATAACTTTTTATATTCTTTCGTATTTTCTTTAACATTAAACTGCAAACTTCGTAATTAATATACTTAATATTATATTTAAAATGAACATTGGTAAATTTATTTGAACATTCGAAGACTTTTCAATTTAAACTAAAATTATTTCCTATTGATTCTAAAATTGGAAAACGTTGCTGTTGATACAAAAAAAGAAAGTGTAGAGATAGGGGTGGTCGTCTTTTTTATGAAACAAAATGAAATTTTAAGCTCCATTCGTAATGACTGGAGGCTAAAAGGCTTTATATAAAAGGTATTTTTGAAAAGACTATTTGGTTTTAGTAAAGTATAAACATGACATATTTTTAAAGGAGTTAAATACATTATTGCTTATAATATATCTACTCGTAGATACGTTTTTCTAACATTTTATTCTAAAAAAAATAAAAGTTCTAAAAATCTAAAACTGCAAAAAAGTCTAATAGTTTCTAAATAGTTGTATTTAAAAATAATAACATTTATATTTATCATTATTTCCAAAGGTATAAAATATTTAACGTACCTACAATCTTAGGAAGTAAAATTAAGTATTTTAATTCATATAAACATCAAAATATTATAAGAAGAAACTCTCCATTATGCTCTCCAAATAGAGAAGTGTAACTTTCATCATTTATCATAAATAACGCCAAGCATAATGTTAAATTTTCAACATGATATATTAAAACCGTTAGTGTTAGCCATCCTTTATTTTACCACACACTTTGTAACTATCATGCTACATATAATTACTGAGGACCCGAACGCGGCTACGCGCGCTTGGACTATACGAATATTTATTAAATATATTTATGAAATTATTTTCAGTTTCCAATAGAGAGATGCGTTAAGCAAGCTCATTTTGGGTGACGTTTTCTAACAACAAACTTTGCAAATCGTTGCTTAGCAACGGTCGCCTAGCGACGGTTGTTATTAATATGGCGAAAAAAAAAGTATCCTATGTTCATCCCGAGTCCCTCAAGTATCTCTATATGAGTATTTTAACACATTTAAATTAGCGGTTTGGCCCTGATTGCGTAAAAGACAGACAGACAGACAGACAGAGTTACTCGCGAGTTTATAATATAGGTATGGATATGAAGGTACGGATACTTCTAAAGTTCTATAATTTAACTTTTGGTTCTTAATAGTAAATGTCAGTTAAATAAATGCAAATTTATTATCAGTAACTTTGCAGGCAGAGGAAACTAGGAAATTTGTGTTAACACACCCCGTTACCATTAAGACAATTCCGTTCCTGGAACAATGCCTCGTTACCAGCGCGAGGAAATTATTATTATTATTATAAAAAAAATCATATCCTCGAGTGGGAATCGAACCCATATCTTATCGAGCCTACAGTCCCACGCTTGTGTTCCTGCACCCCATTTGGCTTGTTTTTTCATCTTCAACTTTAGTATTTCACGTGATATACCGGTGATAAATTAATTTCGAATTTTAGTTAATTCTCAAATATCGTTCGTTTTATTACAAACATATGGTCAGAGCGCTTGGACGGTTTAAGATACGACGCTTCGAGGCTCGTTCAAATTTTTACAAGACTTCTAAAATATTTTGTAGGTCTATATGAAAACATCCATACATTTGTAGCTTGTACATATTAACACATTACTTTATGTCAATTTCATTTTAAACTAATTTTATATGTGTACAATTACTTATTGAAGCGAAATTTCAATAGTTAACTATTTCTGAATATGGACGTTGTTTCCTTTAATCTAAATATTTCACCGTAGCTAGGTATTGGCAGAACTCGGTTAGGCTTTTAACAGAATAGACAGCCTCTAGTATATCGAAACACATACGTAGCAACGTTTTCAACGCAAACTGACATTGTTATTGGAGCATATTCATATTTTGATTTTGTAACTATACAACTAATATGCGGCGTTGTGTTCCGCCACTCAACACTCGGTGCTTCCAGAATTCGGCGGAAAATGGAGAGCGGAGTTTCTTATCATTAGGCTTCTAGGCTCTTCTGTCTATCCTGTTAAATGTAGGATACAGCGTCAAACTGAAAAAAACTAGAAAAATGCAAATATTATTAAATTAATTCTATTTTTACAACAAAATTTACCTTGTTTCATTTTAAAAGCCAAACCTTTTATCTTTAAATTAAACTTATATGTTTTGTTATGTTTCATATTTAAGTAAATAACGACTTAAACCCAACTCTGACTCGCAACCAAAAAAACCAAACTCTCACTCCCTTTTTGTCTTCTCTGTCTATCCTATGTATACCTACACTCTGAAGAATGCCCATAAATAAACAAAATAATAGCCATTATAATTTTTAAATCGTAAAAAAGGGGATATATTTATTTAATAATACTTTCGAGGTAATTTAAGTTGATTGAAAATAAAAAACTGCTACAACAAATTCAAATTCTATATTCAATTGAAGAAGTAAGAATAATAATAATACACAATAAAAAAATATCCCAAAATACGCTACTGGGAGTTAAACCAAGATGGAAGTATAAAGCCTTATTAGCGTTGTCAGTAACTCTTGATAAAGGACTTCGTGCCAACATAATTCGATGCCGAGTTTCCTCGATTATAATTCCATATTTTCATTGATAAAATATTTCTGATATACAAAATTCAACAAAATGTTTGTGTTTTTTCTTTTATTGTATTGTTTATTCAAAATTACATTTATTTAATTAGATACATTTTTTTTATTTATATAATTTTTTTATATTTTTTTATTTTCAATTATTAGCGCCATAACGCTTAGTTCAAAGTAATAGTCCGTCTTGGCGTAGAGGCACAAGCATGCCATTGTTAACAGCAACGGTTATGAATTCGATTCCCACTCTGGAGATTGAAATATTTAATTTTTCATTTTCACGCTCTTGTACCGAGGCGAGTAGATCTAGGTGTCGATTCGATTCTCTATCTTACATGATGCTAACCGTAAGTAAAGACAAAAAACTACTAAGCTATAATTTATCAGAAACAATGTTACTTTTCCTAACAATAATAAAACACAATATATCATTGTTACAGATAATCTTCGTTCATAATTAATATTGGTAAGTCCATCCATCAGAGGAAAAATAATCTGATACTCATATTTGTGAAAAATCTGTAGTACCATTCGTCTTCTTCTCTCAAGTTCTCAACATCAATTCTGAACGCAGGTGTCTCTTACAAATTGGTCTCATGATGAACTGTATTCTGGAGCTATATTACATCTAAATGATTGTTGTTTCCTCTTGATTTATACGCGGTCGTTACTCGCACTTGACTGCCGCATGTTATTAACGAGCCAAATGACATTTTAAAGCTATTGGTTTATCTAATGGCTTTAAAATGTTCTTATTTTATTTATATTGTAATATATTTAAAATTTATAAGGGGCTAGTTTTGGTACAGGGACGGGAAATTTGCTCTGGTGTCGAGGCAAAGCTGGTGTCGGTGTTGATTTCCACCACTCCACACTCAGTGCCCTTAGAATTCGACGGAAAGTGGAGAACGGAGAAAAGTTGGGTCTTAACACTACTCCCATCTGCCCACTCTTTTACTACATGGAAAATACAACGTAAAGCTTTCTTTTAATTATGAAAAATGAGTGTATACACGAAACTAAGCTTGTTAACTTTTATAGCCGTTGACTTACAAGCCTGAAATTGGTACGAAACCCTCGGTGGACAAAACCGACTCGCACTTAACTGGTTTTTTAATTTTATTTCACAACGTTGTATAAGTCTATCGGTTGGTTATCGTATTACGAACCATTTTATATAAATCTAATATAAATATATTAAACACTCTTACTATCCTATCCTATATCTTATAAAACAAAGTCGCTTTTTGTGTCTGTCTGAACTTTCTAACTCTTCTTCTTCTAAACCACCCAACAGATTTTGATGCGGTTTTCACCATTAGGTCGAGTATTTCTCAGGGAAGGTTTATATATAGTTTATTATTTGTACATTCTTATGTAAGTTAACATAAATACGATAAATGTGTACAAAGTCCTACCCGTTGAGACACTTTTGCGCATGCGCTGCTTTAATGGTAAGTACTACATGAAAATAATGTAGTGGAGTATTGTTCCTCTTAATAAGATCTACAAAAAAGTCCGCGACGGCATATTCGTATTTTTTACGAGTAACGTGTAGTGATCTTATTTCTGTCTAAAAATTGTAATTTCAATATATTTTTTATTGTGAGGGATATTTTTCCATAATGGTATTAATCCTTATCCTTTAAAATACTTTATTAATTTTCTACGTTAAACGAAGATAAAATTTGCTTTTTACACTATTTCGAAATTGCGAATAGTTTTAGAGAAAAACGCATTTAATTGTTAACACATCACGCCGTTCACACATCAGCTGTATCGAGTCAAGTTTCACTTATCCCTTACACTCAGCATATAAATAAGTATATTAGTTACGCTGGCCATTTAATATAGATCAAAACTGTCTTTTACTGTTTTTCATTTTAATAAGTACTTTAGAAGTTGTTACAATATCAAAAAATCCTTGCTGCGAAACGCGCCCCGCGACGTTTTGCTTATACAAGCGCGTCCGCCGCGCCCGCCTGCCTTACACGCATCGGTGGTTCAGTGGTAGAATGCTCGCCTGCCACGCGGGCGGCCCGGGTTCGATGTATTCTAATTAATTTTCCTCACAGGCAGCCACGTAGTGCCTACCCAAACGGTGTCGCTGTTTTAACAGCATTAACCACATCTCGAAAAAAAGCCTGCCTCTATAGCAAAGAAGATTTAGATGCGTTTCACATATTGGATAAATTCAGTTGAATGTATTATTTCAGCGCGATATATTTGGTTTGGTTTGGATATATTTGGTTTCATATTTTTTGTAGTAGTTATTAGTAGGTAGGTTTTTGTTATTTCTTCCGTTTAAAAATACTTAGTTATTTAAATATCTAAAAATAGTCATTTAAATATATTTTAATAAGTACTTGAAAAGATTAGTAGCACAGATTTAAAATTACGGTACCTACTAAAAAATCCTTGCTGTGTAAAACAATTGGAAAATCCTTATTGAAACTACGAAAATGCGGGTTGCATTAGAGTTTAATTAATTTTCACATTATCTTAAGTGCTTTGCAAACATACATTATATGAATAATCCAGTAGTTAAAGCGGGCGAAGCCGCAAGAGGGTCGCTAGTTTAATATATATAGTGTATTCTATGTAAAATTGCGAGAACCAAAGAAATGGCTAATGATATTATACGAAGCTTTGCATCTGCAAGCTCCCACGTTAACGGCAACCGTTTTCACGTCATTGAATGCACTGCATACAAATCTGCTTAAAGAGACCGTCTTTATATACAAAAGGAAACGGATTTCATTTCTTTCCACACTATGTATTATATTTGTATATTTTTAAATTATATTTTAGATAGAAATATCTAACTTGATGAGGCCATTCTTCATACATGAGGCCAATTCTTTTTCATAAAATATTCCTAACTTTGTTTTTCTAAATAACAAAGTTTTAATTAAAATTTGTAATAGATAGACTTTTGCCAATATTTTGCAAATATCAATAATCTGCGGTTTTCATTAAATATATAATTAATCTTGGAGTTGAAGTAAATTGTTCTAACTACTCAGCATACAAGAAAGTAGAAAATTGTATATTAAACGAAATAAGCAAATTGACTTCAATAGAAGCATGTTTCTTATGAAAGCATGACATCTATACTCGTATATATAAAAGAACTTGTCCTCACTGACTGAGGTAAGACGCACGCACAGCCGTAACCGCTGTGCGTAGAAACGTGGAATTTGAACAGAAGTTTACTTTCGTTATCTGGACATCCACTAAGAAGGGATTTTGTAAAATTTTAACCTTAAAGGGGTGAAATAGGGGCTGAAAGTTTGTATGGAAAAAAATTTAAATCGTTACCGATTTTTATAAAATTGTAAATTCAGACTCTTGAAGATAATTAATTGAACACGTGTTTCACGATTTTTTAGAATTTATCCCCTAAGAGTGCCAATAAGGGGTTGAAAGTTTATATGGAAAAATCTTTAAATCGCCACTGATTTTTATAAAATTTGAAATTCAGACTCTTAAAAATATTTCATTGAACACGTGTTTCATGGTTTATTAGAATTCACCCCTAAGCAATGAGCAAGCGACGCTGCGCGCGTCCGCTAGTTTCTAATAAATAATAGAAATCAAATCAGCTTCACGCTGTATTCCCCTCACAGCAGAGTAGACAGAGGGAACCTAGTGTTAAGATATTCCGTTTTCCACTTTACGCCGAATTCTGGAGGCATTTCGTGTTGAGTGGCGTAACTCAACGCCACGTTGTGCCTGGACACCAGAGCGAAATGAAAATGTAAATTTAAATAAATATTTCATATCCTCGAGTAGGAATCACCTGCCTGTTTAACAACCTGCCGCGCTTACAGTCGCGTACTTGTATTTTAAAACAAATTGCAGAATGCTATTTAAAAACGGAAAAACACCATTTAAATTACAATGAGTCTTAATAATTGCTATCTTTTTAAACTGAGCATCCGCCAATAAACTTACTTAAAGTTACTTAAGTCCCCGGCGCTGTGTAAAGTAATAATGAAATTAGTCCTAACTTGATTTTTACCCTTGTACAAACTTTGATCCATTTAGTTTGATTTTCAGTTCATTTTCCACCAGCTTAGTATATGCTGGCCTAGCTTAACCTGTTGGTTTATCTTACTAGTTAAAACAAATACTGTAAAACTGACTTAAATGTTTTTAATTAAAAAAATAGCATATACGAGTACATTAGTTTCTTTTAGTTGGTCGTAGAAAAGCCCGCAAATATAAATACTTTAATAACCAGAGGGGAAATCAAATCTACAACCGTCGTATTTACAGTCAGTCGCTGTAGCACTGCGCTACGAAGCTACAATGACCTCCATAGGTCATTGTAGCTTTGTAGCACAGTGCTACATATAATATAATCTCGTTATATGTATTTACATACTATCAAAAAGGCGCTAAAACAAGTATTATTATGTTTATATACATATACTGTGATTGAGGCCGTAGTGACGCAGGGGCACAAGCGACCGTCTATATACGAGACGGTTACGGGATCGATTTCCACTCGGGTTAATTAAATATATAATATTTTCATTTTCTCGCTTTGGCAAGGCAAATACGGCATTGAGTTCTCAACACGTAATGCCTCATGAATTGGAAAGTGGGAAACGGAATGTCTTAATCGTAGGTTCCCAGGTTCCCTCTGCCTACCTGATATGTGCGGGATACAGCGCGAGAAATTTTTTATAATTTGTTATATTTTAGGTTATATATACCGTATGTTACTTATAGTGGTACAATGTTTTAGGAAGGTAAGAAACAGAAAATAATATTCAATTAATATGAAACAAAAGAGATAGGTACGTCCGTCTATGCGTCTATTAATTAACTATATAATACACACAAATAATTAAATCGATATCAAAATAATTAAATGGTTGAGATTCAATTAACTCGAATCACGACCTCGTTTAAACAACCGCTTCTAACTCGCTAAATTAAGTCAACTTTACATATATTATGTTTATATTATATACAGTCATACAAATTTAGTTAATTAGAAATATTCCAAGTACGTGATATAGCTATACAAAAAATAGTTTTCTAGTGGTTTTTAGCCTAAATATTGAACAAGAATTAATATTTTTGCCTTTTCTTCTGTTCTGTTCCCTTCTTTAGTTAGTTCCGAAGTAGTTTGTAGTTCCATACTTCAAAACGACATAATAGAACCTAATGGCTAATAGCTGAAATTAATGTGAAAAATTCTTGTCCTATAAGTTATTACTGCATTTAGTATGAAATTCGGCGCGTAATCAAATCCTAGAGGATACTTCCCCTGGATTTACAATTATAAAATTTGGCAAGAACTGAGAACTCGCAGTATCGATAAATTTATAGATATTTCATAGAAAAAATAATTACAAACTTATAATTTTAGTTCATTTCATATAAAATGAATGCATACGTCCGCAAATTTAACGTTGTCAACTTTTATGTACTTCCCGTTGACATACAATCCTGAAATTAGTACAGAGCCCTCTGTATGCGAGTCCGACTCGCGTTTGACTAGTTTTTTATATTAAGTAGAATAAAATGAAAGTAGAATAAAAAGTAGAATAAAAAGTATAAAATGCATAAGAAAATTATTATTTATGTCTTGTACTTTAATGTTAATGTTATAGGTAAGTATGTAATTTTACTTCCTAACAACATTAAGTAGTTGGACATAACTGACATTTGGTGTGAACGAATAAACTTTTCTCATTATATTTCTAGTTGACAGTAATAATATTAGACAAAATTTACGACTTTATATAATACAGAATGTACGTATGTATATATCTAAAATAAGTTCTAGACTCCATTTAAATTTTTTTAGTATAACTTTTTTTCACCTAACTCCATTCTCATTATTTTTTTTGCTTTCCACATATAATTTATAGCTAGCTAGAAAGTGAGGACCTGAGAGCAAAGAGAGAGACCTGAGAGACCTGCAAAGAGACTTGATTCTCCATAATTAGACAGAATTATTTGTCACTCCAGAGCGGGGAAATGGGAATAATTGATTTCTTCTTTTTCTTCATTAGGGTCCCGTATGTACCCGTCTGATTGTACACGCAAGGGTCCCAACTATTTCGCTAAAATGGCCTCAATTTTCACTATAAGCCAATATTACAAAAAAACTTTACATATAAGCATATACATTAGATTTAAGCGGAAAACGGCAATTGCTTACTAATGCTTAAATACTTTCATCAAAATTATTTTAATTGAATTAATCACAATTAGTTACAATCAACAATTAATCAACAATCAAGTAAAAACAACAAGAATATAAATACACTTCCTTTTGAACAATTTCTAAAGCATATTGTAAACTTAAAACATAATTAACATCTCACTTTGCTCTGTTCATACTTAAAAGATGAACTCAATTCAAGACAACATTATTTGCTTGTCTTGAACAGATTTTAGTTTAACCGTATTGTTAGCCCGAAGCTTTAAACTGGGGGGTTTGTATTGTGGAGAATAAATAGAATGCCGTTCTCTTTTTCTTGTTTCTCACTTTTAATTTCTTGTCGTTTCATTTCACTGTATAAATAAGTATCAAATACGTGACTTTGCAAATGGGTTTTATTTTTAATCAGGAAGTAGTTAAATTCTATATTCAAAATGTACAGTTTGATACTTTACAAATATACAATTTAAATATTTATGATCTGTGCTACATTTATAACACAGGACAAGAAATAATAATACACTGCAAATTAAAGCTTCATATAGTATTTTCTATATAACAAGAAACTCCTTACCGAGAGTCAAATCTTTCGCTATTTTAGAAATATTACGCGTTGAGTGGCGAAACTCAACGCCGCTCTTTGTCTTCTTACCAGAATGAGGAAATTAAAATATTTTTTTCCTCTGAGAGGGAATCAAACCTACGTCACGTTTACAGTTGACACTGACACCGCTCAACCACAACAGCCTCTGGACTAATTAAAATGACATTTTTTTTAGAATAAAAAACCCTATTCATTTTGAATATAAATTACATAAAAGCTGCCAATATGATACACACATCGTACAAGCATAAAATGTAAACCTACATCAAAGTATATTTCATTTCAAATAAAATATTAATAAAAAAAACTAAATCAATATTGCCTCATTCGTCAATTTATATACACATATTTTTCAAACTAAATAAACCTGGAAACCACTAACGCGAGCGTCCATTGTAATACGCAAAGCCAAATCCTCGCTTTGCCAACATGCATGATGGAAAATGGCCAAAGTCTAACTCTATTTTTAGAGTTAGTTTTTGTACACTTTTTTGTCAATCTACGAGATGGATTCCATTTTTAATCTCCTTTTCACTACGCCAACATACGTTTTGCCCTGTATTTGAGTTTCTCTTTCTACTTTTTTAATTTTTCAGGACGGACTAATGTTTGAAATTCACAGTAATTATTATTTAATCTATGCCTAAGTACACAGACTAAACAAAGACACTCAGATGGACTCGAGGAAAATTGAAATGAATTACTTAATGGATGGTCTCTAAATGATATTTAACGAGAGATTAATAGCGTCATTGTTATGTCCAAATAAGGCTGAGAGCAACAATTAATCCGTGACAACTCTGTTTTATAACATTCATTTTTCTCTCTTCTCCTCCAGACATATTTGTTCTTATTATTATTTTAGCTGAAGTCATATTGAATTTAATATTTGGATAATCGAATATAAAGAAGATGTGGACAATAACAGCTAAAACTTTTTTTGTCTATTGCACTACTACGCCGTAAGTCATAAGATAGTGAACCTCATCAAATTTGATATAATAATACTTTTTAAGAATGTTTTTATTGACTCACCTGTTAAAGACAAAGACTACTTTAAGAATGTCTCTTAGCTATGGAGTAAATATATATAAAGTCTGTGGTAGTCTTAAGTCCGCTTAATTTAATCTGCCTCTTAGAATCCCAGTCACGTTTCATGAAACTTGTGATACCATATTGCTTTTTATTTGATTTCTTTATATTACTACTATCAATCTCAGGTAAAACTTTGTTATATTTCCATTTTTTCTTCTATATAGTGTTCAATTTAAAATTAATCCAAGAACCTTATCTGAAGGTTAAGTATCCATGCCCCATCCAGAAATTAATATAAAATATTGAAAAACTAAAAATGTCATGAAAACTAAATCCGGTAGAACGTATGTCGTTTTAAATTTCTATCTTCAAAATCAGGTTCGTATCGAATATAGAAGATTATGGTGCATAGACAACATGAGACATGGAACATGAACCGAAAAACTAATATAATAAAACAAAAAACTAACCTAAAAAAGAATTATTTTTCATATCCACATAATATATATATACATACGTATAATATACTACAGGCATTAATTCACCGACTTAACTAAATACGATACGTCCAAAATCCACTTGTAAATCTTCCACACAATACACAATATACTTGATTAACGTACGGAACCATTCGTACTCAAATGGCGGCTATCTCCGGACTAATCCTAAGATTATTAGGGATTTCCCTCTCGATTTCGATTGTCGTTCGGTTTATAAAGAAGTCTTCGTTAATAAGATGTTAGTAAAACCGCATGATCTAATTTTCTTTTTTCATTCCTATTTTCATTGTGTTTGCTGGTAATATAACAATAATTGTGGGTAATTTAGTTTAAAAGTCATGAATAAATTGAGAACCTTCTCCTTTTTTGAAGGAAATAAATTGAGATTATAGATCATCTAATTAAAGAGTAACTCAGCCCAAAAGACTGACTACAAGCAATAGGTAGATTTATACGTGTATTTTTATGGTATATAAAAATGCTGTGAAATTCTGAATCTCGTTGTCATTTAACGAAGCAATTTCCGGAAAGATGATAGCTTGAAAATTTCTCTGTTAACAATTAACGACAAAGGGCCGAGGTTACTACAATTAGCATAGTATTTGAGTTGCAAACTCGCGAAAGTATTTTTTTAAATGAAATAATATACCTTTTAAAAAAAACGTTACGTAATATAACGTAGTTTATTTACTTAATTAATACATACTTTTGATTTAATACATAAAGAGGCCTGAGGCTTGATACTCAATCGGTGAAATAAAATATACGTACGATAGAAAAGTATCCTGATGTGGACAGGCCCATAGTCTCATAAGAAACAGTGTCTCAACACTACATGGAAGAAATTCTACTTTGTTAGATAAAATAGAAAAATTTAAATGATAGAAACTGTCTGTTAATCTTATAATCATAAACCATAAATATAAGTGGATATAAAATCAAGAAAACATTATAGTGCGGCCTTTTGGGACGTATCCTTTTATCACTTAAGAGAGTCTTGTCACTTAAGAAGACACATTCAAAATCTAAAGGTCTTGTTACATAAAAATAAAATATAGAACAACGCTATAATCCCTTAAAACCGCCAAAGGGTGTTTGAAGAGGGTAATCTTAGACAAAATTTATACCAGCCTGGGGATAAGTTTTATCAAATTAGCATTAAAAGGACTGTGACAACTAACTTCTATCCAGTTAAGTTTATTACAGCGTGAATTTACTAATGCTTATAATATTTTTGTAATAAATAAATTTAAAATTCATTGAAACCGTCGTGGCCCAGTGGTACAAGTGTATACTGTAAATGCGGCAGTTGTGGGATACCTACCATTATTATTTATTAATATTTCTATTTTATCACTACGATGACTTCTGTTACTCAACATGCAATACCTAATCCAGCGGAAAGTAGGGATGGAGTGTCTTAACACTGGGTATACTGGGTGGTGCTATAAGTGGTATACAAGCTTGAGAAAAAAAGTGACTGAAAAAGAAACCTAAATACCTAAATATTTTCTATCTAGTCCAACATAATAATAAAAAATTAAAAAATAAATCTGTATCCCGCACACAGCAGGGTAGGCAGAGGGAACCTAGTGTTAAGATTGCGTGTTGAGTGGCAGAAGTCAACGAGCGAAGAAATGAAAATATAAATGTAGAATAAAATTTCACTTCCTCGAGTGGGGATCGAACCCCCAAAGACGACAACGACGGCTTCTTATATAATGATCATTATATAATATATTGATCCTCATAATGATCATTACATAATGATCCATAATGATCACCTCCTTACATAATGATCATTATGAAATACTGATAGTAAGCACTGTTTCAAATAGTTTCAAGTGTTTTGACAAGACACTAAATAAACGTAACTGTGTAAATAGGACGACCTAGTGACGATGTTATTTTACGGGTGCGGGTGACCCAGTTCTATGGTGACTGACAGTTTTTAATTTAATCGCCGTTATATAATGGAACAGAAATTAAAATTTTATTCCAATTATTTCAAATAACAGATTTAAAAATTCAGCTTCATACATGAGATCAGATGGTGCAGAAGCATTATGCGTGTGAGTGTCAATGCGACAGTTTATGGGTTCGATTCCCACTCGAGGAAGTAATATTGCTATGATATGCATGCTTGCTGCTCGGGACACATTCCCGTTCCCAATGCTATGCTTAACTACTAGACCTTGAATTTTAAAATAATTTAGATAGTCATTAGTCCTAGTGGGTTCCCACAACCATCACATTTTATATCAATTCCCCTTCCACAAAGCTATATATAATTTTAATCAGCATATAAAAAGTATATAGAACTTTATAAAATCCAAATTATCACATAAACCGCTTATTGAGCTAGTATAGTTTGCTTTTCTAAGTTCAATAAGTAAACGCTATCGCTTATTAAGTTTACTTTACAGGGGAAAGTTATGAGAAAACTATTGAAAGAAGAATATTACAAACTAAGATTTTCAATAATATTAAGTTTAAAGTATTATTATTAGAGATTATTTGAACTTTAGGATAAAAAGTGAATGTGTATGTGGCGTATTAAAAAACACGTAAATAAAAGTTTGTTTATAATTTTACATCGTTATATTATGGGGAATTTTTTAAATAGAAATTAAATATTTATACGTAAGTAAGTTTCTGTGGATATCAATCTTAACTTCGGTATTTTTAAGTTGTAATTAATATACATTTAATATTTTTTGAAATATTATTGAAACTGTGTAATGAATAAAAAGAAATAAATATAATATATTTCAATTCTTCTATTCAAGATGTAGAATAGAATGTCGTTAACAGAGTATCTTAACATTGCCTCTGTCCAACCAAATATAAGGGGCAAGATGTGCAAAAATATATTATAATAAACGGACTGATGCATCATTAGTTTTTATCTGCTTAAATATTGTAATTTCCTCGCTCTGGTAACGAAGCAAAACGCGGCGTTAAGTTTTGCCACTTAACACACAATGACTCCTTCATCCATCCATCAGCCTTTCAACGTCCATTGCTGGACATAGGCCTCCCCTAATTCTCGCCACTCCGTCCGGTCCTGCGCCCTTTGAATCCAGCGGATTCCCGCTGTCTTTTTAAGGTCGTCGGTCCACCTGGTTGGCCTGTGTCGAGACGGGGTCGCCATTCGAGGACCTTTCTTCCCCATCGATTGTCGGCCCTCCTGACAATATGGCCTGCCCATGGCCACTTCAGCTCCGACTTAATGAATGACTCCTTAATCCGGCGGAAAGTGCAGTGTGGAGACGAATCTAAAAGAATAACTACATACAACTGGTTATAGTCGTACATAAAAGAAGCTTGGTAGAGTTTACGTCTTTGTTTTAAGATCAGTCTTAGCATTTTATATTTTTTTTTATATAAAACTGTCAGAAAATTTTATTTCATATAAATTGTAAATCATTCTAGACCTTGATATAAATACAATGTTAAAATTAATATCTTCCATTGTTGCAGATGCTGGTTCACACAATACCCCTGGACGGGAGATTCGTTGATATTTTTTAAGAAAAATGTAAGTATTA
>JAEBDU010012851.1:26515-64821 GCA_016802625.1 Heliconius numata
AAATTTAGACTCTTAAAAATATTTCATTGAACACATGTTTCATGGGTTATTAGAATTCACCCTTAAATACGCAAGCGAAGCTGCGCGCGTCCGCTAGTATTAGTATAGATTGTTCCTTAGTCAAGTGATAATTTACGAAATAAACTATAAAACGACGACAACGAGTAGCGTTTTCTAACGTAGGTAATAAAACTGTAAATAAGTTGAAACTTTTTCACTTCTGAAATGTAACAAGGTAGTTAAAGTTGTCAACTCATGCCCTCTGAGAAAGCGTCGCGTCGTTTTAAATTTTGTAAAAATATTCATATTTTCACCGAGGCCACGTCAAAACCAACTTCTTGTCGATTTCTCATTTCTTTAACACTTCAAAAATATATTATGATGTATTGGTAATTGACAATTTTCCCGTTAAAAATAAACTTTTTATATTTACAAAGTACCTAATAAAGATTTGTATATACGCGAATTTCAACTCTATGAAATGTTTCGATTTTTTCACCATATCTAGGGATTGTAGAGGTTGTACTCGTATATATGTATACATAAATTCTTAATTAAGTTTTCTTTCTTCTCATTTTAGCACTAACTTTAGATGATTTCATTATTGCTTTCTTTATGTTTCTTTATGTTTATGAATACTATCTTGTTTTAATAAACAACTTTCTAACTTCACTACTGTGTAACACCTATCGGTGACTTTAAGACGATGATGGTGGGTTCGATTTGCATTTGGGAGAATTAATTATTATTTATTAATATTTCGCTTATAATTAATTTACCAAGGCAAGTAAGCGCGGCATGGAGTTTCACCATTCAACACTTCGAAAATTCGACAGAAAGTGGAGAGTATCTTAATACTAGGTTCCATCTGCCTACCCTGCTGCTATGATATGCGAGCTAAAAAAATAATCAAAGCACAAAACAATGTATATACAATATTTGAAATATTAAAGAGACTACGCCCCTCGCAAAAACTGTAACAATGGAGTATTTGGTTCCTTTGATCCGCCGTGCGCGTCGTTCAAACTTGGCACACCGTGAAATCGCGACAGGTCAGTGCGCTGTGCACTCATTATGTACGTACTCTATAAACTTTTATTAAATACTTCGATAAAATACTTGTAGGGCTTTATTTTAAATATTTAAATATGATTTCTCGAAAAATATTCGAACTTCACTTCACTTCACTTTTATATTGGTATATATTAATGTATCAATAATATACCGTACCTACATACATGTCAAATATCAGACATTACCTATATATCTATATATATAAAAGGACTTGTCCTCACTGACTGAGGTAAGACGCACGCACAGCCGTAACCGCTGTGCGTAGAAACGTGAAATTTGGACAGATGTTTACTTTCGTAATCTGGACATCCACTAAGAAGGGATTTTGAAAAATTTTAACCCTAAAGGGGTGAAATAGGGGTTCAAAGTTTGTATGGAAAAAAATTTAAATCGGCACCGATTTTTATAAAATTTGAAATTTAGATTTTTAAAAGTATTTAATTGAACACGTGTTTCATCGTTTTCTAGAATTCTCCCCCTAAGGGTGCAAATAAGGGGTTGAAAGTTTTTATAGGTTTTTTTAAATCGTCACCAATTTTTATAAAATTTGAAATTTAGACTCTTAAACGTATATAATTAAACACATGTTTCATGGTTTTCTAGAATTCACCCCCTAAGGGTGCAAATAAGGGGTTGAAAGTTTGTATGGAAAAATCTTTAAATCGCCACCGATTTTTATAAAATTTGAAATTTAGACTTAAAAATATTTCATTGAACACATGTTTCATGGGTTATTAGAATTCACCCTTAAATACGCAAGCGAAGCTGCGCGCGTCCGCTAGTTAATAATAATTAGCTAACTAATTAATAAACACTTTTTTTAAAATTTAAAGTGTTATTCTACACTTAGGAAAGAAAAATACTTATTTAGAAAAAGTAAACAAAGTTATCCTGCTACGTTCAAATTTTTATACGTTTTATTTATTTCAGCAATACGTTTCGAATGTGACTAGAAAATATCACCATTTATCAATTTTTTTATAAAATAGGTAACAGATGGTGCATGCATTAGGTATACGTAAAGACCAGAATACATAATCTTTGTTCTAAAGAATTAGATATACAGTAAAAAATACCAGGTCATTTTTAGGGTTCCGCACCTCAAAAGGGTAAAACGAAACCCTTATAGGATTACTTTGTTGTTCGTCTGTCAAAATTATTTGTTCTCTTGGAGGTATCAGGCTGAAATTAATATAATATATTCAGATTTATGTTCTCTTGGAGCAAAGAAACACTTAAAAAAAAGATACGAGCATTTATGCTTAGTTTTTGCTGCATTAATGAAAATCTTTACTTACTCGTACTTCCTATGCATCTACAATTACAAAATTTGGCCCCAATTTTCTTTATCATTTTTTTACAAAACTATTTGTTTATTATAACTATATCCTTCTAATAGCAGAGCAAGCAAAGAGAAATTAGTTTTGAGACATTCTGTTCTCCAGTTTCTGCCAGAATGAAAGACAATGGATCTTGACTGGCGATACGTAACTTTACTGTTTATCTTACTAAGCTGATAAAACTTTGGAATTATATTTTCATAAGTAAAATTTCATTAATCAAATATTTAAAAATAATTTTCGTAATAGCTTATTTCAGTACGTATATATTACTGGAGCTAAAATTTTCCTTGACGTGTGAAAACGTGGTGATTTTACCGTATTTCGCCAGTTGTTAATAGTTTCTGGCAAAGTTAAATTTATTTTGCTAAATACAAAGCTGCCAAATAAACTGCAGTAATTGCTTGTCATATATGTTCTTTAAAATTGTGTTTGTATATATATATATATACCAAATACATAGTAAAAACAGTTTATATACAGGGTGGAAGAGGCAGCGCTTCTTTTATTGAAACTGCATATAGGGTAATATATTTCATACCCACACCTAAGAAATTAATTAAGGTACCTCAACAGTTTGGACGTAGGAATTTTTTTTCATTTCACGATTTTTATCCATACCTGTATTTCGTGTGACGCACACATACGTGTGCGACGTTTCCGATTTGACAGGTAAGTGTGTGCGTGCCTATGTTATACTTTACAAATGGCGTTTTATTTTAAAACGATAATTTTATTATTTATTTTGTTTGAAAAAATAACTTTTCCATTTTTGGGAATTATTTTTTTTCCGAATTATATTAGGCTTTTATAGAGTAGTTAAAACTGTGGTTTCATTTAAAGTGGTGCTGACAATTCCACCCTGTATAACGTATAATAAAGTACATTGGAACTGAGTGCCTTAACCTTTAAGTATGGACGTCGGGTCTCACAGACCCATCTAGGTCTACGAATTCTACAAATCGGCCACTTCTCGGTGACCTCCGCCACTGAGTCGCTCAGTACCTTTCGTGTTAATGACAAAATGAATGTAGATAGCAGTGGTTGTGTCTCTGGGTTCATAACACGTGAGTATTTAACTTTCTAAACGGGGCCTGGGTCTGACAGACCCGACGTCCATGTTTCCCATACATAATGATTTCAAAACATCATATATTTTTATAATATTACAAAATATACTTTAATATTTTAATTGTATTATTTATATTCAAATGTTTTTATTGTTATATATCATATATTATTTTGCATTGTTTGTTATATATTTTAGTAATATAAATATTATTTACCTAAAAAAAGATTCGATTTTTTTAGTTTTTATGATAAAATGGGAAAAAATGATCGACCAAGCACGTCAGGGACAAATATATCGGTACTTTATAATCAACATCAAACAATAGAATTGGACGACGACACTTATAAAGAAAATAGCACTTTATCAAATAAAAAGACGCGTTTCGTATACTAAACTACTCTAAGAATTGAGAATGACTTTGACTCGCGTTTTGCGATCTGATCTATCATTTATTGAACATGAAGCTAGAAAAATAGTTTTGGGTTCTTGAAAAACATGTATACTTTGCCCCCATAAGATATATAGAAAGACAACACATATTTATGTTGTCGTCCTGTTAGCCAACAATGTTGAAAGCCATTGTGTATCGTTGTTCAAATGTACCTTATCTTGAGGTGTTGTCAAAATTTTTATTTTACACCATAAGATGTAATTTCTTAATTTTTTTTAATTGTTAGACTTTATATTTTGTTAAAAAAATATTTATTTTATTATCTGTCTTTTTTTTATAGTATTATTTTCTTAAGAGTCATCCCATGTGGCCAAAGACTGAAATTGTGACTTTAAGCTACTTAAATCGTTGTGATGCGTAGTTTAATAAAAAGCGATTTTATTTATATTGATTTTGTTTGATTTGAGGCTATTCATGTAAACTAAATCATAAAATTGTCTTCTCCCTTTAAAAAACAGACGGAATATAACCAATAAATACACTGGTCTGACAGACCCGACGTCCATATGTGTGTTATAAAAAAATCACGTCCATAGTTAAAGGTTAATACTAGGTTCCCAGGTTCCCTCTGCCTAGCGTGAAGCTGATATATTTAAATACATATGCTCCGCTGTTTCTTTTTATCTTTTTCTCTTTAAATCTGTAAAGTTAACCTGAAGACAGATGACAAATATGATTAAAAGTTTTTCTCTTACTTATTGCGAGTACTTTTAATTCCTCTAAGTTCTTCTTGACTTTGATTACATTGCGATTCCATGCATGTATTCAAATTTACTTAAGTTAATACATATATATGCATTGCAAAATTTAGGTTAAAAATATCAATTTGTTCTTTTATCATACAACATGGTACAGGGAACTTGTTGCTAAAAGTTAAGTCATTCCATTTCCCACGCACCACCTAACTTTCGCTTTTGCTTTAACGTTGAGCAGCGGAATTCAACGCCGCGCATCGTCTTATTACCAGAGGAAGTAAAAATAATTAATTCCCTCAAGTAGAAAATTGTGATCAATTACTGTATGTGCTTAAACTTTATATATTTAAGTATATGTTATAATAAACCAAAAAAAAAGAATGCAAAAGTTGACAAGAATAATATAGCTCTTTTAACTTATTTTTAGTCAGCGAGCCAGTGTACGGTATAACGTATTTATAGAGAAAATCGATAACGCTCTTACGCTAGCCATATAACTTATGCATAATGAAATTATGAACGAAATATTTTAAAAAATATGTTAAGCGAATTGGGTTTTCCATTTTATTTTCTTTAATTAATCGTAATCAGCTTCACGCTGTTTGTTGCACACAGCAGGAGAAAAGGAACCTAGTGTTAAGACACTCCGTTCCCCATTTTCCGCCGACGTCTGGAGGCATTGAGAACTTAACACCGCTTTGCCTCGATACCAGAATAGTATGTGATTTAAGATAAATGCTAATAAATAAACTTATTCAAACGATTCACAAACTTGTGAATGATTTAACTTAGAAATTTCTTAAAATTATAGTTACCGTTTGTGAACGAAAATATTTTAAATAATTTCTAGCAAATATTTTTAAAGGCTGAAAGTTTCGTAACAAAGTAAGCATTGTTTGGAGACTGGAACGGAAAAAGAACCCAGTTTTCGAAGGTCGAAGCCCAGCATTGTTATAAATTTCAAATCGCAATTTGATATTATATTTTACCTTTAAATAGAATATACAATGAAAATTAGTTTTGTAGGATATATTTAATATTATATTTGTTAATATATTCAAATCCGCTTCACTCTGTATCCCGCAAACAGATGTGTAGGCAGAGGGAACCTAGCGTTACGGCACTCTGTTTTGTCAATTTTCAATTTTCCGCCGAATTCTGGAGTTCATAATCAGTCATTGTTGTTTCTCTCCTCAAATTGTGCAGAGACATTTTAGTAAAAGAATAAGAGGGCGTAGAAATTCTCCTGAACAGTAAACTTTAACCCAAATATCTTATTATGTTCTATCATTGTAGAAAATCTTATTGAGGCTATTTGCGACGTTGGACTACAATGAAGCCACTTCAATTTGAAAGAAACAAGAAAGTCAAGAAACAAAGATTTGCCTTCGTAAAGACAGTGATTGAGAAGGTCGTCTAATTAATTTTCAAAGGTTTCACCGGTTATTATTATTTTGGCATCTTTTAAATTATTTTTAATATAAGAGAAGAAATTTCTTAGAAATCCATTGATTCACTGTAAGAATTCTGGGTTCATCGCGTTGCGGGTCGAGGAGGCCTGTGCCTCCAGACAGTGCTTGGTGCTTCCGACTCAAGATTAGGCTTTGGGAGCCCTAAAATGTGCATTAACGCTCACTAACATTGATAATATTAACTTATCTCAAAATACACCTACTAACAGAACTGTTATACAAAAATTTCTGAGTATCCTTTACTAATTTTCATCGTTTAAAATAAAATGGAACCTTAAATTTATGGAACCTTAAGTTAGGTCAACTTCTAAAGGCAAACGCCGCGCTTTGACTAAACACCAGAACGAAGAGATGAAAATATCAGTATTTCATTTTCTCGAATGGGAATCGAATCTACAACCTGCCTTACAGTCATACTCTTGTTCCTCTGCACCACGACTGAACATAACTACTTTTTTACGCTTAATTATCTTACTTCATCATAAATAATTTTATTGGCAATCGTTAACTCATATGATTCTAGCCGGACCCGAACGCGGACCCGAACGCGGCTACGCCCGCTTGAACTATACGAATATTTATTAAATATATTTATGAAATTATTTTCAGTTTTCAATAGAGAGATGCGTTAAGCAAGCTCATTTTGGGTGACGTTTTCTAACTAAACTAAACTTTGCAAATCGTTGCTTAGCAACGGTCGCATAGCGACGGTTGTTATTAACATGGCAGAATAAACTGCATGTCAAATTAATAAGTATTTTAATATATTGGTATACAGGGTGGAATTGTCAGCGCCACTTTAAATGAAACCACAGTTTTAACTACTCTATAAAAGCCTAATATAATTCGGAAAAAAAATAATTCTCAAAAATAAAAAAGTTTTTTTTTCAAACAAAATAAATAATAAAATTGTCGTTTTAAAATAAAACGCCATTTGTAAAGTATAACATAGGCACGCACACACTTACCTGTCAAAGCGGCAACGTCGCTTACGTATGTGTGCGTGACACGAAATACAGGTATGGATAAAAATCGTGAAATGAAAAAAAAATCCTACGTCCAAACCGTTGAGGTACCTTGATTATTTTTTTTAATTCTGGGGTTGAAATATTTTACCCTATATGCAGTTTCAGTAAAAGAAGCGCTGCCTCTTCCACCCTGTATATCGAAAATATTACAAATATGAGAAAAAAGTATCTTATGTTCATCCCGAGACCCTCAAGTATCTCTATATGAGTATTTTATCACAATTAAATTAGCGGTTTGGGCCTGATTGCGTAAAAGACAGACAGACAGACAGAGTTACTTTCGAATTTATAATATAGGTATGAATATGACGCACGTACTTAATAATTCTATACAACATTCCGGTTTTGCAACAAGCTCGTTAGGCAGTTACGTTCCATTTAATGCCTAATTTCACTTATTCCCTCCATTGAAATAGAGTGGAGTGGGTCCATTAGTACACGCGACTTAATACAGCCGATTGGCATGATTGGTCATTCTGAACGATATGATATACCGAAGTAGAAGGCATTATCGTCAAATGTACTAATACGAATATTTTGACTGATCTGAGGGTAATTAGTGATTTTAATTTTAGTTAATTAATATAAATAATTAAAGCTTAATTTTTTTTTTAAAGTAATATTTTTTTAATAAATAAAGTAGTTTCACGCTTTTTTTTCGAAAGTAAGTCGACATAAGGAATGTTTAATTGTTAAGAAATTCCGATCTTCTATTTTCCATCGATTTTTTGAGACATTACGCGTTGAGTGGGGGAATTAAACGCCGCGCTGGTCTACTATAGTTGGGAGGATCGAACTCACAACCACTACGCCAGGACGGTCTCTATAAATAGCTTTCAAGTTTCAATTACATGATTAAAAACTTATATGAGAATAAAGGGACGTAAATATGGCCACTTGAGAGATGGTACTTAAAGCTGCGCTTTATTTTACTAAGCGGAGAAATGAAAATATTAAACATGGGCACATATGGGCACAAGCCTGCCGTAGTTATATAGCATACTACATATAACCTCCGTAATTAAAATTATTTGTATATAGGATATATCATAAATCTCTACCACAACGAACATCCAGATCTATTCATATCGAGAACAATGAAAGCGTTTTTGGCCTATGAGTTTTTGTTGCGAGGTCCAATGAATTTTACTTAATAGATATACCATATATACTAGGTTTAATATATAAATACAGTAAAAAGAAAACAGTCTGTCGGTGCATTTAATATCTTTACGAAAAAATAGAATTAGGGTACCTACTTTATGATATTTTTTTTTTGTCAGTTTGTCTGTTGGGCTGAAACTATATGTTCTTTATTTGGAATGCCAGAGCAGGCTATAACACATTTTGAATAATTCATATGAACAAAGAGCTGCCTAACAAAAGCAGTTCAGCATGATGAGTATTCTCTACTAACTTTTAAAAATTTAATATATGAGATCTGATAAAAATCTATGTAATCCATGGCAGGGTTTTGTACTTTCAATCTATTATTAAGACATTTCGTGTTCAATGGTAAATCATAGCGCCGCGTTCTTCTTCCTGTGCGAAGAAATGAAAATAATTCATATCCTCGAGTGGGAAAAGAACCCATAACCGCCGCATTTACGGCCATACGTAGTTACATTGCGCCTTTATGGTAATATAATTCAGTGTTAATAAAATTAAATCCAAATATTTTCACTATGACATGTTAAACAAGAACAAAGACAGTAAGTCTAAAATGAAAATGATAAGCTTTTTATATCACATTTTTAATTATGACCAAGAAGAAAAGAGTACTCTTTTAGAAATGCATTTACATATCCAAGTTCATTTATGAAAATGTAGGATAAAAAGAACATTTAGAGAAAATTGCATTCTTTTAATTTGCAAAATGTGGGATACGTGATAAAAAAGGGGCGTATTTCTGTCTCTATTCTCAAGTACGTTATACGACGGCTTTGACATACACTAGCTTTTTGTTTGCAGTTTCGAATGTATGTGGTATAACTTAGTGCGAAATCCGAAGGAAATCCACTTAAAATATTTTAGCTTTATATATGACCATATCAAAGTTAAATTTATGTAAAAGTAACTGCTTTTATCCCAAATCGCAACAGATTGTGGGTTTGATTCTCACTCTAGGAAATGTTTAATATGTTTAAATGTTTAATATTTTCATTTCTTTGCTCTGGTGTCGAGGCAAATCGCGGTGTTGAGTTCTGGCACTCAACACGCAATGTCTTCAGAATGCGACGGAAAATGAGAAACGGAAGTGTCTTAAGGGGAATGGATTATATCAACAATAGGTTCCCAGGTAGGTTCCCTCTGCCTATCCTGCTATGTGTGGGATACAGTGCAAAAAAATAATTAAACCAATTTGCTGCAATTCGCAATCATGCTTGACTACTTATTCATGAACAAATAATCCAAATAAAATTTAGTTATTATTGGAAGTCCAAAATCTTACAACTTCTGTACAAGTTAAACACTTTACATAATTGCTTAAAACATTTTACTATAGCTTTTCATATTATTTTAATTTGAATCGCGGCCATCTTTAGAAGTAGCTTTTGGAAATAATAAACGTTATTTTCTACATTTCATTTGCAGAAACTAACAGTATTATTTCATTCAATGAAACAATAATGACTATTATTGTTTCTTCCAATTGAACTTTTACAGAAGGCTCGTAAATTGAGAAATAATAAGTAGGTCAGAGTTCCTTTTGCAGAAGAAGGCATATTATTTTCCTCGAATCTAATCCATCCATACCTATATTATAAATTCGAAAGTAACTCTGTCTGTCTGTCTGTCTGTATTGTGTACGCAATCAGGGCCAAACCGCTAATTTAATTGTGATAAAATACTCATAAAGAGATACTTGAGGGTCTCGGGATGAACATAGGATACTTTTTGTTCTCATATTTGTAATATTTTCTATATATACCAATATATTAAAATACTTATTAATTTGACATGTAATTTATTCCGCCATAATTAATAACAACCGCCGCTATGCGACCGTTGCTAAGCAACGATCTGCAAAGTTTGTTGTTAGAAAACGTCACCAAAAATAAGCAAATTAACGCATCTCTCTATTAAAAACTGAAAATAGTTTCATAAACATATTTAATAAATATTCGTATAGTTCAAGCGGGCGTAGCCGCGTTCGGGTCCACTAGTATATTATATTTTATTTTATCATATATACGCATTATTATCCTAATTATAACACAAAACACCACCTTTTGCCGCTATCAAATATTTCAGGGAGAACCCTGTCGTTAGCGCGTTGACGAGGGTTGTGGGTTCTTTAGAAATTCCTTACTTCACTCAATTTTCTTTCTACCGTACTTTATATTTGCGACAAACATGAATGCTTTCTTTGTAAATATGCCAAGTAAGTTATAGCTGTGGAAAGGTGGAGCTATTTCCTTTTAACTCGTGTATTATACAGGGTGGAAGAGGCGGCGCTTCTTTTACTGAAACTGCATATAGGGGAAAATATTTCAAACCCAGAATTAAAAAAAATAATCAAGGTACCTCAACGGTTTGGACGTAGGATTTTTTTTTCATTTCACGATTTTTATCCATACCTGTATTTCGTGTCACGCACACATACGTAAGCGTCGTTGCCGCTTTGACAGGTAAGTGTGTGCGTGCCTATGTTATACTTTACAAATGGCGTTTTATTTTAAAACGATAATTTTATTATTTATTTTGTTTGAAAAAAAAACTTTTTTAATTTTGAGAATTATTTTTTTTCCGAATTATATTAGGCTTTTATAGAGTAGTTAAAACTGTGGTTTCATTTAAAGTGGCGCTGACAATTCCACCCTGTATAAATAAAGTTTGTATTGATCCTACCATCTTAAAATAAAAATAAATCAGCTTCACGCTGTATCCCGCACGTAGCAGGGTAGGCAGAGGGAACCTAGTGTTAAGACACTCCGTACGTTATGAGAGTAAAAAAAATATTTGGGATTAAGTTACATAAGCATAAGGATACATTCCCATGACGCCGCACTTGCACCTCGCGGAATCGAACAATAGTGTTTTAGTATTTTGATGATTTAACTGTTTTGAATTATATAAAATTTTAATAAAGATTCTATGAATAATTTTTAAAAAGCCTTTTTCTCGCCTGAGTAATTTAACTATTAATTTAACTTTTTTTTTAAATTGAGTTGCAGAACTAGTATTTATTAAATTAGACCATTCAAGAATTCCATTCCATTTATTTATATTGAAATATTGTAAGTGAAACTAATTCTATACGATGTTTTGATAAAAGAGACCTCGGATAAATTATTTATCGTATGTAAAATCAGTCAAATCATTAAAAAGCATGAAAAAGAAATATTTTTTGATTTCATTAATTACATTACCCTGAGTGACATTAATTTCCATCGATAAAATGTTAGGTCACTTGTAAGTAGTTCTTCTCAATTATTTATCTAAACAATAGCTATATCGATTTTTTTTCTAAAAGATCTAGAATTTCAAATCCAATTCCATTGTATAAGATATTATACCATTTCTACCTATTACTAGACTACCTTGAGGTAGCCATATTATCAGCAACATGGCCTCTACCTATTACTAACCTATATAGACTACCCTGAGGTAGCCATATTATCAGCAACATGATCTAGACATTGTCTGAAACCAATCAACCTAATTGGAAATTGTATTTACAAAATAATACGATACCAATACAATTAATATGTTACTGGTTAGGTTACATATGAATCAATTTGATTTACATAATACCGCAATTGTTATTATTTTGAAATGAACTTAACTGCCGCAATATCCCGCTTCGTTACTTCACTTCACGCTGTATCCCGTCCATAGCGGGGTAGGCAGAGGGAATCTAGGAACATAATCTGTTAAGATACCGTTCCCATTAATACACTTCCTTTCTTCACTTTTCTCGGAATTCTAAAGGCATTGTGTGTTGAATGGCGGAACTTAACGCCGCGTGTTTATCATTACACGGTTGTGTCAAATATATTGCGGAGTTACTTATTTGTAAAGGTTCTCTGTAATTTAATTTAAAATTAACAAAAATTTTAAAAATATTTTTTTTGATTTCGTTTAGCTTCATAAGATACATATATAAATGTAATTAAATATATTTCAGTATGAGAAACACCTGTTTAATTTTATTGCGAAGTTAAAGTTAGAATTATGAGTGTAACAACACTCATTGCCCTCATATTTTTACATTTGGGCAAATTTAAGTTATTAAAAAATCTGCTTCCAACCCTTTTTTTATTAAAAATCTGTGATAAATGAATGGTTTGGGGAATGGTAAACAAAAACTCTAAACAAAGCTTTCAGATATAATAATTTCCTTTGTGTAACTGCTATTGTTTCCTGTTCTGTTTTTATGATCGAATCAATTCTATTTTTATCCTTTCGCAACATATGAAATCACAGTTTCACGCTGTATCCGCATATAGCAGGGTAGGCAGAGAGAATATAGTGTTAAAACATTCCGTTCTCTACTTTCCGACCAATTTAAAAAAAAATGCATGTAAGAAAATAATTTATTCTATCGAATATGAATTGAACCGACAACCATCGCATATAATCAGACGATGCACTGCTGCGCTGCTACGGGTTCCAAATTGGTAAAATTGTTACAACATTTTTTCCCAGCTTCACCTTTCTTCTTTCATACAGTAGGGTACAGGGACAAAGAGAACCTACTCCGTTCCCCACCTCCTTCCCATTTAATAGCGTTCTTAGTGGCGGAATTAAACGCCGCCATTCACCTCCACACCAGAGAATAAAACGAAAATATTAAATACATATCCACTGTAGCAAAATAATGAGATTAATTAATTATTCTATTCATATATATGACCTAATATTACTATTTAATATTATTTCATAGAACAAAGGAGCTACCGAGCTTGCGAAGCTTATTCCTGGATTATGGCAGGCGGATATAGCAGGATAGCAAACCAGCATAAATCTGAAACCGTGATCGTCTCTATATTGCCGTAGATCAGTGCGAATAGAAATATTACGAAGATAAATAAACGATTTTACGTTGGATATAGGAATCTATATAGAAAAGTCCACGATTATTGGAAAATGATCCGTTCCTCTTTCTAGGAATGATAGCTGACTCAACAAAATGTTAAGTCAATGTTTTGAGAAGAGAAATTTCCCTTAAAATAATATGAAAATTCGTCTTATCTTAGATTGTAAATCTACCTTTATAGAAATTGGGAAATGAACATCATTCTGATGATTCTGATTCATCATCAGCGATGAATTCTATTTACACATCGCCTTTAACAAAATGTGTAAGCTCGTGTTTTATATAATAAAAAAGGCAGTAATCTTCTGAGTTTCTTAATTAAATGAAAAATAAACATGAATTTAATAAACTTTCATAAATTTATTAAGGGGTCACGAGTCCTTGACCAGCATCATCAGTGATGTGGGAAATTATACTTTGTGATGCTAAATAATACAGCGATTCATGTTAAGCCGGGTAACTTGGTTCTTGGTTCTATTCCCGTTCGAGGAAATTAAATAATTAATATGTCTATTTCTTCGCTCTGACGTCGAAGTAAAGCGCGGTGTCGAGTTCCGCCACTATATTACACAATAAGCAATAAGTCCAGTATTCGGCGGAGTGGCGAGAGTAGTGTCAAAGCACTATGCTATTTACCAACCCTGCTATATACGAGATAGATACGACGTGAATCTGAAAATAAAAATATAACTCTTATTGATGAATTAGCTAAGAAAGCATCAGATATATCAAACTTATTTTAACTTTCATAGCGGAGTTTCATTTGAATCCGTACAAAAGTATTTTTTTTGATACTACCTTTCTTTGAAAATAGCCCTTCTATCTTCGACTTCAAGTTTGTGCGGTGTTGTATTACCTTTACACAGTCTTCAACAATCGGTACTAAGTACGCCGGCATTGTAATTATAGGTAGGGGAGAGCGGGGCTAAAAGTTACCGAGGTAAGTTGTTCCGATGGAAATAATTTCGCGGAGAAAAGTGATAGGAATATTTAGTAAACATATAGTGAAATGCAATGTGATAGCGCACCCATGGCCAGCATATTGAACAATCCAGTGGCACCCGAAACCAATGGAATAGCACACGGGTGTCGTTGGTGCACGATTGTAAATATTTTTGCATTTCATATTTTTGGTCTATCTCACAAATTTTAACGATTAGCCTCGAGTATGTTAGTGTTTTTTACATTATATTACCTACTATTGCGGAACAGTATTTGTAAATTATTTATGTTTTCTATATCTTATTTATATTAAATTTTTTTTCAACACATGTTTTTGGGGCTAGATGTTCCCTTTTTTTGGGGCATGTTGTGACCTGTTGTTGTGACAAAAAACTTTCGCCAATTCATTTGTACTAATAATGGGATGTAAATATTGTAATTTTTCATACTAAAAAATATTGTAATTTAGTAACATGCGGACTTATGCTCGGAAATCAACTCGAGGTTATGTGTCATATGAGTTGATGCAAAAAGCAGCGGATGTAGTTTTCAAAGATTGCAGGAATAAGATAAAAACTGTTACCAAAGAATTACATATACATATTAAGTGCGAAAACCTACAGGTATAACATTTTTGTTTATTATTTTGGTTTAACAAAATCAAAATAAGTTTTATTTTATGTAAAATTATGTTTTACTTTTTAGTTCCGTTGTGATTCGGTTCGGTTTTTTTTTGTTCAAAATTAATTCTTTTTACGATTTTAAGTGTAAGTAACCTTAAAAGGATACTTCTTAAACGAGTGTTGGTTGTGGTGGTAGTGGTTGTTAACGAGTGGCATCTGTTGTGATATGTAAAACTCGACTCAATTAGGTATTATTTTTGTGGAAACTAACATTTTGGTATATTAACAAGAAAATACATAAAAAATATTCGGGCGAATTGGGAACCTCTCCCTTTTTTGAAGTCGGTTGAAAATGAAAACTTCTTTTTTGAGGTTGGTTGAAAAGAAATGCAACGATGGGGAATCTTACTTCTGACAATAATTTTAACAAAGTTTTCCCTTGTAACTATTCCAGTATAATTAATATTTACCAAAATAAAAACAAATTTTCTCAATTTTGACCGGATTTTATAATCAGAACCTAACCAAACTTTCATCAAACTATCCTTGAAGTGTATCCTTTCAAATAAAAAAAGAATCATTAGAATCGGTTGGCGTGATATTGAGTTAATAACTCAATATCATCATTTTGTCGCATACGTACCAATACAAATTTAATACTTATGTGATTTTCTCATAGATACCATTGTCAAAAATAGACCAAAAAAAATTGGTTCCCACATGGGAAGCACTACCTTTCAAATAAAAAAAATCATCAAAATCGGTTCACCTAATCAAAAGTTATGAAGTAACATACATAAAAAAAAGAAACAGTCGAATTGATAATCACCTTTTCTTACAGAAGTCGGTTAAAAAAGATTTGCTTTTGCGCCTGGTAACTATTATGATACTGTTGATTATTCCTTAAATAAACAGGCTTTGTTCGATTATTTATTGTTTTTTATTTTGCAAATAATAGCTTTAAAAATATGGTAACAATTTACCCCGGTCTGTTAACAACTTGCCCCAAGTCGGGGTAAGTTGTTACTTTCCGACTTCAATCATAAAAAAAATCATAATAAAAAAGTCTTACAAAGAATACCCCAAATTACTGTTTTAATCGCAAGTCTAGATATGTAAGTTGAATTTGATTATATTGTATAAATACTAAAATCAAGTATTCGTAGCAATATTTGAGGTTAAAAAAAAATCGGAACTTTTGGCCCCGCTCTCCCCTACATACTCCATTTATGATCACAGATACTAGGGAAATGTTAAAATAGAACGTCAAAACATGTTCCTATCTATATCTATATTAATTAATTAATTAATCTATACTAATATAATAAAGCGGAAGAGTTTGTTTGTTTGTTTGTTTGTTTGTTTGAACGCTAAGATCTCTGGATCTACTGGTCCGATTTACTATGTTTTTGTTTTGTATGAAAGCTGCATTCTTCAGAAGTGCTATAGGCTATATAACATTACATTACACATATATACTAATATATTAAAATACTTATTTCTAATTTGACATGCAATTTATTCTGCCATGTTAATAACAACCGTCGCGTCGCTACGCAACCGTTACCGCGACCTTTTGATATTCATCCTTATGAAAACAAATATAATAGTCACTTTTAGCATTTCATCTAGGTTGAAATTATAGTTTACTGTATAACATTCTAATAAATAATTGAGGAGATGTCACTGATTCGATATGACCTAGCCTTCGGGCGGCATTGTATGAGTAAGATCGACGCGAAAATATTCTTATAATTCAAGCAGGCGTAGCCGGGTCCACTAGTTTTTAATATAATAAAGCGGAAGAGTTTGTTTGTTTGTTTGAACGCTAAGATCTCTGGATCTACTGGTCCGATTTACTTTGTTTTTGTTTTGTATGAAAGCTACATTCTTCAGAAGTGCTATAGGGTATACTAGTGGACCCGGACGCGGCTACGCCTGCTTGAACTATAAGAATATTTTCGCGTCGGTCATACTGTGCCGCCCGTAGGCTAGGTCATTTCGAATCAGTGACATCTCCTTAGTTATTTATTACAATGTTATACAGTAAACTGTAATTTCAAAATGTCGCGGTAACGGTTGCGTAGCGACGCGACGGTTGTTATTAAGATGGCAGAATAAATTGCATGTCAAATTAGAAAGTACTTTAAAATATATTAGTTTATATGTGTAATGTAATATTATATAGCCTATAGCACTTCTGAAGAATGCAGCTTTCATACAAAACAAAAACAATGTAAATCGGACCAGTAGATCCAGAGATCTTAGCGTTTCAGCGTTTTTAGCGTTCAAACAAACAAACAAACAAACAAACTCTTCCGCTTTATTATATTAGTATAGATAACATTACATTACACATATAAACTAATATATTTTAAAGTACTTTCTAATTTGACATGCAATTTATTCTGCCATGTTAATAATAACCGTCGCTACGCCACCGTTACCGCGACATTTTGATATTCATCCTTATGAAAATAAATATAATAGTCACTTTTAGCATTTTATCTAGATTGAAATTATAGTTTACTGTATAACATTCTAATAAATAATTAAGAAGATATCACTGATTCGAAATGACCTAGCCTTCGGGCGGCATAGTATGAGTATGACCGACGCGAAAATATTCTTATAGTTCAAGCAGGCGTAGCCGCGTCCGGGTCGACTAGTAACATATTTAGGAGAAGTTAATAATAAGAACCTTAATTTTTTTTTCTTTTCATATTTATTGACATATAAGGGTTGATAGAAAAAATCAGCCAATTTATCATCAAGTGTTGCTTAATTTTTGATGAAACTTCTATTATTTTCTTTATACACTTTCTTAAGTACTGTGAATATATTTCGAATAAAATAAGAAATGAAACATAAAAATATCCAAACAAATAATTTATCAACAGGCAGTATGAAGTGACTAGCCTAAAAGTTCTACTTTCAAGTGTGCTCAAGTGCTGCGGCAGTGAAGTGAATTGAAGTGCTATTATAATTGTACGATTGTATGAAAATATTTATTAAAACAAGTAATTCGTAGGAAGTAATGTTAAATGAAAACAATTTAATAGAAAGGCCTGTAATTATCTGGTAAAGTTTGACAGCTGTTTTAGTGTTTTAGCACACAACTCAAATCAACACACAATGTCTAAAATTAAGGCAGAAAGCGGAGAATGGTGTGTACGAACGAATTTGTAAAGCTGAAAAATAAACAGTTGCTATTTATTATACTTAAAAATGCTTGAAAAAGCTATGGAAATTATCTACTTTAGTTTTTCCCCCTTATTTATCGTATTTTAAACCATACTTATTCTCAACTTTCTCTACTCTTGATTGGAGATGATATTTAACACATCCAAAACTAGCCCATAAAAAATACCACGATATTCCAGAAACAAAATTCTATTTTCTCCATAGCCCATATACTCGTAAAGCAACCGACGCTATTCACGCATCGCTAGCTCAGACGTTAAGTCTATTTCCCTTATATGGCTAAAATATGTGTACTTGAACTAACATGAGAACTGCATTAGCCCTCGATAACTTGTTTAGGGCCCCACCTTGACCTACAACTCCTGGAGTGCATGTAAGTTGTTTACTGGTCGGCCACTGTGGTAATTCACTATATGAAATGATATTATCTAGACTGATATGTGACCTAGACCTAAATGTAGGTACAGATTCTTAGTTGTGAAATTCTTTGAAGGTTAGTTTTTAATATTTGACGTGAATCCAGGCCAGTCGTGGTGTGGCCACAAAAATGTGACTGTAAATGGGACTGGTTGTAGGTTCGATTCTGATCCGAGGAAATTAAATATTTAATATTTTAATTTCCAAAATCAAAAACCCACCAATAAATCGCCAAATTTTCAAGGCATTCCGTGTTGAGTTCATACCCCCAAATGCGAATCGAACCCACAATCATAGAGTTAAAGCCAGACGCCTCTGCCCCTGCGCCAAGAAGACCTCAAACAAACATGTTTTACAATGTATTATATAAACATATAACTGAAAGCTTTCCAAATTCGTAACTTTGTATATTAAAACCCCACCCAAGCTTTTACATGTAAACCGAACCGACGATACAGCTATTAATAATGTTACCTCAGAACAAAGAGTACCTAACGTAATAAAAGTGAGATGAGTATGGATCGTATGACATTGTGCCATAGCCGTATAAGGAAGGTATAAGGTATAACCATATTTATATTATCTTTAGAATTTTCTATATTGGTATTATAATGTTGATCTCATTGAAAATATTTCTGTTTCCAGCTAAATTACAACACAATATACAAACTTTAGGGGATTGTAAATAATTAATAAATTAAAAAAGAAAGAATGAAAGTACTTTCAAACTAAAATTTTAAATAGCATATGTCTTGGGCGAAATCTTCTACCAGGTGGATTCCGAGCTCTAAAAGGAGAATTGGCAGACCAAAACGGAGATGGCGAGACGAGCTGGACCATTATAAGCCTGACTGGTGCTCAATAGCGCGAAATAGACCAGAATGGAAGAAGTGGAGAGAGGCCTTTGCCCAACAATGGGATGGTTTACGCTAGGGAAATAGCAAATAGTAATCACGAAAACTGATAATAAAAGTTAATATTAAAAATTTCGGTAAAAGTACTTGTTTATATAATTTCCATTTCCTTTTAATTACATATCCGCATATTAATTGCATTAAAAAATGTTCTAAAAATGAGGTTTATACGTAGATATGTACCTAAAAGACAATATCTTAATTCTGTTATATAGGACAGAACTGTAATTCTCTTCTAAAAGAGACCTAACTCTATTACAAAAAATTGCAGCAAATTTCGAAGTTCGATGACATTTCTGATAATCTATAGTAGCTTTTGTAGTTGAGGCAAAATGTGTTCAACCATAAATGGAATTTTATGGACCTTACCTAAGTAAGAGGAGGGATCGCCAAGTGTATGTGACACGCGAAACTAATATTATATGAGGTGATTTTGCTTACTTCGATCATATTAGATGTAATATTAGGCAGAGGGAACTTAGATCCAGGTTCCTTCGTCCTCTAACTTTCTAAAAAATCTTTGAAACATTGCGTGTTGAATGGCGAAAATCAACGCCGTGATTTATCTTGTTAGTACAGCGAGAAAATATAAATAAATCGTTGCCACGTGTCGGAATGGAACCCATAAGCTAAGTTTACAGTCAGGCACAGTGCCGCTGGATCAATGGCCTCTTTTATTTTATTTTTGTTTCTATGAGTGGAGCTTTGTTACCTACTCATAATACGATCATTTACAAATAATGAGATTTATTTAGTATCACGGTGTGTTTTGCACATAGTAGAGTAGGCAGAGGGAATCAGGTGTTAGACACTACGTTCCCATTAAGGCACTTTCGTTCCCAACTTTTCGCCAAATTCTGTACCAATACGTACAGTGTTGAGTGACGGAACTCAAAGCTGCGCTTTGCCTCGTTACCCAAGCGAGTAAATTAATATTAAATGTTTCATTTCCTCGAGTTGTAATCGAACCCACAACCTGTTGCGTTTACAGTCATACGACATGACTGGACTGGAATTACACATTTGAGTTAAAGAAATATCACAAAACAATCTTATAAGCTTTGCCTAATACAAAAAAAAAGGAAATAGTATTACATATTTTTTGACGTACGCTATTTAATGATTATTACTAAGTACATATAATAATACATCCAGAAGCGATACAAAATATATAATAAACAAAACAATAACTCGAACAAATAATACCACGTTACGGATTTTTACGGATTTTGTTTCGAATAATATTATGAAAAATATTTCGTTACTCTAGAACTGGGGATTTCCCTTGGAAGCCTTTCGTTTATATCTCCCATATATTTGAGATATCCTCAAAAGTATACATATAAAATGACTGACGTTTCCGTAACGCAAGTTGTAGATAAGTGGCGGATTTTCCGGATCCTTCCACCGATGTTACATTTACAATTCTAATAATATGTTTTCATTTTATATTTTTATTGAAGAAATATAACTGTTTTCTGGCTATTTTGTTTATTTTAGTTTTCGTTTGATGTCATTTTAATAATTATATATTTATTTTACAAATAGAAAAAATAATTCGTAAATATAATTACCTATAATTTTTTTTTTGCTTTATGTGTGTATTTATTCATGTAGGTGTTATATTGTTTCAGTTTAACACAGATAAAAATAAAATAGTTATTACAAAATATAACAAACTTCACAGTTTCACGCTTTTTCCTGTATAAAATAAACATATCTCCGACTGCGATTCGAACCCACAACTGCCAGACGCTGTGCCACTGCACTACGACGGCCCAATCATTATAATCATACATAAAAACTGGAATAATCTCTCTCTCTGGTATTTTGATTTCCAGGTAACGCTATATGCGTAGGTCTCGAGCTATTAATAGATGCCGGGGATTGTACTTGACCTGCCTTTATTCAATATTGAATTGAAAGTGGATCGCATCCAAATTAAAATTATTTGAAGTGTAAAATAATAATCTGATAACATAATAAGTTATAATCTATCTTTGGATATACTATATAGTAGGTATTTCCTATTTTCAGCTCTCTAGAGCACCCTAGTGTTGAGACACTGCGTTCCCTATTTTCTTCTGAACTTTCAAAGTATTGCGTGTTAAGTGGCGGAACTTAACGCCGCGATCTATCTTGCTACTAAAGCGATTATGTCAATAATGTATTTCGCATTATTAATATCCTAGATAAAGTTCACGAGACAGTAAACAACTGACAATCATTTTATATTTATTAGTTATTTATATTGTATTTATTATTTAAGAGCTCCTGCATACTTTCATCATACTTTTCATATTTTAAATTAAATTTTGGCGGAAACCATTTTATATTCATTTTATTTTATGAATGGAAAATTTTAGCTCAATGTCACGTAACAGATTTGAGGAAAATTCTACCAAAGTTTAGCAACGGTTTATTGCGCAACGGGCATAGAATTTAAAATTGTTTAAAGGATTCAATAAGTTATAAGAATTGTATGAATTTTGCTAGAAAACAGCGTACATTATACAGAAATGTATAATTTCGCGTCTTATTTTATATATTTTACTTGTTTCAGCCTAACGATGTTCTCTGCTTAAGGTAGGCCTCCGTTAGAGCGACCCGCTGTTCGTCCTTCAACTTATTTTTTTTTCTATATTTCGCTTATGGTTTGTTATATGCTGTTTCTTCATAGTTTTAATATTCATTCATCTAAAGTGTCTTAGATATTCATGAAAATTAATTTTAAATATAAAAAATAGTACTGTACATTCATATGAGTAGATTTCCATCACGGTCACGGATATTAATTGTTAATTCATCTTCTATAGTGTCTAGATGATAGACGGTAATTAATTTAATGTTAGACTCTAACCCCAGCCATATATCATTGTGGATTGACAGCTTCTGTATTATTGCTTCTTTGTCTCACATATTTCAACTTTTAAAAATTATGCTTTCGATTAAAATATATGATGTTAAGAAATTACTTATTTTATTACGTAGAAAGTGCTATTTACTTACTGCTGTCAAAACTTAAAATAAAGCTGGATACTATTACAATATATATAATTAATGATTATATATGCCCGCTTGAACTATACGAATATTTATTAAATATATTTTATAAATTATTTTCAGTTTTCAACAGAGAGGTGCGTTAAGAAAACTCATTTTGGGTGACGTTTCCTAACAACAAACTTTGCAAATCATTGCATTAATAAGTATTTTAGTATATTGGTATATATCGTAAATATTACAAATATGAGAAAAAAAAGGATCCTATGTTCATCTCGAGACCCTCAAGTATCTCTATCTATATGAGTATTTTATCACAATTAAATTAGCCGTTTGGCCCTGATTGCGTAAAAGACAGACAGATAGACAGACTTACTTTCGATTTTATAATATAGGTATGGATTATTATTGTTATTATAAATTAAGATAAATTCAGGCTTCGTCATTTAACATTCTGACTCTATTTGAACGAAAAGCAGAGAATGGAATGTTGTCATTAGTGGTCCTTTCAATCTCAGTCGGAAAGTATAATTTAGTACAATTTTGTTGAATTCAATAAAAATAGATCAAGTTAGGGCCATATATAACTAATTTTTAATTGTAAATATTAAGAATCCGCGCATTGACCTACATTAGGAGTTCGCTTTCACCCGAACTTGACCCGAAACATCAAAGAAGCACTTCAGACATTCTAGCGATTCCAGTCGTCGTACCTCGAGGGTAGCAAACAAGATGGAGTAAGTAGGCGAAGCGTGGGACGCCTTAGATTTGCTACATGTTCACTGAGCTGGTGCGTGTTTGATATAAATAATTATTAATATAAAGTGGTTTATGTTTGTCTTGGAGAATCATATCTACATATAATAAAATTGTAACTGATCGCTGTCTGTACATGGGAGATATGTGATCTATATAAAACAATAATTTATAATTTTTTTGTCGGTTTATTTGTGGGTTTGTGCACGTTAATCTCAGGAACTGCTGAGTGGATTTATAAGCGGTTTTCGTTATTGTATTTTGGTAAACTTTAGTTCTCTATGTATGGATATTGTTTTTAAAATTATTTATAATGTTAATATATCATACAAGTAATTCAGATGAGAAAACAAATAATTTTGTAGTATAAGCGGGTGAAGCCGCGGGCGGGTAGCTAGTAACTAATAGAAATACTATTCAGATTAGATAAGTGTAACAATATAATTTAGTTTCCTGTATTTGTTGTACTATAGCTATAAGTTATTATAACTTGACTACTTAATATTCTTCTAAAATATCATACACACAAGTAATATACAATTTTTGAACTCTGGGTTAAAAATGTTCAATTTCGACGTGAACATATCGGTCAAAAATATCAAACTAGAGGTACGAATTCAGATTTCGTTAGGTCAAAAAAATTGTAGATTTAAAAAAATGCAAAGAAAATATTTAAATTACTTCACAAACATTTAAAATTTTCCGTCTATTAGTATTACTTTTTTTATTCATAAATGTAAGCTTTGCTGGTATTCTAAGAGAAAAACCTGATAAGGGTTTCAGAGAAGACCTATGACATTTTAATAAGTAGCCTAAAGTAAAAGTAAAAGATCTATTCATGTCTCTTGAAGTCAATACCGAGAACTTGCCATCGCATTGGTAAGGGTTTTATTTTGTTTTCTGTATCACATCTTTTCCCGGAAAACAGGGGTAAGATAGAGTTTATCGAGAGTCTTCCTTTTCTTTAATTTTTTTCCTTTTTTGAAATTTTTCTTTTTAAATTGGAAAAATATAGATGTTAATTATATCATAGGATTACTTACTATAAAATAATATTTTGTTATAGGGTCATACTAGTGCTTAATTGTAGAAACAAATCTACAACAACTATAATCTACAACAATAAAGAAAATTCAACGTTTTTCTAATATCTTATTGTAAAAGCATATATAAATACATTTTATAAGTAAAAGCGACGCTAGTCTAAGTAAATTTATCGTATTTCGTTCGTTAGAAAACTTTTGACAAGTTTGTTATGATAGGTGTTTAATGGAAACAAAACTAAGGTAATTTACTAAGTGCTTCAGGCAATATTATCATGGGATGTACTAATTTGTTTTTGAATTAAAAGTTTAAAATTAAAAAAAAAAAACTACAATAATTTTTTTTCATAATTTTAAGTAATTTATTATTTTGTACTTGTAAGATATATTCATATCTGAAGGATAACATAAAAATGTTTTAAAATTAAGTAAAGTAAAAATATTAGGTTTTATTATGCACGGTGGCGTTGAGTTTCGCTACTCAGCCACACAATGCTACGAATTCGGGTGTTAAGAAGAAAATAGAGTTTCCTAGCACCAGTTTCTCTCTGCCTACTTAACCAAAGACACAGCAAATATTTTTTCATTAAAATACGTCAAAGAAAATATACGTAAAAAATTAGGTAAGAAAATCTTTTTCAACTGTATAAGTGAAATCGAGGTCAGGTTAGATTAGTATAACTGCAAGTTTAATATTTACCTACTTTCTAAGGACAGAATGAATGGGTGCAATTTATACTGCCGTTATAAAAGCATTTGAATGCCACTTGATTGGCGATGAATATACCTTTTTACGAATCTACGGGTTAGTGCTAGTTGGTTATTTGGATACTTTTGTCTTTTATGTGTTTATTTTCAAGTTTTTTATTTAATATTATTTTGAGGTTAAATAAAAATTAATAAAAAATGAATAAGACAGTGAGGAACGGAGTGTCTTAACACTGGGTTTGTCTAACTAGAACAGGGTAATATGCAATTCTATTTGCAATGAAGCAAACTTAATCATATATTACTTACCAGTTTAAAATTGTGGCAGTAGAATCTGAAACAATCAAAGATTTTGAGTTGATGTTTTGCAGTTATTGTAAATAGTGTTCAAAAAGTTAGCATCCACGGCATTGAAATTATTTTACTGAATGTAGTAGGGTAGGGAGAAGGAGCCTAGTGTTAATACACTCCGCTCCTCACTATCCATTTGACGCATTGCGAGGTGGAACTCAACGCCGCGCTTAGCCTCGACACTAGAGAGAAGAAATGAAAATATTAATAATTCATTTCTTTGAGTAAGAATCGAATCCACAGCCTGTTGCATTCACAATCACAAATGCTTGTGTCCTTACGCCACGACTGCTCTAATTTTATAATTCATACTGCAGCGAATAAAAACGACAATTTAATGCTAAGCGAAATAAACTTAAGTAAGTTCACATGATAAGCGTTCAACACGCGCTAAATTTATCTAGTGTTAGTGTTATGCGTTGAACGCGCGTTTCCGTGGCAGCCAAGGTTTAGTTAATTCTTACATTTGTAGAAACATTAAGATGTGAAAGCCAGTATGTCCTGTTGTATCCTAAATTAAGACAATTCGTATCTATAAGTATAAATAATTCCATATTAAAATCTTCTGCTTCCATTTCCATTCCAGTTCGGAAGATTTCTGGACGAACTGATGATCCCCAAAATACGTCTCTCCGCGTCGAAAACGCGCGCTCAACTGAACGGAAATAGAAAACGAACGATCTAAAAGCGCGCTGACAACAGTCGAACGCTAGCGCAACTTTTAACGCAATATTAAAACGCGCGTTAGCGTGTGTACGATCTGAATAAAAGACAAATATTTGTAGTCATAAACGCGCGTTATTAAAACGTGCTATTATGCTTTAATTCAATACTTAGACAGCATACTGAAAAAATATATTTTTATATTACAAAACGAGAAAAAAAACTCCCAAAGTAGCATTCCCCGGACCTTCATTAAAAACTTGGTTAGTTTTCTTTTGAAGTTTTGTGAATAAGTAAGTAATGAAACGAATATTCACCGCAAATGTGCTGCGAAATTAACTGATTGCTCTTTAGAATTTATTGCGGAACTCGTCTAATTAAACTTCTGGTCCTCAAGTTGGGTTATGAAAAAGTCAATCAACTCTGATTAGGGACGGCGTGCTCTTATTCAGGACCCATGTCAAAACCATTGTTGGCGGTTTGTAGGGGAGAATTCAATATCGAAACTTGTATTGATATTTTCGCGACCGCATCCTTTTGTTGTGAATACTGTTGGACATTTGTTTATTTGTAGTCTACAATGGGTTTTCTGGTTGCTTGTTTACATTTTATAGAGTAGAGTATCTATGAAATGCAGATTTTTAATATTGAATTTTAATAGATCGGCTAAATCAAACATCTGTGGAAGGTGGAGGTGGAGAAAGGAGTGTCTTAATTAGTTCCCTAACCTAACCCACTATATGTGAGATATAGCGTGACAAATAGAACCCTATAACTTATAATTTTTGGAGTTTTTTCCTCATTTGTAATGTAACTTCTCATTTCTTGCCAAATTTCATAATCCACGGGAGGTACCCTATAGGTTGTGATTACGTGGCAATTTACATAACGCGGTGTAAACGATGCATTAAAGCTCATATCATTTTTACTTATTTGCACTTTGTAATATATTTTTGTTATTGTTTTTTTTGTATGTTCTCATTTTTATGTAGTTATTTGTTATTTGTCATTTTTATGTACTTTAGTATTATTTCCATATGTAATAAAGAATGTAATATATTTTTATCTAGAATGACAAAATTACGATAAAAAATCCTTTTTTTTTTCAATTGAAAATATTTTGTATATAAATTTAATTAAAATATATATACAGGACGGAAGTGGGAAGCCTATTAAATAAAATTTTCATCTCTAATTACTAGGCCGCTTAATTAAGATTTAAACCCTTAAGATACCTTAACAATTACAATAAGATATCATAGAATGACGGCGAGGCTCGATTTTGTTTTTTGGCTTCTCTTTTGTGCGATAAGAAAGAGATGATTGAACTTTTTTTTATGTTTCACGCTCTATCCCGCTTGTATCGGGATAAGCTAGTGTTAAGACACTCCGCGCTCCACTTTCCTCTGAATTCTGGAGGCATTGCGTGTTAAATGGCGGAAACTAACACCGCGCCTTACCTCAACACTGGAGAGAAAAAATGAAAATATTAATTATTTCATTTCCTCAAGTGATAATCGAACCCACAACCTTGTGCCTGTGCCGCGACTGGCCTCATTTTAGTTGAACGTCTTTTATCAAAAATATAGGTAGATATATAGAAATGGTAAAAGTGTCGTTTTCCCGTGATTTATTTGCCGAACGGTAACGCATAGCCACCTGAGCCAACAACTTTTATCGCCCATTATTACGGCGAGTCGTATTTTTTCATTAATCCTTGCTGAAATTTATTACTTATGATATAGAGTTCATGGTTGAAATCTATGAAATCGTTAGATTTTATTATATTTTATTTTATGAGAAGGTATAATATACATAGTTAAACTTCTAAGAAACTCTTCTACTCTCTTCTTTATTCAAAGTTTGTTATATTTTGCGAAGCGAAAAGTGATAAACGAAAGTCTTAATGGGTACACTAGATTCCCAAGTTGCACGTGCCTATCCTGCTACGTGCAGGATACAGCGTGAAGGTAAAAAATAAAAAAAAATATATATTTAACATAAGTTGATTGAGTTACACTAAATAAGTATCTAAAGTAGAAACGAATAAAAAAACAAGACTGTATTACCATGTTTAAGTAGGATATACAGGGAAATTGTAACTGTTTGCACATTATATTATAATGGATTCTGTTTAACTACATACCAAGGCGAAACTCAAATATGAGACGGTGTTCCTCTAATATGACCCGACCAAGCCCAGTCCTTTGATCTTCACAGAACTCGAAGTTGGTGCAGACCAAGAATAAATGGTTAAAGTTTTTGCACCCTTATAAGGAAAGTCGCTTTGACAAAGTTTAAAATAAAGTAATTTATGTCTTGAGGTTTAAATTATTTTGTTACGTTTTTTAATCGATTATGAACAGATTCTTTAGCAACATAAGTAGTCATATAAGAATGAAAAAACATTTTTTTTAAAGTTTAGAGAAATAATGGCCATCCGGAATTTTCATAGTTGAGTTCCATAGATTTTTCAATATCGCGATTTCAATATGTCAATTGACTATTTTTTAAATTTTTTTAAGCCGTAAATAAACCTAGACTATAATATAAGGTTTTCTTTTATGCGTGCGTATTGTATTCCATTATAATAGATATACTTGACAGCTATAATTACAATGATTTAATCAAATATATTGTACGAAAACTGATTATGCATCAATGCTGATATAGTATACATACATCATTATGTAGGTAAATTAATACTACAGACTAAATTAGAGGATCAATTACTAAGATATAGTACAATAGATACGCTATATGCTATATATTTCCAATTAGACGCCCATTTCAGGGAAATTATCTATAACTTTTGGCATATGGTTTTGCTTGATTGATATTGAAAATACACACTGGCGATATCAAGTTACCAAATATTTCTTATTATATCCTCTCTGGAGTGGAATTTTAAGGAATATCTTTAACTAATTTCTTTTATACTGAAAAGTTTCTAATTTTAAAATTGTATTAGACTGAATTTTTTTTTCTAGTCGCGTCAGTTTAAACTATAATTTGCTGAAAAATTAAATAAAAATATATTTATCTCAGTTTCACATTTTCTTTAGTTATATGTGAAGTAATGAGACCAACTTAGTAAGTTACTAGTAAAACCTCCTTACACGAGTACTAGACTCGTGTAGGAGGCCCCGCTCTTACATACATTTGTGGAAATAAATATCTATACAATATTAATTAAAAAGTAGTTTTTAATGCTACTATATACTTATTACTACATATTATATATTTATGTTAATTAAAAATATAAAATATATATCTAAACAATAATCCACGGATATTATTAAGTATTATATTTACAAAGAAGGACCATGGGATCTGATAAGAGGCCTTCGTAAGTTATTAAGTAAATCGAGCGTTTATAATATCAATGACGTTTCAAGGAGCCACGAGAGAGCGGTTAAGATTATTATCCTTTTTTATTAATTATTTTTTGATTATACATTTTGGTCGTATTTACATATTAGAAGAAAAAAAAGTATATTATATTTAAGAAAAGTTTGCCTTTCTTATAGATCGGAGAGATTGTATTGATATTTTATTCCATTCTCTAGTTCTATTCCGTCTTTTCACCTGATGGTAAGTGATTGCTGCCGGCCCCGTATAACCCCAGAGGAGCTGCAAGTGCGTTGTTGGTCTTTGAGGTGGAGATAGATTCACTTTTAGAAGGTACCCAAATCGTATCGAACTGGAAAGTAAGTCCTCACGAAACCGCACAGTAGTGGAATGCCGCGTATCTAGATGGTGTGGATAGTAATTGAGTGTATAACAATTTGGCGGCAGGTTTTCACTCGAAATCATACCAACGATTGAGATATCATAACTATTTACAACCGAATGTAAAGTACCTAAGTAAAATATAAATACCAAATTAATTAAATATGTTTTTAGTTACTTTTAGTTCTGCACATTCTATTAGAAAAATTAAAAAGTTGGTGGTAACTAGAAATGAGCGATATTATTAAAATAATTGATTTTAGGTCTATAGTAAACATATGTACTAATTTCTAGTAGTAATTATATTAAAAAAAAGTAATATATATGAAATAATTTCCAATGGGGTTTTAAATTCTTTGTATCGATAAAAAAACGTAAAAGATGCTTTCCGTCAATATGACGAGTGAATGGACATGACGCAATCACAAGGGTTCGCAATTTAATTACGGAAACCCGAGAGGAAATATTTTTGTACTGGTAGCATTTTTTCTATATTGGAAATTGTTATTCCATTTAATTTAAAAGAATTTCAACTTTCATCAAATCTATTATTATTTTCTTAATTGAGGAAAAATAAAATTGTGTGAATTTTAAATTTGAATTTTCGAAATGTATATATTTTTTGGCTTTGGCCAGTTATTCATTTGGAAAGTGGTTAGTCACCTTGGTAATTGGTAAATAACTAGTGGCTTCGCGTTTGCATACATAAAAGGAGACTGAGGGAACCTAAAGTGTTAAGACATTCCGTTTCTTACGTTAAATAAAACAGTATATTTGTTGACAGAGAATCTAAATTTTATTCATTTTTTTTATTAAAATCACTTTCAGTAAATCTATTTTGCGTGTAGTCATGAGATTTGTACGTCACGAATTCAATGATTTAGAAAATAAGAGACACATGTGTTTGAAATTTCGAGCTTAACCAAATTTCTCTTCTATATAATATTATGTATTGTAATAAATTGAATTTGAATATTTTTGCTGTTTTTAGGGTTCCGTAGCTCAAAAAGTGAAAACGGAACTCGAATCGTTGGTCTTCGATATCGCTGAATTCGAACTGATGCATCGTTATTATTATTATTGGCAGAGGAATGAGCCTCAGCCTGATTGAAACTTTGGGTTTCAGTAAATATACTTCTAAAAACTTTATATACCTACTTATAAAAAACTTAATATAAATAAAACTATCTAAGAGTTTAATTTAAAATATTCTTAAGTTGTTATTATAGAACAATTACAACATAAAAAATCCTTTCACTACTTCTATTAAACTGTTTAACTCTAAACGAATCTAATTAAAAGTAAAAAAGAAACACACACAAAAGCAAGAATATCGAAACCTTTCTACGAAGCACCCTTCGTGTTTCTTTTTTAGAACAAATCAAAGAGATTCATTCCTAGTAAGCAACCCTTAGATTAGAAGTAGAAAGATGTGAGGTAGTAAGCAACCTTTAGATTAGAAGTAGAAAGAAGTGAGGTCCACTTTATACAACGTCGTCCACGAGGGGCTGTCACCGCAGACCCTGCCAACCTTTTATACGTACTCCATAGCCAAGATTAAATGCGTGCTTTCGCATATAGGAGCATTAGCTTGAGAGTTCACTTACATTACTAGCAATCTTAGTCTTAGTACTTTATGTTTAGACTTTAGATTTCATGAAATTGAGTTTTTTGTTTGGTGTAGCTTCACGCTGTATCCCGCACTTAGCGGGGTAGGCAGAGGGAACCTGTAAATATAGTGTTGAGACCCCACTTTCCGCTGACTTCTGGAGGCATTGCGTGTTGAGTAGCGGAATTCAACGCCACGCTTCGCATGAAAGTGAGAAGCAAGTAAGCATAAAATGATATTCATGTGTTATCGACATAAGTATTATTTGTAAAGTAAAGGTTTATATTATAACTTAATGGAACAGCGTCTGATCGTAAGCTCGGTAGTGTTCGATCACTATTCGAGGGGAAATATATTTTAGTGATTCTCTCGTCACTGTCGAATTCGGACCGAAGTAGAAAAACGAGTAAAGCTGAGTGAGATAGGTATACGATCGGCGCTAGAATTTACCATTCTTTTTGAGTGTTCTTAATGTAATAATCTTTATGAATAAAAAACAGGTGTAAATATGATTTGGTAAATATAAACCTCATATTATATTCCAAGGATGGTCCTCATTATACTGAAGTGTTCTCATTATACTGAGCCATTTTTTCTTTCGCATACTTTACTGTGTGTAGATTTTAATATCGTTAGAAAGTTTCTTGAACTGTGATAAATTAAAATATATATGTATTTAAATGCTAGATGTTAATACATATAAAATACATGAAATAAATAGAAATACCTGTCTTGTTTCACACTTATTTGTGTCTCTAATAAGAACTTCGCCAATGTGAAGTAAAATTGAAAAGATATCATATTTTAAACAATATCTATAAAAATTTAACTTAAAAAACATACAACTTAAAAAAACATATAAAGATTTATACAAAAAAAACTCTTTAAAATGTTACGAACTAGCTAAATAAGTATTATGCGGGTGAAACCACGTGGTCTAGCTTTCATAGCTAAACAAAAAAAATATATTAACGTTAAAATTATAAAATTATTATTATAAGTAAATAAAAATATAAGTAGTAAGTTTGTTTTAAAACATGAGTCCTTCTACAAACTATAATCGGATTAGCTGGAGATAAGCCTCATCGCGGTCTACCTTTCACAGGCTTTAATATACCCCACATAGTTACCAATAAAAGAAATTGCTATTATTAACTTATAAATATGTTTTTTTTAATTTATTTTTTCAAATTTCACGCTATATCCCGCAATCAGCAGGGTAGGCAGAGGCATATAGTGTTAAGACGATTGTCTAATATATATTTTTAATTCTTAAAATTTATTTACTTTGGAGTAGTTAACTTATAATCAGTTAATTAGGATAGATTTTTTTTATGAAATTTTTAATATTAAGCTTTTTCAATATTTAATGAGCACATAATAAATTGTAGATATTTTTTATATATGCTCTTTTATACATAAGGGACAATATAGAGTCTAACCGCTATAAAAACACATTAAATTTTATTTAATATAATTACTTTGTTTTAAATTCCCCGAACATTGAGTTGAAAGAGTAACATGAACCCACCTGGGGAATAAACAGTCTGGCTATTTTTATTTAAGAAGTTAGCTCTCAAAGACATTAGAGACGTACAATGTATTTAATTTATTTTAAAACTCAAAAGTTTGCGCGTGGGTTGTTTAGAAGAAAAGCACTTCGTTTAATACTTTATATATCTTGGTATATTTATTAAATATTACTTGTATTTACGATTTTAATAATATTGGACTCTTATTCTTTATACATGATTGTATGTAGAAGCTGCCGTTGTTGCACAGGTAGTGCGAAATTCCGAAAATGGGGGTTGAAGTTCCTTGACGCTAGGTTCCCTATACTTAACCTGCTCCAGACGGGGTAAAAGGAGAAATTAACAATATAGTTGATGTAATAGACAAAATTCTCTATTTAATGGATAAAATATCTTTAAAGAGAACGTTTGATGCGTGTACTGTCTTCTCTAATTTTGTATTTTTTTACCTTTCAATAATTTTTAAAATAGATTTTCTTTTATTTACCATGGTGTTTCTTCAAACGATTGGATGTATACAGGTGTCCCAGGAGTCAACGATAAGACGAAAACAGGTGACAGACCAAGTCATGGCAGTTATGAGAAAAATATAAAAAAAATCTTTGTCATGTATTTTTCATATTATATTGATGTATGTTGCATTATTTAAGAAATAAATATTTTCATACACTTATTATGTGTTTATTGTGCCTATATTTGTTAATAGATAAACCAACATATTCGCGCAATTTGCTAATAGAAACAACAAATAAATATACCTGTATGAAATAACTTATGAAGTTAAGCATCAAAGCTCTAGAGAATGAGCTTTCAAAATTTAAATGAGCTTTGAAATAACATAAATCCACCAAACAGAAAGGATAGGGTACTAATTTTAAGCGTATTGCTTGTGAATGAGGCAAGGCAAACTACAAGTTTCCATATATATATATGTACAAGTCCGTTTGTCTAAAACACACATACCTTAATGAGGTATTTCTGGAATTAGACGTACATTTTCTACCTTTAGCTTTTCATAATTGCAGGAAAATAGCTTATTATTTTGTTTATATTATAACTTTGAATATAATATAATTCTTAAATATGTTCAAGTATGTTCAATTTAGATAAATTTAGAATATAGATTATATTATATAGATTGTAGTGTATTTTTTAAAATCTTAGTCAATAATATTCTAACAAAAAGGTAAAAAATGTCTTGAAATTTTCTAAAATATATCATCACCACGTAGATACATCAAATAATATGTATTCATTAACTATTTATTAAAAGCTATTCTAATAAAATAATTTTACTATAAATAAGAACGTCTGGTTCTACTATCTCTAAATGAGCGGTAATATGAAAACAAAGTGCATTAATAAAGTGATTACGGTCAGAAACACGTCGAGTCTCTACTAAGTTAAGAAAGTAAAATAAATTTATAATATCAAAATTAATAAAAAAAAAATATTTTTTAAAAATCCACTTTCACGCGTCAAAGAAAATTATGTTTTTAAGCTAAGCTTTTAAAAAGAAGTTGATTTTAACGGAGCTATTAACATACAGTGTTTTAAATTTAAATTTAAACTTCTTTAAATACTTCAGTTTATATTTAAAAAAAATTACTAATATGGCATTTTTTCACAACCATTAAGATTAAAGAAGCTATTTTACTGTATTATGATTAACTTTTAATTAATGCAATATATTATTTAAATATAAAATATAAATAAAATTATCATCATCATCACCAGCCTGTCCTCGTCCACTGCTGGACATAGGCCTCTCCAATGGCACGCCACTGAGTTCGATCTTCAGCTCTTCGCATCCAGACTTTGCCCGCCACTTTGCGATTATCGTCAATATCTAAATAACATTATAGAACATATTTTTCGTAGCACATATCTAAATGAAACATTTAATTAATTTTTAGTATTTGTAAGTAAAATTTTGTATAGATACAAATACTAGTATATAAATCAAATTTTATCAGTACCATCTGTTCTAGTAAAGCAAGGCAGAAGTGAATTCTTTGGAAGTTTACAAACTCCATTAGAAAACAAATTACTTCATATTAAACTTATATTGCCAGTTCATGTTAAATTGTTCCTTGACGACGATCGTTTATTTATAAGAGAGCTATGGGAAAAAGAAAATTTCGTATATTTATTTGTGACATTTTCCATTTATAAGATATAGTTTTTTTTATTGTAAAGATTATACAAATATACTGGGTTGAAATGGAGATTTTGGTTTTTTAACCGACTTCTGCAAGAAAAGGAGGTTATCAATTCGACTGTATGTTTTTTTTGGTATTAATATAAAAATTTGGTATTAATATATATTTGGTATTAAAATATTAATAGGAATAAAATATGTATTAGGATTTTTTATCATTATCCTAGTTTTAATAAATGTGAAAGTCTATGGGGATGGATGTTTGTTCCACTTTTACTTAAAAACTAGTGAATAGATTTAGGAAAAACTTAACAGTAATAAAGTTCATAATAACACATAAGCTACAATTTTTGTGAATATTTTATATAATTTTGCTATAGTATAATAATCACTTAAAGCAGCCGAATCCGCGTGTTAGTTGCTAGTTATAAACTAACATTCAGGCTGTCATGAATTGGCTGTGTATTCGATTCACACTCCGTACAATGAATTATTTGTGTTTCCTCGCTTGTAATGTACACGACGTTGTGTTACGCCACTCAACACGTAATATCTCAAAATTGGGAAAAAGTGTCTACTCTTGTATACGCGAGACAGATACAGCGAAATAACAAAAAACAACATTACTTTATATATTATACTAGTGGGCCCGGACGCGGCTACGCCCGCGAAAATATAAGCCTAAATCATTAAAATAAGTTAAAAAATAATAAAAAGGGGAGATTTATTATTAGAAAAAATATTTGAGTAACCGAAATGAACAAACCAAAGAAGTAAAAGTAACTAAAGGAAATTCTTAATATTAGAAAAAAAAACCTAAAGTTTGCTGTGCGCGCGTACTTAACATTTTTCTATATTAAATAATTATTAATTTTTGCGAACAATATTAAATAAAATCTCAAATGATTAAAATTACGATATTTTAAGTGTATAACATCGGTATAGATAACCGAACTGAGATAAATTAATTATAAGCAGCAAATAATTACATAAAAAATAATAGTAATTCGAAAATCTATAAAAATTTACAAAATCATCAAAGTCATCCGCCCGTTCGCGTCGGTCATACTCATACTATGCCGCCCGAAGGCTAGGTCATTTGGAATCAGTCACATCTTAATTATTTATTAGAATGTTATACAGTAAACTATAATTTCCATCTAGATGAAATGCTAAAAGTGACTATTATATTTATTTTCATAAGGATGAATATCAAATTATAGAAATCATCTAATTTTTGTTAATGATTTGTATAAAGAGATTTGTATAAATCTATATCGGCGCGCACCATGTATGCATTAAGCAAACTCACTGTGGGTGACGTTTTCTTAAAACAGCAAACTTTGCAAGCCGTTGCTTAGCAACGCGTAGCGACGATTGTTATTAACATGGCGGAATAAATTCCTTGTCAAATTAATTATTTTAATATATTGGTATATAACGAAAATATTACAAATATGAGAAAAAAAAAGTATCCTATGTTCATTCCGGGACCCTCAAGTATCTCTATATGAGTATTTTATCACAATTAAATTAGCGGTTTGTCCCTGATTGCGGAAAAGACAGACAGACAGACAGACAGACAGACAGACAGACAGACAGACAGACAGAGTTACTTTCGAATTTATAATATAGGTATGGATAATAATATCCTTTACAAAACAAAACTACAAAACTGGCTAAAAATCATTAAAATGAGAACTCTTTTTCTCTCTCTCTCTCTCTTTTTCCATTTAATACCTAAGCCATTGTAACGCAAGTTTAGGCTTTGTAACAAATGATCTTTTGTTGTTAACATTTTCCCACAGATGTATTGTTTCCAGAAAGTTAGACAAGAACATTGATCATTTTGGTTTTCGCACTTAAAATAAACGTTTTATATATTACGGGTTATAATTTTAAATTAAAGTAAAATCTTATCTGATTTTATATGAAGATTTCTCGTTGTTCTTGCCTATTCAGGAAAAAAATGAAAAAATATAAATCAGCATCACGATATATCCCGCACAGAGCAGGGTAGGCAGACGAAACCTAGTGTTATGACACTCCGTTCCCCACTTCCCGCCGCATTCTGGAGGTACTGGGTGCAGTGGCGTAGCTAGGGTATTTGCTGCCCGGTGCGGCTTAGGGGACTTGATGCCCTTTAAAATGGTCTAAGGTCTAAAAAACAATCTGATCGTCGACTTTGATGCCCCTTTTCCTTTTGATGCCCGGTGCGACCGCACCGCTCGCACCCCCCTAGCTACGCCACTGACTGGGTGGCGTAACTCAACGCCGCGCTTTGCCTCGACACCAGAGCGAAGAAATGAAAATATAAATTGAAATAAATATTTCCTTTTCTCGAGTGGGAATCGAACCCACAATCAGTCGATTTTGTAGCACACTTTGCGCCTCCGCGCCACGACTGGCCTCAAATTTTATTGAATATCCATAAAATATATCTAGTTTTAACGTAAATAGTATTTTAAAAATATAATAAATTTTAAAATATATATTATTTTAAAGTTGAGATATACGTCATTAAAACATTCAAAAATATATATCATAAAAATATTTCGTTCGTTTTTACGTATGAATTTATTAAATTAATTATAAGAGCAACTTTAGCTTTCACTACATGTCAGTCATTAGTGCGACGACAAGATTTTTCAGGTTCTACTATTTTATTTTATTTTTTATTTCAAAATAGAAACAAAATTAAAAACATATGAATTTTTCAACATCTTTCATTTTATTTTATAGTTTCAACTATGAAATGAAATGTCACATAAAATCCGTAGGCGGTAAAAAAGTTAGGTAATTGTACTCCATTGTCTACATAAAAAAGAAATATTATAACACAAAAGTATATTTAATATCAACATGCGAATGTAGAAATATCAAATGTAAGATTAGAAGAATATTTTGAGACATTGTGTGTGGCGGATTTAAACGTCGCGTTTTGTCTTTCGAGAGCGGAGAAATAAAACATTTAAAAATGTAATAAATATGATTATTTTCATTGGTTTTGCTGCATTTTATATGAAATTCGTTCAAAAATTCTGAAATATTCTTTTTTTTCAGCTTCAAGCTGTATTCCACATGTAGCTTGATAAGAAATATTCCATTTCTTCGAGTGAGAATCGAACCCGCAATTAGTCATGCTTTTGCTCAAGCGCCACGAATAATCTTATAATCATAATCTACTCTGTAGGTACATTTAGACTGTTATATGTAATAGTGTTTGCCTGTACCTTCTTAAGTTCTCAGTTCTTCTCAAGGAAAATTATGTATATAGTTCTCATCAGAAGGTTGTTAGCGTGTTAACGTGCAAAGTGTAAGACGTCATGTTTAATTTGCATATGCTAATGAATAATTAATTTTCATAGTTATAACATCTTAATTGAGCATCAACTACGCATAAAAATCTCTTTATCTACATAACAAAATATTTTTATCACGATATATCCTGCATATGACAGGGTAGGCAGAGG
>JAEBDU010012851.1:74821-98156 GCA_016802625.1 Heliconius numata
AATATTTTTATCACGATATATCCTGCATATGACAGGGTAGGCAGAGGTAAATTAGTGTTAATACATTCCACACTCTCCGCCAAATTTTCGAGGAATTGCGTGTTGATCTGTGTTACACAGCTATTTACAGAATACAGAGTGAAGTAAAAACAATAATAAAAAAAAACAATACATATCTAAAACTAAAAGTAGTGAACAGACCAGTAAACCACTTAAATAAAAAGATATAAGTAAATACAAATACGCAAATATTTCTAGAGACTTCTTTCTAGAGTCTTAAGTATTAAGTTACTTCGTTTAAACGACAAACAAGTGTTACCTAACCATCCACTTATTAAGATAAGTGAGTCGACGTTACTTGATATATCAAAAACTACTTTCTACAAGACTAATTGTTTATTAGTTTCAAGTTAATTGTTAATTAGTTGACGATTACCACTCTTGATAGATTGTTTATTAGTTGAATTACCTAATGCTTGTATACTTTCAATAGAATTTGATCGAAGGATTATTTCAATTGGTGTCTTGTTGAATTATAATTTTTCAAGTGACCAACTCTTATGTTATGTAAAACAATAATATGGTAATTGTTTTCGTAGTTGCAAATTTCATTTCAGTCTAATGATGCCCTTTGGAGATCTCTTCTTCTTCGTTGTTCTTTTCATTACTCAAAGTTTAGTTGTTCCTGTTCTAGTAGTTTCTGGTGTTGACGAGAATATCAGTAAGGTAATCAGCCTCGGCAGGACATGGGGCTCTTTCAAAAACCCTCTACAACGGTCGCTCACTGCATTCATCGGTTTCCGGCGATCTTGACCAGACCCTCATTTCACTAACTAACTACCTAACTAACTTGAATCATACAAAATTTAGGCAATCTAGTGTGAGTAAAATATCCAATATAACTGAAACTTGAGAAGAGATGTCCATAGAATTTATGAGACATTTCCAAATCATCTAATACAAAGCACCTCACTTCATCATAAGGTTGATTTATGAACGGTTCAGCCACAGCTTTTACTTTGAGAGCCTTGACCCTGAAGACGCCACTTGAAAGGGTTAAAACATCCAATACCAACTTGAAACTTCTTTATATACTTTAGAAATATGAGATTGATCGTCCTTCATGTCTGTATAAAAGTTTGATATCGGTAAATAATAGATGATGTTAATGTCTAAAATCAATTTTTCATTTCTTACTGTACGAAGTATATTTTTCAACGTAGCTCTTTGATGATATAAATAGCAATAGCTCAGTATTTATTTACTTTTTTTCTCTTTCTGCTTCAATAAAGATTAGATCATAGAATATTTTATGATATTTTTCATATTATTTTTACTGAGTAAATAAAGGTGATAAATTTACATAATATGTAAGAGGTAGAAAAAACACTTTGCAGTTTATCCGAGTGTAGTATTTTTATTATACATTTTAAAATAAATTAAATATAATCTTCAATATTTGTATACTGTGGCCCTATATGTGGCCATATATACAGGATACAGCGTTAAGCAAAAAATAAATAATTAACCTGCATGAATAAGCATGCAGCGTTGAGTTTCGCCATTCCACAATATAATACCTCCAGATTTCGGAGGAAACGGAATTATCTTAATGAGAACGGAGTATGCTAACACTTGGTTCCCTCCCTCTACTTACCCTGCTATGTGCGGGAAGCGGGAAGCTAAAAAAACCTCACCCATTATGTAGTTGACAGGAAACAAAGAAAAAATTTAAGTGAAAAATATCAAAGAAAACGATAAAAACTAAATTATTTAGATGTTATTTTATTAAATATTAAAAGCCTTTGGTAAAATCAATCTTCCTAAATATAGCTATATTGGGCCTGTTGTTCTCATGATTGTACTGGCTTGTTGAATATCTCCAGGGAAATCAAACAAGACAAGTACTGAATGAAGCTTTAGAGTCCAGTTTTAAGCCGATCGAACAAATTTCTTTTTTTCCCTATTTTGCCTTCATTTTGGGTCATTGGTTTTTGTGTTGAGAATACGCTACTTAGAGGAAAACACGTTATGTTTTTTACGTCAATATCAATTTACAATAACATAAATAACTTGAATAAAGTAAGTCTAATGTTAAGATTCGCAAATAAATACGCAAAGCCTCCAGAATTCGGCGGAAAGTGAGGAACGGAAGTGTGTTAACATTAGGTTCCCAGGTTCCCTCTACCTACTCTATATTTCGTGGATGTATATACTATTTTGTTTATCTCTTAGACACAATCCTCCAAAAAATCTCAACCTTCGTCCTTCTAATTAATTAAGATGTATCTACATATATATTTACCAAATTGCTAATAATTACCCACAATTACCGCTAAAACACTTGTTTTCCTAATCACGTGATATAAGAGCGGGAATGCAAGATTTACCGCACGAAGTAGAACCCATCCCTCGGGTCCGTTTGTACGTGACCCGCGTAAATGCCCCATTTTATTTGTCCTTTTACGGGCAAGGAGTAACATATAGGGGCATTTAGCTGATTTTACGTCGCTGTCAAATATTGATGACGTTTGAACGGAAATCAGTCGACCGTAAATTTTATGGTGAATGATTTTTTTAGAATGCGGAATTTACTATTGTTCGTCTTAGATAAGAGTTATTAATTAAATTTTTGATTTATTTATTTATCGTAGGTTTTTTTATTCAAATAGTGGGTAGCGAAGTGTTTTAACATTAGACTCGTAAGTGTTAACTACATTTCTAAATGTGATTTCTAGTAATAATAACTTTTCTTATAAAATATGATTTTATAAGAAATCTTTTTTCTAGATTGTTTCGATATAGATTCTATTTCATTAAAAGAAGAGTTGAAAAGGTTTTGAAAATTGAATATTCTAATAAATACTGCAAGCTTTATTTTTCATTGACGTTGACATGACAGCGCTGCCCTTTACACGAAGGCTGCCAATTGTGCCATACCGCCGAGGCCATATTGGTAAAGAATTAAACTATACATATTTCATAACTTTAAATTTTTAACTTACATAAATGAAAATTTACAATAATATTATTATTTATAATAAATAATTTATTAATTTTAGCCATGGTTTTTATAAATATTAAATTTGAGTCCACCGTGGCGAAGCAGTAAGCACAGCTCCTGACTGGTAAGACGACGGTTGTAGGTTTATTTCAGGAGAAAATTAATTATTCTCATTTCTTCGCTCTGGTCGATTGGTTTCTATTGATGAGTAACGGAGTGTCTTTCAATAGGTTCCCTCTGCTTACTCTTTGACATATACAGTGTAAAGTTAAATCAAAAAGTAAGTAGATACAGCTTCGTTAGATATAGAGTACCATTATAATTCTAAAAATATTAAAAGTATTTTTTAATTCAAAAAGAATTAAAATAATATTTTTAATACTCAAAACCGATAGAAATTCGTGGAGAAACCACAACATTCCTTTTGTAAACTGTCATGAAGAACGGATCCTTTGTTAATAAATCCATCTCAGGCATCTTGTGAGATGAATGAAAAGGTTTATTAAATTAACTCTTATTTTCATAATTATTAACAAAATTCATAACCCAAAAATGTTATTCTATTATAAGAAATATTTTATATCCAACGAAGTGCTTTATAATAAATAGTCACTAAAAACATCGCTCGAAGGTATCCAATACGATACTCAATTATTTTTAATTTAATTATGGTTGCCGAAATAAAAGTTATTTTCAAAATGGTAGATTAAATTCGTGATTGTTATTGGATTTCCACAACACGATTTAAATACTCATAAACATTTATAGCTTTCTTTTACTAACGTTTTATTCTTAGAGGGCAAATAACTAGTGATTATTATCGAACTTGAAGACCTTCAAGCTAAGCAAATACCTATTTGCTTAGGTGTTGTTTCTGAAAATCTAGGTGCCCAGTTCTCGCTTAAAGCCTAGTTTCCATGAGCATCATCAGTATTTTAGCCGAGCAGCGAGTACTTTAGTAGCCAACATACGCGCTACTACCCAAAAAATGTTTGCACTCGCACTACGCTGTTTTGTGGTGTATTGATTTCTGCTTGATTTTAGTCGGTAGTGTTGTGTTCAGACATTAGTGATTGCAACAGTACCGGTAGTTCATAAGGCACGTCCTTGTGCACGAGTGGTCTCCGAAAAAGCTTTTCCCAACATCAAAAAGTAGAAAATAGTAGTAAAGCGAGGCAGAGAAAATTTAATATCAAAACATTCCCTTCTCCACTTTCCGCCTGAAATAGAAGCACTCTATGTTAAGGGATACTCAATGCTGCAATTGATCTAACAGAGTTGAGAAATCAAAACAATTCATTCTCTCGAGAGACGATCGAACCACAACGAATATCAACTTTTATGCTTTATTTTTATAAAAAAAATAAGAAAGTCACTTATATTTATTAAAAAACAAGATATTTATAAAAATAAATAAATAATACGTAGGAGTATGAGCTTTCATCGACTACTCCCAGTATTGATTGTGAATTGGATAGCTTTAATAAAATGAGAGTAGATTTTTTTGTATGTCTATTCCATTTATTAAATCCGTAATATACGTTTAGGGAACGCGAACTATTTTTGTAATCTTATAGAGTAGTACACGCAAAAGAAAGAAGGTTGTTTTTGATATGTTCGATCTCGGGCAACCGGGGTTGAGTAATTTTAAAATGTATGCGATATCAATATGGTATCTAAAAATATTTATTTTGGATAAAGGCAAATATTCAGTTTTGCATTTCATCATGAAACCTGCAAAAGGTTTTGGTCTAGACTTGATTTGTTTAAAAAATTGGAAATAATGTAATACATTTTAATATCCGCACATAGGAGGGTAGAAGGCAGAGGGAACCTAGTTTTAAGGCATTCCGTTCCCACTTTCCACCGAATTCTGGAGACATTGCATGTTCATCAAATAATATTTAGAATTTTACCTGTCAAAGACATTATAAAGACAAAAAACGAATTACTTAAAAGCCCCAACTTTCAGAATACCTTAATGAATATGATCATATTAGCTTTAATACTCGCACATACGTAGGTTTGAACAACACTTCACAAGAAACATGCTAATTAGTTTTCAACGAAAATTGAATTTCGTATTCGATATATCGACGCAATAACTCATATAATTATGTTCTTATTGATTTTAATTTTGCATGGCATTGTCGAATTGAAAATAATATGGTAACTAGCGACTCTCGCCCGGTTTCACCCGCTTATTGCTACAGCTAAATTGTATAATTTTTTAAAATAAATTGTAACCTATGTATTATTCTCATGTATAAACTACATTACTGTAAAGTTTCACCGAAATCAGTTCAGTAGTTTTTGCACGAAACTGAAACAAACTGTCCTCACAAACTTTTACATTTATAGGTAGGTATATTACTAGGAAATAGGAAAAGAAAAGTGATTTATTCTTAGGTTGTCTGGCTAAACCATACAATGAAAAAAACATTTTAATTTTGCTGTCTTAAGGATAATAGTAGAAACTGTAAGAAAATAAAGAAGCAAAAACATTATGCGTATATACTAAATGAGCATTAATGTAGTAATTAAAATACTAAATAACATAAAAAAATACCTAAATAAAATATGTTACGATAATATGAAAATATACTACATAAACTATACAAACTAATAATGGTATAACATAAAAATAATGATAGAACACACAAAACAAATATAAGAACATCACTATTTTCCTGTTCGCTCACTCACAAATAAATGGCAAAATAACTGTCTCAATAACTGAGGATGGGAGCAACAGATTGTATAAAGACAGCGGGGCCAATTGAACAGCGAATATCTTGGAAATGGTAAGGATTTACTTACGATAGAAATAAAGTGAAACTTTTGTTAAAAGAAAGGGTATTAGTTGTATTTCTACTTTAGAAAAACTCCTGAATTTTTAGGTGTGGTATATGAGCTCAGTTATTTCAGCTTCACGCTGTTTCCCTCAAAAAGAGAGTCGTAGTGTTAAGATACTCCGTTCCTCACGCACCACCCAATTTTCGAGGTACTTATTGTGTATTGAGTGTCAGAGCTGAACGCGGAAATAAATATTAAATAATTAATTCCCAGTTTATATTATGAATATTTTCATTGCAAAAATACTTTTACTATACTTAAATGTAAATAAAAAAAGACAGTTATATAAATATTTTACTATGTACTCTGTGCTTACACCTGTAAATGCGAGAAGTAAGATAAACAGTAATAATATAACAAAACTCACAATGTATTGTAAATACAATGTACACATAATAATATTGTGAAAAATATGCAAATAAAATAAAATAAAATTAACGTTAAATTTTAATTATTAAAAATTTTCAAGTTCTTTTCACATCGAATAAAATAAAGACAAACCCAAAATAAAAAATATCATAATAATATCATAATATTCATCATAATAATATTGAAACAATATCGCTAGTGAAGCAACAGGTTACATATCACAAAATCGATACAGTACCGTAGAGACTCTTGAATGGAGTCGTTGCGGTAGTTTGTTCTGGTACCCAATTCCCAATAGGATTCAGGTGGAATAGGTGACTTGTAAAACTGCCTATCATCATTTTTTATGCTTTAAAATTCAATTCGGGATAGGGGATGCATGTAGGGGATAGAGGATAGGGGGTGGAAGTCTAGGATGAGATCTCAAAATATTTGTTTCAAATACGGTTCCTTCAGAGCCCTTGGTGAAGGTAATCATGAATTGTCTGTAGCATTTGGTCTTTACTAACGAAGCTTAAAGAAAAAATGCTTTAAACTGGTGCTAAAAAGGTGCGTGCTTTTAACGGTTGGGATATACCGCTTCTAGCGTATACTTTTAATATTTTTGGCAGTAGAGTGCCAAATAAGTAATTTTTTGATGACATGATGATAATAGTTTATTATATTCAATGTTCGTTTTATTTGTATTTGGTTTTTTCAAAAAGTTTGCAATATAAGTTACGATAAAAAACACTAATTGACAAATTATACAGGCAAAGACGATTGAATTGGATTCAAATTCGAAAGTATATTCTATAAACGTATTTAAAAAATAAAATGAAATAAACAAACATTACATTTTATTTGTAGAATACATGCTCGTAAATTATTAGATTTGGTTGCCTTGGTTGAAAGAGTATATTTGCACGAAATGGATTGATCTAATTATCGCTTTCGAAGGTGAAATGTTACTGGAAATCCGGTATATGAAACTGAAGCACAAAATTGCTTTAGGACTAAAAGTAAAATTATTTAAAAAAATTTTATCGTGTAAATCAAATGTTTTTTTTTATATATTTTTAATCACGTTAATAATAAAGTGGCTAAATCGAAAATTAGATAAAAAAGGTTTTTAATTAATCAATCAAAAACATGAGTAACCAAACATTTGTTTTCTGACAGAAGTAGGTACGTACATGATCTATAATATACATATCTACATATATATGTTTTATTTATTTGTTTAACTTCACGCTGTATCACGCACTTATCTGAGTAGACAGAGGAAAAAGAGTGTTAACACGTTCCGTTCTTCACTTTCCGTTGTATTCTGAGGGCATTGCGTGTTGAATGACGGAACTCAACGCTATACCTCGTTACCAGAGCGAATTCGAGCAGAGATATTTCAGTTCCTCGAGTGGGAATTAAACCTACAACCTGTCGCGTTTAGAATCGCACACTTGTGCCGCTGTGTTACTACTGCCTCTACTATTTCTATTTATATGTACGTATGTATAAAATTTTGTAATATATTTTTTATTATTTCACGCTATTTTAAGAAGGCTATAAAAATGATATAAACCTTTACAATTCGAATATAGTGCTTGCTCTATTTGAATAACTGAAACACTAACAAGAGGATACAATGTTACAATATTATCTATACTTCGTATATTAAATATAACATTGTATATAAGTACGGGTGGACATTTATAAAATTCTGTAAACTAGATGTACAATGGTAGAATATAATTTAACCTAGTGTTAAGGTTTCCGCTGAATTTTTCGAGGCATTGCATGTTGAATCGCGGATCTCAACGCTGTGCTCAACCTTGGTGCTAAAACGAAGAAATGAAAAAAATAATAAATAATAATCAAAAAACTAAATTCTCTCGAGTGGGGGTTGAACCCACAATCACCGCATCACCAACATACTTCTCAAATATTTTCTTTATTTTTCATTCATTTTTACGTAAGATTTAAGGAAATAACGATTTCTTTTTAGTCTAAGTGGTCAAGTTTAACCCTTTCGGCTTAATTTACTTAGGAACGAGTGTGAAGAGCTGTTAGGCCTTTTTCACATACTTTCTTGTCCTTAGTTGGACGGTAAATAGTAAAGGGCTCGTGAATTATTGTAACGGTGAAGTGTACAAGGTCTTTTAAAGTTAGTACAAAAATATTTGTTACAAGAAACGATTTGCGCGTGGCTTAATTATATTTTAAAAACGTTTTTTTAATATTGTTTATTATTAGTGGCAATACGAATAGGATATTTTTTCCGTATTTTTCATTTACTAAAATACATTTAATACTTTATCTCAAATGGAAATTGAACCTACAACCTGTTTTCAGTTACATAAAAAAACAACGTTTTTTCAGCTTAAAAATAATTTTGAAATAATAACTATATCCAAAAAGGTTAATGAAAATACTGGCGCTGCTTAGCTTTTCAACCTAAAGTCGGCCTTCCTCTCCCAGAAATACCTACAAGGAGTTCCTTTGAGTTGGAACCAAAGGGTTGAAATTATTTTATGGGACTAATTAGAATTTGCCCGCATGTCCGTGCATTTGGCAGAACTTAATTCTTAATTTCGTCGACCCTTTTTGTACACGTGTTGTATAATTACAAATGGAAATGTTTTAAGTTTTTCACCGGTTAATATCTCAAGGAAATGAAAAAAAAAAAAATTCATATTTTATTTTTTTTTCAGCTTCACGCTGTATCTCGCACACAACAGGGTAGGTAGAGGGAACCTAGTGCTAAGACACTCCGTTCCCCACTTTCTGCCAAATTCTGCATTGCGATTTAAGTGGCACAACTCAACGCCGCGCTTTTCCCCGACACCAGGGCGAAGAAATGGAAATATAAACGTAAATAAATATTTCACTTCCTAGAGTGGGGATCAAACCCACACTCATCGCGTTACGGTCACACCCTTGTGCCGCTGCGCAACGACGGCGTATATTCATATAATATGTAAATATTATGATATAATAAAAATAATATTGATACTTCGATATATTCTCCTCCTATGGGTTATTTGTTATTTACTTTTCACCTTAAAATTTATAAAATGCATGAATGTACTTGATGTATTGCTTGTCCATTCAACGTGACTTAAACATTTTGTTTTTATACAAGAATCGATAATTATGTTTCGGCTTTATATTTTTAATCAAAATATTTTTTATAGTTTAAAATATATTATAAAATATTGTGTAGAGTATTTTTTATTAAATAATTCATTTTTAATTTTGTTTCTAAGGTATTATTTAATCCTTTATTATCAAAGTATATCATTATTATATATTTAATAAACATAAACATATAAATGTATGCTATTTACAGTTTCAAATTAATTTCGCTACAGAAATCGACAAATCTATTAATAAACATTTAACTCTACAAATATTTAAACCCAAATAAAGTTTCAACAAAATGATTCAACATAAACTATTAATTTTAACGGCGTACCTGAACCAATTGCCTTACAGCATACGTTGTTTATTTAGCTGAGAGCGCTGAAAAGTTATTTAAGGGGTTAAACGATTTAATAATTACGGGTTAGAGGCGTTCCGGTCGAATTTGTATGTAAACGAGAATCGATAATTAGATTTCGGCTACGCTACGTCAGTGCTTATCAAATTAAACATTTTTTTACCAGCATACAGTAGGGTACGTAGAGGGAACCTAGTGTTAAGACACTCTGTTCCCCATTATCCATTGAATTCTGGAGACATCAGAATGTCTTCTCTTAACATTAATTCAAAGGCATCTAAACATTAAGTATTCTTGTCTTGATATTGATATTAAAGTTTATATACTTAGCACCTCAATCAAATGTGGTTAATTGGTTGAAGGTAGAGAACAAAGCGATGAGCCATTACCTGAGTTCACTTAAACAACTTCAAACATAATAACTTATACCTCAAGTATTACTGAAAATGTTTAATTATTAGTAAAATTTTGAGGCTGATATGGCACAGTGTGGGTTCGATTTCTATTCAGGTAGGGAAATATTTATTATTATCATTACTTCGTTTTAGTTGAGTGTCGCTACTCAGCACTCAATGCTACCAGAATTCGGCGGAAAATGGGAAACGGAAGTGTCTTAATACGCATATACTATGCTTGGCAGAACTCAATTAGAACGAAGTAATAAAAATATTAAATATTTATTTTCCTCGAATAGGAATCGAGCCCACACCTGTTTAAAATAACACGCTTGTCCCCTGCACCACGACTGGCCTCTATACTATTATTTCATTTATTTTATGCAATTCTACTATATAACATCTAGTACTTAACATAGGAAGCCAATTAACTGGAAAACTTATCTTAAGCAAAGCATATCATATTCTACGTGATCACTTCATGCTACTTAAGACTAACCCAGCTGTCTTAAGGTCATGGAAGCCTCTGCGCCAACGAACGCAGTTCAGTATCTAAACTCAAAGTTTCCATTTCCCAGCATATTACATTGCGGTATGAACTAAGTTTCAACTGGAAATTGCAATATCGTAAAGAGGACACGTTTGTTAGTGCTCGGACTAAACAAACTGTGGAAAACTATAGCCATTTAAAATGTTTTAGCTTTGTGTAAGAAAATTTAGTTTTCAGTTTAAAGAAAAATGTTGTTTTAAAAAAAGTGACTGCAGAACTATATGTAACGTGTAAGTGGAAATAAGTTTGCACAAAGAAATTAGATATATAATTTTTTGTATGTAAAAATTTTGGATTTATTGAGTAAAATGTAGAACTTGAATTTAATTTCGAGTGAGCACAGAACTCGGTACCCATATATTCGTAGATCTTCATTGAAGTAGATAGACGATAAATATTAATTTAATAATATTAACTTAACATTTAACTTGAGTCTCTTTTCACATTTATGTTTATAATCATTATGTTACGAGTATATACGATAACTTAACCTTATTTTTAATACTCAACTTAGTAGATTTCCTATTTTAAAGTTATTATTGCAAAAAAAGCTCTGGAACAACGTAAATATATGTCTTGAAAACGAAATAAAAATTTAGCCTTCCCTGAAAATGGTCCTCACAAAAGGGATGTAAATAATATTAATAAACATAGCCCTGTCTATACAAAGCGTTTGTTTGAGTCTAAAATATCCTTTGCTTTATGTTCGCAAAAGGCAGGTCTTTCACGTGAACAAGAATTTAAGCCCCATTTCTATGTTTAAAATGTATGAACATACTCGTATGTACCTACATAAGGCCATTGTTGAGTTTTATTATGAGATAAAGTATTTAAATGCATACATACAATACTAAGTACTACTAGTACTTAGTATTGTATGTATTGTGTTATAGAAAAACACAGTAATTATATAAATAAATATTATTTTGTCATTAGTATTTTATTTTATTTCTTCGAGAATTGATCAGAAATCGAAGAAATTGATAATAGGTTCCCTCTATCTACCTTGCTAAACGAGAAAATATAAATTTCTTTAAATTATGAACACTAAACCAAAATCATGTACACTTTTGATGACATTTAGTACAATATAATTTATCCCGCCATTTTGTTTAAAGATGGCGGATTGGAACGTACATAGACCAACTGCTCTAATGTCAATATCTATATTTCTTGCCTTGTATATTGCAGGACCGAATAGTGAGCGAATATATAAATACAATAAGAGTTCTAAAACTTTTTTTTTATGGAAAAAGGACAAGGCAAACGAGCGTTCGGGTCACCTGATGGTGATCACCGCCGCCCACGATCCCGTGCAGCACCAGAGGAGATACAGGTGCGATGCCAGCCTTTGAGGTGGAGATAGACGCGCTTTTACACATTTAAACATCAACATTTAAAATCCTTATCTCTATTTCTAAGTAATAATAAGAAGAATAGAAAAACTAAAACATTTAAAGTCAATAACCCCTTGTCCTAGAACAAAGGTTACAGACAGTCTTTCACATGTATAATAACAATATGAACATATTTATATGAACAATATATTTTAAGCTTCATCGTTCGAATGCACTTTGCATACATTTGTACCTCGTTATAGAATCAGTCGCCGTAACTAGTAATATTGTAATCGGCTTACGACTCTCCCCTTATGAATAATCTCTCAGTGGATTTGATTTTATATGAATACTGCTATTACCAGTTCACTATTGAAGCCAGTCCTGGGCTGTAAACGCGAGTTGTGGGTTCGATTCCCTTTCGAAGAAATGAAATATTTAATATTTTCATTAGTTTGCTGTGATGTCGAGGTAAAGTACGACCTTGATGTCATCCACTTAACACGCAATGCCTCCAAAATTTGGTGGGAAATGGGGAATGCAGCGTCTTGACAATAGGTTCTCTCCGCCTACCCTACTGTGTGCGAAATAAAATTTTCCATACTGACTTGAATAAAATGAAATATATAATTGTCTATGTATTTATTTATTATTATTAATATATTAATTAAGAATTAGACGCCGTCGTCATATAATATCTTGAAAATAAGTTGGTGCCTGGCCCATGAGGGCCTTAACGTTACGTTCCTTCTGCCTACCCTGCCATATGCTGATACAGCGTGAATTGGAAGGGTATGTTAAATAATTGTCTTATGTATTTGCTAACTTAACTAGGATATTACCGTGAAACTACACGCTGTATCCCTAGTGGGGTAACCAGAGAGGACAGAGCGCTTGCAGTAAGTACATTTTAATAAATATCCATAATTTTCAAGCAAATCGAACCGAAAGTGAAGGTTTTGAATCTTCCATCACTCACTCTCCCACATCATCTGCACGTAAGCTCAATAGACATAAAAATACTTCTAGTTTTAAAGTGACTCTAAAAGCATTTTATAATAGACGTCTCCCATTAGGCTTACTCGAGAATATTACTTAATAAAAGCTATGTCAGTCAAGTTTCACTATAGCAGTCATTAAAATTAATTGGCTGTATTTTTTATTTAATTTTTGTTTTATTTTATTTACGTATCCAATCTAGGTATATGAAAAACTAATGTGAAAAATTTAAATAAATTCGGATTTGATTATATAAAATGCATAATTTTTAATTATTTCATTATTAGTGAGGCCCGTTATTTTGCAAGCGCGATTCGATCCGCATACAAAGAAATATTTTTTTTCATATTTTCATTTCGCTTCGCTTTAGTTTCGAGGCCAAGCGTAGCAAGCAATGCCTCCAGAATTCAGTGGAAAGTGGGAAGCGAGTGCACTCCAGGCTAGGCAGAAAACCAAAAATAATAAAAAGAAATTACATTATTATTCGTTACATGATAACATGCTTGTATTTTATAGCAGGAGAAAAACATAAAGAAAATATACTCCAATATATACTTGTAAGATACATCGTAGTGCTCGTTAAATTTAATTTGTATGCAAAATAGATGTTATGAAGATAACTTTCGTAGCATCAGATATAGAGGCATCAAAGATCTTATATAAAGTATATAAGTTTGTTTACGTTTATATAATAACTAGCGGACGCGCGCAGCTTCGCTTACTTATTTAGGGGTGAATTCTAATAAATCACGAAACATGTGTTCAATGAAATATTTTTAAGAGTCTAAATTTCGAATTTTATAAAAATCGGTGGCGATTTAAAGATTTTTCCATACAAAGTTTCAACCCCTTATTTGCACCTTTAGGGGAAGAATTCTAGAAAACTATGAAACACGTATTCATTTAAATGCTTTTAAAAATCAAAATTCCAAATTTTATAAATATCGGTGCTGATTTAAATTTTTTTCCATACAAACTTTCAACCCCTATTTCACCCCTTTAGGATTAAAATTTTTCAAAATCCCTTCTTAGTGGATGTCCAGATTCCACGTTTCTACTATTAGCGGTTACGACTGTGCGTGCGTCTTACCTCAGTCAGTGAGGAAAAGTCCTTTTATATATATAGATTATATACCTATAGTGGTGTTGGCCCCATTGGACTCTACAGCATCACCGGGCTTAGTGGGAGGCCAAATAAGAAGAGCTATGGCAGACAACATAAAATATGATAAAATGGTTGTGGGTTCAATCCCCACCCGGGGATCGGGGGTTACATTGGCCTACTGTATCACGACTGCCTCTTACTCTGTTACACATATACAAAAGCAAATATATAAAAAAATATTCTAAGAGGTCATTACACCAGATTGCGCTTCTATATATTATAATTTAAAAAGTGAAAGAGGTGGTTACTCACTGAGAGGTCCTCGCTTATTCTAAATAAGGTCAACAATATTACAGTAATTTACAGTATTCCGTAGAGTCGCAACTTGCAACTACAATTTGCATATGGTTTCATGTAATATGATATGAATGTTGCCAGTTTTAGAACATATATATATCAAAATTAAGGTATTTAATATATGTAAATATAACGTAGAAGATTCTTTATAATATACTTTTCGCGAAATTCTGGAGGCATTGCATGTTGAGTGGTGGAACTTAATGCCGCGCTTTACCTTGATGCCAGAGCGAAGAAATGAAAATATTAAACATTTAATTTCCTCGAGCGGAATAGAACCCACTACCTGTCGCGTTTACAGGCACACGCTAGTGCCACGACTAGACCAGTTATAAGTGATTCATATTTGTTTCCTAGATTTTATTACATAGTTATAAGGAATATCGATCTAATGAAAGCGTCAGTGTTAGTTATAGATATATGTGTATATATATAATACTAGGAGTATCTCCACGCGGTATTCATGAATAATCATGAAGTTCAAGCGAGCGAAGCCGCGGGCGGGCCGCTAGTATATAATATATATTTCCCTAGCCTGTACTGTTCCATTGGGGAAAGGCCTCCCTCCACTTCTTCCACTCTGGTCTATTTCGCACTATTGAGCACCAGTCGGGCTTGTACACATTTCATTTGTCAGTATATTAATCACAGTACATGTCTTACTTGTCTTTAGCTCCTGTATTCCGCAAACAACGATCAAACAAACGTTTGGAATTGAACTCCATTTGCATATAAACTACTTGTTGATTTATTAGGAAATGATACATGCGTTATACACATTGTAATAAATACAAAATTGTCTGCATTCGCCTCGGGCGAACGTTAGATACTAAAACTTGTATGTATACTTGTATATAGAAACTTGTATCTACATGTGAAAATCTTATAGATTATTTGCATTTCGTTGAATATTGTATGGTTCGTAAAATTCTCGTGAAATTTTAAAAAATCCTTCACACAAATTCAAAATAATGCTATTTCGACGTTTTGTAAACGCTATATCTAAAAAAATCAAATAACAAACCTTAACAAAAACTTTGTGGCTCCAATACATAAAATTTACATACTAGTTTAAAATTAGGCAAACTATTCCGTATTTTATCTTTATAGAATCTACTATCTATATATTTGCCTGTGTGATACATCGCGTCGGTCGCTACGTGCTGTTACTTCGAATCAAAATTGAAAAGTAACTAAATTCCACATTTTTCATCGAAATATAGAAATTCGACCAAGTTTTCCGAATATTTTTCCGCCTTTACATCCTTATTGAGAAATATACATTTATTTTCATTTCTATTTACGAATATTTGCAATATTTAGGAAAAGTAATTGACAAGTAAAATAAATACATCAATACAATTTAAGAGGCGGTGTCGTTTAAACTATGAAATATAAGACTTGAAATTGAAAACAAACCTTTCTTGCCTAATCCTTCATTTTTTAAACTTCACGCGTTATCCCGCGTTAAACATATTACGCCTCATTACCTATATAAAACAAAAAAAATATATTCCACTTAGAAATTACATACATAACATACGTATAGGACTTGACACGAAAATGTCAAATTTCACATTTTATTTGTTTCGTGACAGCACAGAAAGAAGTCGAGATAATTTCGTCAAAAAAAGTAAAGTCAAAACAATTTTACTATGGATTTACAGGAAAATTACATTTGATTGTTATTTTTCTCTCATGTCATACATTTTTAAATACACAATATCACATGCCACCCACCTACACACGTCGCTCACGTTTAAATAAGGTATATTATCAACTTTTTTTTTATTTATATTATTTATACTGGCAACTCAGTGTTGTATTCTTTAGGAATAAATGTTTTTTGTATTGGTCTGATTGTTGTTATTATTTATTGGGAGAAAAAAAACACAACTCAATTTTTGTTCTAATATTACATGTGTACGCAAAGTCACACTGTATGCCGCACAGCAGAGAACCTGGGAACCTAATGTTAAGACACTCTGTTCCTCACTTGCCCCCAAGTTCTGAAGACATTACGTGTAGAAATTTATTTAATATATTCATTAATTATTGTATTCATTTATATTAGTATGAAATAAATAGTACAATAAAAACATTTCAATTTAAATAAAATTTACGAAACAACTAAAAGGAGATATTTGAACATGATAGCTAAAAGCAATATTTTACTTCCCACGAAGCGCTAAGTGGCCATCGTCGAAGATTACAGCCTCTAAACGCGTAACGGAAAATGCCCACGCCATTTCGTAAAACGTTTAAAAAGTTACTTTTTTACGTTAAAACATATTTTTTTACGCCCTTATGACGTAAAGACTGTAATTTAAAGTGCCTTCTACGTTTTTCTGTCACTTAAACATTGATTACTCGGTGTATTTTTTTTTATAAGAAAAGAGTATGTTATATATATATATCTTGCACAAAATATGCAAGATAGTTTTTTTTATTATCAGCTTCACGCTGTATCCCGCACACAGCATGGTAGGCAGAGGGACACTCCGTTCCCCACTTTCCGCTGAACTCAACGCCGCGCTTTTGCAAGATAGTGTGAATTACTTTATAAATAAACTTTTGTATGTTGTGTGGTCGATTCTAATTAACATAATATATATTATAGTGGTAAAATATATATGTGTTAATAGCAGCTATGAATAAGTAGATCGTGCTATGCCATTGTTAGAGTAAACTCCATTCCAAAATACTATTTTATTTTTTTATTTGCCTTTATTAGAAACGTAAAAAGCTTATTAAAAAGGTGAAAGATGACAACATAATCCGGATATCGTGAGCAATTTGCTGGCATCATAAATAAATCTCTTTGAGCTAGAAGATTTTTTTTGTTTGTGTTTTATTTTGAAAAATATTTAACAAATTCTTGATTAAAATTTACTAAGCTAGTTTTATGTAGGTATAGTCTTAATTTCGATTTAGGACTAAATCCTAAAAGGAAATTTAAAATATATTGTAAAAACAGTTATAAGTCGTATAAACGAAAAAAAAGACTCTTTAAAATATAAGAATAATTTCTCAGTAATATCTTTCTCGCCATATTCTGTAACACTTGGTGACGACAAGTACGTATTAGTGACATTGGTGTAATGTTTCTTATATATTTACTTACATTACCAAAATGTTGTATAAGGTCTTAAAGTTGTTCGTATATATATAAAAAAAATATATATTATTAAGCATTATGAGTATATAAAGTTTCGTATTAAGAATTTTACCTAATAGCTTCAGCTGAATAAGGTATTTACAATTATTTCAATTATTACTAACGACCACCGTTACTTAGGCTATATGAAAATAATTACAAATATTTTATAAATTAAAAAACTACAGTCTCTAATGTCGTTACGAAATTCTAAAGGAACCTAAAAACACAATTCTTAGACGATGCCAATACATTTCTATTCAAGACTTCATTTATCATTAAATAACAGTAATATTTCACATTACAAACTCAATTTAAACCTACAATTTCAAAAGACACGAGTGGAACGGAGTGCAGTCATTAGTGCTTGACAACGACATAGGACCTCGTGACCTCGTCTCCTCATGGCCCACAAGCGACGTTACTAGCTGAAACAATGTTGATTGTTTCACATCACTGATTATAATGTGATTCTGCCGGATGTTCTAACGACGTGTTATTACGAATACTGAATTATGAAGCCAAGGCGGAAATTCTGTTTTCTTATCATAATTAATAACAATTTTCCTTTATTTCCTTATTTTAAGAACAATTTAGCTTCTTTTTTTTTCCTTGTAACATCTATATAATATATAATCTAGACTATCTTTTCAGAAAATCTTGTATGTTTATTACTTAGGATAGATTTTCATTTTAATAATAAAATTAAAAGTTAATTGCATTATGAAAGAATTTCCGAATCATCAGTTAAATATGTTATGTTTTAATATTGAAATGAAAGTAAATAACGGAATGTTTTCCAATTAAGTTCTCTCACTCCACCGGGTAAAGAAATACATGAAACAAATAAATCGGTGTAGTTCAAATTTTCTGTAGAATAGAAATTATTATTAATGGCCATGTTTGTTTTAAATTTAAATTCCATATTTAAATAGCCAAATCTCATATTCAAATTTCGAACGGCAACTTCCAAGCAATATACAGATTAAATAAAATTTCATGTTATTTAAAATAATAGAAAATAACATTTAAAAAATAAAATAACAGAATAAAAAGTAGCAAAATATGATTTTATTTACACGGATTTTATTTATTCAATGTAATACATTTATCCTCGCTAATGGAAGTGAGTGAGGATTCGTATAAATCATATTATTTCTGGTTGTCTGTAAAAGATGAAATGGGTAGCGCTGTGTTACTTTCCTTAACAATTAAAGTAATATTTTTATTAAGTTTTGTGGGAAACAGTGACAATTGGTTTATATGTGAATACAATTTAAATATATCGTCATCATCATCATCAACAGCCATCTTTTGTCCACTGCTGGACATAGGCCTTCCTTAATTCTCGCTACCACACTCGATCTTCAGCTCTTCGGACCCATCCGCTTGCCGCCAACCTCTTTATGTGTACGAGGTCTCCACTCTAAGACACGTCTGCCCCAGCTGCCGTCGGCTCTTCATTGCTACTTCAGCTTACCAATTCTTTGAGCTAGGTCGGTAACTCTGGTTCTCCTTCGGATTTCCTTCTATCCTATCCCGGATTCTATCCTTAGGAGATACACCGAGCATAGCCCGCTCCATGTTTAAATATATGTGATTTTAAAATATTTTTTTCTGCTTAATATAATTTTTCATTTTAAAACATTGAATCATACAAAAAATATTACAAGAAGCCAAAATTATGAAGCCCTAACAAATTAATCCTCTTTAAAATCTAGATTACTATAAAAATCAGGGACAATACTTGAAAAATGCTGATAACGCAATATCACCATCGACTTTTTCATAATTGTAATGAGGAACCTAAAATTTATACCTGCAAAGAGCTCCGGATACAAAGACTGACATCAGATCAATCAGCTAAATGTGACCTGGAGGCTTTGAAAGCGCTGGAACTGACATTTTTTACTGAACGGAATATCTATTACACGTGATGTCATCCTTTGTATCTGTCGTATGCTTTTTATCGGAATCATGTTAGCGATGCATGGAATATCTCTTCTAGATATTGAAAATGTTGAATATTTTTGATATTTATTATTAAATCTATGCTTACAGCGGATCGCGTTGCCTATACATTCGATTCCCACTCGAGGTATATTAAAAAAATCTCCAAAATTCTGAGGCAAACGAGAAAAAGAATGTGCTAACACTAGATTCCCTCTGCCTATCCCGCTGAATAAGGGATACTGCGTAAAGCTACCTATCACATATATACATTAATAGGTACAGCAATCTCTCGATCCTATAAATATAAAATATATTTTTTAAAAGCTTTACCTTGTGTCGCCTAATGGAGTACAATCGATCTTCATTTTGACAAAACCCTTTTGTTTTCAGCAAATTAACCGTATACTATATTATGAAGACGCCTTTGAAGGAATTGAATAGCGACACACACCAGAGTACAGCTTTTGAGGTGAAGATCGTTATAGAATGGGCTCTAAGCTTTTGCTCGTTATATAGACTTAAGCAATTTCGTCGTATTAAAATTATTGTAAGTGAACCTTGTAAATATAATTTAATTTAAGGCTATGGAATAATTTTATATATTATTTAAGTATTTTAAGTAAGTTTGAAATGGTATATACTGTTATCGTTTACGTAGCGTAAATATCATAGTCGATAATAGTAGAATTTTATAATAAAATTTTATTTAAGCCAGAAAAATCACGAATTGAAAATGACACAAAAAGTGCATCAGTACAAAATAGATAAATAAAAAAGTAAAAAAGATTTTTTTGCTCATGCTATTTTTTGCTATGTAATTATACTTATTTAAAATTAAATTAAAAATAATAAATGAATTTCACGTTATATGTTGTACCACAGTCCTGTATACGGTAGGCGGAGAGAACCTAGTGTTAAGATACTCCTTTCCCAACATTCCGCCGAACCAATATACACGATGTTCATTTTAAAACACATTAAACGTACATTTAAGTATAAATTAAACGTTTGTCTACGAAACAATAGCGAATAAATATGTATTTCTCGCTAGGAATCCTGCCAAGACAGATTCATAAAACCCCCTACATTAGTTATTCAGAGTGAACCCACACAGAAACTTACGCTCGACGTTGTGGTCGTACCGGCATTTACACGGCCAGCGGCTCGCGCTAAACTATTTTAATAATTATACCTACGAGCTACGGTTTTATGAAAGCAGTGCTATCATATTTTCAGTGATAATTTTACATAAAATATATACGTAAATATGTATTTTATAAATTTACACTATAATTTGTATTATTTTGGCTAACAATAATATATTTGTGGCGTAGAGGCACAAGCGTGGCACTTGGTGCAATTAGTTACTATTTATTTATATTTTAATTATTTCACTCTGGTACCAAGGTAGAAGCGCGGCGTTGAGTTCCGCCTAACTGGCTAGATTCCTAGCGGCTAGCGTGAAGCTAAGTTACGTTATAATAATATAACGCTTACCCAAGTCCTGTTAAACAAGTAGCCAATATTATAATTTAAATACTTTGACTCCTTTTACAATTTTATTTTAACAAGTTGAGAGAAACATTTTAAAAATACTGACTCAAAGTGAAGCTAAGTGTTCATTTGAGTCTGTGATTGTGAAAAAGGTAATTTTCTCGAACCTAATTAGAGTTACAGAAACATTACAGACTTGTACTAAAATTTTTAATCTAAAAAGTTGTTTCATTAAGCGGAGAGATGAACGTCAAGCAGCAATATTACATTATGAAATTGTCGATTTTCGTGTTTCGTCTTTGTATTTTATTTTATTCAGGTACAATTCTTGTATTTTTACTAGAAATTTTACGAAAATTATTATATATATAGATTTTTTTATGAAATCGTCGATTAATCCACTATTATTTTGTTGAATTTTCTATTATTGTTAACAATAATTCCAAAATAATATTGAAATTGTTTTATATAGATATAAATAAAAATGTAGTCACTTCATGAAACGTAGCAAGCAGCATCTACGGCGTAGCGGTTAAATTTATTCTTTGTTAATATTTTAAATAATTAATGGAGAAGGAATACTAGTCTAATAATCGAACTTACGACCTCTCATTTCACCTCTAATTCGTATAAAAAGCGTTACAAAAGCCTAATTTAATTATAAAAAGTTTACTTCTAAGAAAGGAACTATAATTAATTCTAAGCAAATAAGCCGTACAAATGCTATATGAGGATTGTGATCTCAAAGAGGAATGAGGTACATGCGTAGGTACGTGTAAGATATCAAAGCGCCCAGGGGCTACGCAGTAACAGTTTCTGATGCAACCACTCGTATCTCGTCCCACCCTTCTAAAGATAGAATTACATTACAATAAATCCTGGTCGTAGGCAATAAATATCTATCTACGGGCTCGTGGGTGTTTTATACAATATATTCTGCTGTTTTACTTTAAAATGTCGCTTAATGTTTTTCAATTTTAAATTTATTGATATTTGTTACTCTTATTTGAATTCAATTTGTCTATTTTGAATTATAATTTAATTGTATTACATTTGATGAAAAATATATAATAAGAAAAAAATATCAGTAGGTTTAAGATTGATAGTATCGGAATACTTAAGTTTTACTTTAAGGCTATTATTACTTAAGAAAAACGAAAAACGTATTTTTATAGAATAAGTTTTGATTATTTAATTTCAGTTAACTTTTCTCAGATGCATTTATTACATCAGTTATAAATATGATACAGAGGCACAGGCATGCGACTCTAAACGCTACAAGTTCTGGGTTTGATTCCCATTCGAAGAACATAAAATATTTAATATTTTCATATCCTCGCCCTGGTAACAAGGCAAAGTGGTGAACGAAAATGTCTTAATAGAATATTGGAAACCGAGTATTTTAGCGCTGGGTTGCCAGGTTTCCTTTGCCTACCCTGCTATGTACTGAGAACAGGGTAAAACAAAAATAACTTATAAATATATTGGCTTAACATAAAGTTACGCTATTGGACATCCCTGGCTTTTGTTGTTAAATATTTACTATAATCCCAAAACACCCTTGAACCATAATATATGTATCTAATGATGAATATTCATTACATTTTGCTCATTTCAATTAATTCAATTCAATTGATCCGTTCATTCATTCATGACACCAGGGTAGGCAGAATAGTTGGAAAATACCAAAAACTATTTAACAGGATCTAAATGAATATTTTAATCTATTCACGAAGCGGAAATAGAAATAACCTTGAGTTTATGCGAGAATTCAGTTTGTATACACGAAAAAGCACTTAGAACATTAAATATGGACGGCGGTGCGACCGCGGCGGACGAAGCCGTCGACTCATATCTGGTGGTCCCGAATATTAATGTAAGCCGGACAAAGACCCATCAACATTATATCAGAACACAAACAAACAACGACAATGGATATCCCATCCAACCCAGTTGAGGCTTAAGTGCCTCGAATTGTATTATTAGTTGCGAGCTCTATAGCCAATGACAGTTTAAATTACTGTAGTTCGCAAAAGTTAAACAAGTTAGTTATATTTCTATTATCTTATCTATATATATAAAATCGAAAGGTCACTCACTCATCATGAAATCTCAGAAACTACATGTGCTAGGAATCTCAAATTTTGCATAGGAGTTATTTATAGGACGTAGGTGCTCGCTAAGACGGGAATTTACAATATTCGACTTCTAAGTGGTTGTTTTTGGAATGAAAGTTTGTATGAAACTTCGTTACTACAAATGCTAGGAGTCTCAAATTTTG
>JAEBDU010012851.1:104137-203283 GCA_016802625.1 Heliconius numata
AATATTTTTATCACGATATATCCTGCATATGACAGGGTAGGCAGAGGGAAATTAGTGTTAAGACATTCCACACTCTCCGCCAAATTTTCGAGGAATTGCGTGTTGATCTGTGTTACACAGCTATTTACAGAATACAGAGTGAAGTTAAAAACAATAATAAAAAAATCAATACATATCTAAAACCAAAAGTAGTGAACAGACCAGTAAACCACTTAAATAAAAAGATATAAGAAATTAAATAAGCAAATACAAATACGCAAATATTTCTAGAGTCTTATGTCTTAAGTTACTTTGTTTAAACGACAAACAAGGGTTACTTAACCATCCACTTATTCAGATAAGTGAGTCGACGTTACTTGATATATCAAAAACTACTTTCTACAAGACTAATTGTTTATTAGTTTCAAGTTAATTGTTAATTAGTTGACGATTGCCACTCTTGATAGATTGTTTATTAGTTGAATTACCTAATGCTTGTATACTTTCTATAGAATTTGGTCAAAGGTATATTTCAATTGGTGTTTTGTTGAATTATAATTTTTCAAGTGACCAACTCTTATTTTTTCGTACTAGGAAATTTCATCTCAGTCTAATGATGCCCTTTGCTGGAGATCTCTTCTTCTTCGTTGTTCTTTTCATTACTCAAAGTTTAGTTGTTCCTGTTCTGGTGGTTCCTGGTGGAGGTACTGACGATACCAGCAAGGTAAGCAGCCTCGGCTGGACATGGGACTCTTTCAAAGACCCTCAACAACGGTCGCTCACTGCATTCATCGGTTTCCGGCGATCTTGACAAGATCCTCATTTCACTAACTAACTACCTAACTAACTTGAATCATACAAAATTTAGGCAATCTAATGTGAGTAAAATATACAATATAACTGAAACTAGAGAAGAGATGTCCATAGAATTTATGAGACATTTCCAAATCATCTAATACAAAGCACCTCACTTCATCATAAGGTTGATTTATGAACGGTTCAGCCACAGCTTTTACTTTGAGAGCCTTGACCCTGAAGACACCACTTGAAAGGGTTAAAACATCCAATACCAACTTGAAACTTCTTTATATACTTTAGAAATATGAGATTGATCGTCCTTCATGTTAGTATAAAAGTTTGATATCGGTAAATAATAGATGATCGTAATATCTAAAATCAATTTTTCATTTCTTACTGTAAGAAGTATATTTTTCAACGTTGCTCTTTGATGATATAAATAGCAATAGCTTTGTATTTATTTACTTTTTTTCTCTTTCTGCTTCAATAAAGATTAGATCATAGAATATTTTATGATATTTTTCATATTATTTTTACCCAGTAAATAAAGGTGATAAATTTACATAATATGTAAGAGGTAGAAAAAACACTTTGCAGTTTATCCGAGTGTAGTATATTATATATAATCCTATAAAATCCATATTCTATAAAATTGTTGTTTCATATCTATCCTCCCTATATGACAACATAAAAAATAAATAATTAACCTCATGCATGCAGCGTTCAGAACGAATGAGAACGGAGTATGCTAACACTTGGTTCCTAGGTTCCCTCTACTTACCCTGCTATGTGCGGAATACAGCGGAAAGCTAAAAAAAAACCTCACCCATTATGTAACTAATGTATAGTACAACAAAAACATAATATTTAAGTACTTACATAGTAGACAAGAAAATAAAGAAAAAATTAAAGTGAAAAATATCAAAGAAGACAGTAATAACAAAATTATTTAGATAATATTTTATTAAAAATTAAAAGCCTTTGGTAAAATCAATCTTCCTAAATTTAGCTATATTGGGGCTGTTGTTCTCATGATTGTACTGGCTTGTTGAATATCTCCAGGGAAATCAAAAACAAGACAAGTACTGAGTGAAGCTTTAGAGTCCAGTTTTAAGCCGATCGAACAAATTTATTTTTTTCCCTATTTTGCCTTCATTTTGGGTCATTGGTTTTTGTGTTGAGAATACGATACTTAGAGTAAAACACGTTATGTTTTTTACGTCAATATAAATTTACAATAACATAAATAACTTTAATAATGTAAGTCTAATGTTAAGATTCGCAAATAAATACGCAAAGCCTACAGGATTCGGCGGAAAGTTAGGAACGGAAGTGTGTTAACATTAGGTTCCCAGGTTCCCTTAGCCTACTCTATATTTCGTGGACGTATACACTACTTTGTTTATCTCTTAAGCACAATCCTCCAAAAAATTCTCAACCTTTGACCTTCTAATTAATTAAGATATACCTACATATATATTTACCAAATTGCTAATAATTACCCACAATTACCGCTAAAACACTTGTTTTCCTAATCACGTGATATAAGAGCGGGAATGCAAGATTTACCGCACGCAGTAGAACCCATCCCTCGGGTCCGTTTGTACGTGACCCGCGTAAATGCCCCATTTTATTTGTCCTTTTACGGGGAAGGAGTAACATATAGGGGCATTTAGCTGATTTTACGTCGCTGTCAAATATTGATGACGTTTGAACGGAAATCAGTCGACTGTAAATTTTATGGGGAATGATTGTTTTAGAATGCGGAATTTACTATTGTTCGTCTTAGAAAAGAGTTATTAATGATTTATTTATTTATCGTAGATGTTTTTATTCAAATAGTGGGGAGTGAAGTGTTTTAACACTAGGCTAGTAAGTGTTAACTACATTTCTAAATGTGATTTCTTGTAATAATAACTTTTCTTATAAAATATGATTTTATAAGAAATCTTTTTTCTAGATTGTTTCGATACAGATTCTCTTTCATTAAAAGAAGCGTTGAAATGGCTTTGAAAATTGAATATTCTAATAAATACTGCAAGCTTTATTTTTCGTTGACGTTGACATGACAGCGCTGCCCTTTACACGAAGGCTGCCAATTGTACGATACCGCCGAGGCCATATTGGTAAAGAATTAAACTATACATATTTCATAACTTTAAATTTTTAACTTACATGAATGAAAATTTACAATGATATTATTATTTGTTATAAATAATTTATATATTAAAATTGAGCCCATTGTAGCGCAGCAGTAGGCACAGCTCCTGGCTGGTAAGACGACGGTTGTAGGTTTATTTCAGGAGAAAATTTATTATTCTCATTTCTTCGCTCTGGTCGATTGGATTTGATTTGATTGAGATTAGATTGATGAATAACGGAGTGTCTTTCAATAGGTTCCCTTTGCTTACTCTTTGACATATACAACGTAAAGGTAAGTCAAAAAGTAAGTAGATACAGCTTCTAAAAACGTTAAAAATATTTTTTAATTCATAAAGAATTAAAAAACCATTTTTAATACTTAATACCGATAGAAATTTGTGGAGAAACCACAACATTCCTTTTGTAAACTGTCATGAAGAACGGATCCTTTGTTAATAAGTCCTTCTCAGCCATCTTGTGAGATGAGTGAAAAGGTTTATTAAATTAACTCTTATTTTCATAATTATTAACAAAATTCATAACGCAAAAATGTTATTCTATTATAAGAAATATTTTATACCCATATAATAAATAGTCACTAAAACATCGCTCGAAGGTATCCAATACGATACTCAATTATTTTTAATTTAATTATGGTTGCCGAAATAAAAGTTCTTTTCAAAATGGTAGATTAAATTCGTGATTGTTATTGGATTTCCACAACACGATTTAAATACTCATAAACATTTATAGCTTTCTTTTACTAACGTTTTATTCTTAGAGGGCAATAACTAGTAATTATTATCGAACTTGAAGACCTTCAAGCTTAGGTATTTGCTTAGGTGTTGTTTCTGAACATCTAGGTTCCCAGTTCTCGCTTAAAGCCTAGTTCCCATGAGCATCATCAGTATTTTAGTCGACTAGCGAGTAATTTAGTAGCGAACATACGCGCTACTACCCAAAAATTGTTTGCACTCGCACTACGCTGTTTTGAGGTGTATTGATTTCTGCTGGATTTTAGTCGGTAGTGTTGTGTTCAGACATTAGTGAGTGCAACAGTACCGGTAGTTCATAAGGCACGTCCTTGTGCACGAGTGTTCTCCGTAAAAAGCTTTTCCCAGCATCAAAAAGTAGAAAATAGTAGCGAGGCAGAGAAAATTTAATATCAAAACATTCCCTTCTCCACTTTCCGCCTGAAATAGAAGCACTCTATGTTAAGGGATACTCAATGCTGCAATTGATCTAACAGAGTTGAGAAATCAAAACAATTCATTCTCTCGAGAGACGATCGAACCACAACGAATATCAACTTTTATGCTTTATTTTTATAAAAAAAATAAGAAAGTCACTTATATCTATAAAAAAACAAGATATTTATAAAAATAAATAAATAATACGTAGGAGTATGAGCTTTCATCGACTACTCCCAATATTGATTGTGAATTGGATAGCTTTAATAAAATGAGAGTAGATTTTTTGTATGTCTATTCCATTTATTAAATCCGTAATATACGTTTAGGGAACGCAAACTATTTTTGTAATCTTATAGAGTAGTACACGCAAAAGAAAAAAGGTTGTTATTGATATGTTCGATCTCGGGCAACCGTTGAGTAATTTTAAAATGTATGCGATATCAATATGGTATCTAAAAATATTTATTTTGGACAAAGGCAAATATTCAGTTTAGCATTTCATCATGAAACCTGCAAAAGGTTTTGGTCTAAACTTGATATCGATTTGTTTAAAAAATTCAAATAATGTTATTAATAACTCTTATATATCCTTAATAGAAGGGTAAAAAGGGCAGAAGGAACCTAGTTTTAAGGCATTCCGTTCCCCACTTTCGACCGAATTCTAGAGGCATTGCATGTTCATCAAATAATATTTAGAATTTTACCTGTCAAAGACATTATAAAGACAAAACACGAATTACTTAAAAGCCTCAACTTTCAGAATACCTTAATGAATATGATCATATTAGCTTTAATACTCGCACATACTCGTAGGTTTGAACAACACTTCACAAGAAACATGCTAATTAGTTTTCAACGAAAATTGAACGTATTCGATATATCGACGCAATACCGAGAGTGATTTTAATATTGCATGGCATTGTCAAATTGAAAATAATATGGTAACTAGCGACTCTCGTGCGGTTTCGCTCGCTTATTGCTATAACTAAATTGTATAAATTTCTTACATATATTGTAGCCTATGTGTTATTCTTCTGTATAAGCTATATTACTGTAAAGTTTCATCGAAATCAATTCAGTAGTTTTGCACGAAACTGAAACAAACGTCTATCCTCACAAACTTTCACATTTATAATATTACTAGGAAATAGGAAAAGAAAAGTGATTTATTCTTAGGTTGTCTGGCTAAACCATACAATGAAAAAAACATTCAATTTTGCTATCTTAACGATATGGAAGAAACTATAAAAAAACAAAGAAGCAAAAACATTATGCGCATGTACTAAATGAACATTAATGTACTAATTATAATATACTAAATAACATTAAAAAAGACCTAAATAAAATATGTTACGATAATATGAAAATATACTACATAAACTATACAAACTAATAATGGTATAACACAAAAATAATGATAGAAGACATAAAACAAATACAAGAACATCACTATTTTCCTGTTCGAACTCACAAATAAATGGCGAAATAACTGTCTCAATAACTGAGGATGGGAGCAACAGATTGTATAAAGACAGCGGGGCCAATTGAACAGTGAATATCTTGGAAATGGTAAGGATTTACTTACGATAAAAATAAAATGAAGCTTTTGTTAATAGAAAGGGTATTGGTGGTATTTTTACTTTAGAAAAACTCCTTAATTTTTAGGTGTGGTATAGGAGCTTAGTTTTTTTCAGCTTCACGCTGTTTCCCTCAAAAAGAGTCGTAGTGTTAAGTTACTCCGTTCCCCACGCGCCATCGAATTTTCGAGGTACTTACTGTGTATTGAGTGGCGGAGCTCAACGCCGAAATAAATATTAAAGTTTATATTATGAATATTGTCATCGCAAAAATACTTTTACTATACTTAAATGTAAATAAAAAAGACAGTTATATCAATATTTTACTATGTACTCTGTGCTTACACCTGTAAATGCGAGAAGTAAGATAAACAATAATAATATTAACAAAAATAAAATAAAATAAACGTTAAATTTTAATTATTAAAATTTTTCAAGTTCTTTCCACATCCAATAAAATAAAAACAAACTCAAAATAAAAAGTGTAATAGAAACAATATCCCTAGTAAAGCAACAGGTTACAAATCACAAAATCGATACAGTACCGTGGAGACTCTTGAATGGAGTCGTTGCGGTAGTTTGTTCTGGTACCCAATTCCCAATAGGATTCAAGTGGAATAGGTGACTTGTAAAAACTGCCTATCATCATTTTTTATGCTTTAAAATTCAATCTCAGGATAGGGGATGCATGTAGGGGGTAGAGGATAGGGGGTGGCAGTCTGGGATGAGATCTCATAATATTTATGTTTCAGATACGGTTCCTTCAGAACCCTTGGTGAAGGTAATCATGAAATGTCTATAGCATTTGGTGTTGACTAGCGAAGCTTAAAGAAAAAATGCTTCAAACTGGTGCTAAAAAGGTGCGTGCTTTTAAGGGTTGGGTTATGCTGCTTCTAGCCTATACTTTTAATACTTTTGGCAGTAGAGTGCCAAATAAGTAATTTTTTGACGACAACCGTTTTTTTATATTGATTTATATTTTAAAATGTAAAAGTTTTAAATAGCCTGTATTATATTCGTTTTTGTTTTATTTGTATATATTTATTAAAACGTTTCCAATAAAAGTCACGATAAAAACTAGTTGGCAAATTATGTAGGCAAAGACTACCGAATCCAACGAAAGTATATTCTATAAACGTATTTAAAAAATAAAATGAAATAAACAAACATTACATTTTATTTATAGAATACATGCTCGTAAATTATTAGATTTGGTTGCCTTGGTTGAAAGAGTATATTTGCACGAAATGGATTGATCTAATTATCGCTTTCGAAGGTGAAATGTTACTGGAAATCCGGTATATGAAACTGAAGCATAAAATTGCTTTAGGACTAAAAGTAAAATTATTTTAAAAAATATTATGGTGTAAATCAAATGTTTATTTTTTTAATATTTTTAATTACGTTAATAATCAAGTGGCTAAATCGAAAATAAGATAAAAAAGGTTTTTAATTAATCAATCAAAAACATGAGTAACCAAACATTTGTTTTCTGTCAGAAGTAGGTACGTATATATATGATCTATAATATACATATCTACATACATATATATATATTATTTATTTATTTATTTATTTAGCTTCACGCTGTATCACGCACTTATCTGAGTAGACAGAAGAAAAAAAAGTGTTAACACGTTCCATTCTCCACTTTCTGTTGAATTCTGAGGGCATTGCGTGTTGAGTGACGGAACTCAACGCTATATCTCGTTACCAGAGCGAATTCAAGCAGAGATATTTCAGTTCCTCGAGTGGGAATTGAACCCACAACCTGTCGCGTTTAGAATCGCACACTTGTGCCGCTGTGTTACTACTGGCCTCTATATATTTATATGTATGTACGTATGTATAAAATTTTGTAATATATTTTTTATTATTTCACGCTATTTTAAGAAGGCTATAAAAATGATATAAACCTTTACAATTCGAATATAGTGCTTGCTTTATTTGAATGTCTGAAACACTAGCAAGAGGATACAAAGTTGCAATATTATCTATACTTCGTATATTAAATATTTATAACATTGTATATAAGTACTGGTACAATACATTTATAAAATTCTGTAAAAATATATATAATTTATTTGTATATGTATATTTTCTTTTCTCTAGAGGTACACATTTCTTTTTTTTCAGCTTCACGCTGTATATAGGGAGATTGAACCTAGTGTTAAGACACACGGTTCCCCACTTTCCGCTGAATTTTTCGAGGCATTGCGTGTTGAATGGCGGATCTCAACGCCGTGTTTACCTTGGTGCTAAAACGAAGAAATGAAGTAAATAATAAATAATAATTCATTCTCTCGAGTGGGGCTCGAACCCACAATCACCGCGTTACCACCATACTTCTCAAAGTCTGTAAAATGCTCTACCATTTTTAAAGATTTTAATTATTTTCTTTATTTTTCATATATTTCAACGTAAGATTTAAGGAAATAACGATTTCTTTTTACCTTAAGTGGTCAAGTTTAACCCTTTCGGCTTAATTTACTTAGGAACGAGTGTGAAGAGCTGTTAGGCCTTTTTCACATACTTTCTTGTCCTTAGTTAGACGGTAAATAGTAAAGGGCTCGTGAATTATTGTAATGGTGAAGTGTATAAGGTCTTTTAAAGTTAGTACAAAAATATTTGTTACAAGAAACGATTTGCGCGTGGCTTAATTATATTTTAAAAATGGTTTTTTAATATTGTTTATTTATTTTTAGTGGCAATACGAATAAGATATTTTTCCCGTATTTTTCATTTACTAAAATACATTTAATACTCTACTTCAAATGGAAATTGAACCTACAACCTGTTTTCAGTTACATAAAAAAACAACGTTTTTTCAGCTTAGAAATAATTTTCAAATAATATATATATATATATATATATATATATATATCCAAAAAGATTAATGAAAATACTGGTGTTGCTTAGCTTTTCAACCTAAAGTCGGCCGTCCTCCCAGAAATACCTACAAGGAGTTCCTTTGAGTTGGAACCAAAGGGTTGAAATTATTTTATGGGACTAATTAGAATTTGCCCGCATGTCCGTGCATTTGGCAGAACTTAATTCTTAATTTCGTCGACCCTTTTTGTACACGTGTTGTATAATTACAAATGGAAATGTTTTAAGTTTTTCAACGGTTAATATCTTAAGGAAATGAAAAAAAAAAGTTATTCATATTTTCATTTCTTTTTCAGCTCAGGTAAATTATTATTATTATATATTTAATAAACATAAACATATAAATGTATGCTATTTACAGTTTCAAATTAATTTCGCTAAAGTGATCGACAAATCAATTAATAAATATTTAACTCTACTAATATTTAAACCCAAATAAAGTCTCAACAAAATGATTTAACATAAACTATTAATTTAAACGGCGTACCTGAACCAATTGCCTTACAGCATACGTTGTTTATTTAGCTGAGAGCGTTGAAAAGTTATTTAAGGGGTTTAAACGATTTAATAATTACGGGTTAGAGGCGTTCCGGTCGAATTTGCATGTAAACGAGAATCGATAATTAGATTTCGGCCACGCTACGTCAGTGCTTATTAAATTAAACATTTTTTTACCAAGCACGGTGTAGGCAGAGGGAAACTAGTGTTAAGACACTCTGTTCCCTATTATCCATTGAATTCTGGAGACATCAGAATGTCTTCTCTTAACATTAAGTCAAAGGCATCTTAACATTAAGTATTCTTATCTTAATATTGATATTAAAGTTTATATACTTAGCACCTCAATCAAATGTGGTTAATTGGTTGAACGTAGAGAACAAAGCGATGAGCCATTACCTGAGTTCACTTAAACAACTTCAAACATAATAACTTATACCTCAAGTATTACTGAAAATGTTTAATTATTAGTAACATTTTGAGGCTGATATGGTGCAGAGGTACAAAGGGTATACGGCGTAAACGCGACGATTGTGGGTTCAATTTCTATTCGGGGAATGAAATATTTAATATTATCATTATTTCGTTTTAGTTGAGTTTCGCTACTCAGCACTCAATGCTACCAGAATTCGGTGGAATATGGAGAACGGAAGAGTCTTAATACGCATATACTATGCTTGGCGGAACTCAATTAGGACGAAGTAATAACAATATTAAATATTTAATTTCCTCGAATAGGAATCGAACCCACAACCTGTTTAAAGTCACACGCTTGTCCCCTGCACCACGACTGGCCTCTATATTATTATTTAATTTATTTTATGCAATTCTACTATATAACATCTAGTATTTAACATAGGAAGCCAATTAACTAGAAAACTTATCTTAAGCAAGGCATATCATATTCTACGTGATCACTTCATGCTACTTAAGACTAACCCAGCTGTCTTAAGGTCATGGAAGCCTCTGCGCCAACGAACGCAGTTCAGTATCTAAACTCAAAGTTTCCATTTCCCAGCATATTACATTGCGGTATGAACTAAGTTTCAACTGGAAATTGCAATATCGTAAAGAGGACACGTTTGTTAGAGCTTGGACTAAACAAACTGTGGAAAACTATAGCCATTTAAAATATTTTAGCTTTGTGTAAGTAAGAAAATATAGTTTTCAGTTTAAAGAAAAGTGTTGTTTTAAAAAAAGTGAGTGCAGAACTAAATGTAACGTGTAAGTGGAAATAAGTTTGCACAAAGACATTAGACATGGAAGTTTTTGTATGTAAAAATTTTGGGATTTATTGAGTAAAATGTAGAGCTGGAATTTTATTCCGAGTGTGCACAGAACTCGGTACCCATATATATTCGTAGATCTTCGATTATTTGTCAGTGAAATAGATAAACATTTAACTTGACTCTCATTTCACAATTATCTTTATAATCATTATATTACAAGTATATACGATTGCTTAACCTTATTTTTGATGAACTTGTAAATTTCCTATTTTAAAGTTATTTTTGCAAAAAAAGCTGCAGAACAACCTAAAAATATGTCTTGAAAACGAAATAAAAATTTAGCCTTCCCTGAAAAAGGTCCTCACAAAAGGGATGTAAATAATATTAATAAACATAACCCTGTCTATACAAAGCATTTGTTTGAGTCTAAAATATCCTTTGCTTTATGTTCGCAAAAGGCAGGTCTTTCACGTGAACAAGAATTTAAGCCCCATTTCTATGTTTAAAATGTATGATACTCGTATGTACCTACAACCTACATAAGGCCATTGTTGAATTTTACTATGAGATAAAGTATTTAAATGTAGTAGTACTTAGTATTGTATGTATTGTATTATAGAAAAACACGGTAATTATATAAATAATATAAATATATTGACTGTAATTAAATTAAGTTTATATACTGTATATATAGGCCGTTGTGGTACAGCGACGACATTAGGTTTAGGTCCTCACTCAGCGGACGTTTTTTTTTTTCAGCCTTACGATGGATCCCGCATAGAGCAGGGTAGGCATAGGAAACCTAGTGTTAAGACACTCCATTCCCCACTTCCTGCCGAATTCTAGAAGCATTGCGTGTTGCAGAACTCAACGCCACGCTTTGCCTCGACAAGAAATGGAAATATAAAGGTAAACATATATTTCACTTCCTCGAGTGGGGTACGAACCCATAACCTTCGCGTTACAGTCACACCCTTGAAAATAGATTCCCTCTATCTACCTTGCTAAGCGAGAAAATACAAATTTCTTTAAATTATGAACACTAAACTAAAATCATGTACACTTTTGATGACATTTAGTACAATATTATTTTTCCCGCCATTTTGTTTAAAGATGGCGGATTGGAACGTACATAGACCAAATCTATATTTCTAGCCTTGTATATTGCAAGACCGAATCGTGAGCGCATATATAAATACAATAAGAGTTCTAAAACTTTTTTATGGACAAAGGACAGGGCAAACGAGCGTTCGGGTCACCTGATAGTGATCACTGCCGCCCACGACTTCGTGCAGCACCAGAGGAGTTCCAGGTGCGATGCCGACCTTTGAGGTGGAGATAGACGCGCTCTTACACATTTAAACAACAACATTTAAAATCCTTATCTCTATTTCTAAGTAATAATAAGAACAATAGAAAAACTAAAACATTTAAAGTCAATAACCTCTTGTCTTTCGAGCAAAGGTTATAGACAGACGTTCACATGTATAATAACAATATGAACATATTTATATGAACAATATATTTTAAGCTTCATCGTTCGTATGCACTTTGCATACATTTGTACCTCGTTATAGAATCAGTCGCCGTAACTAGTAATATTGTAATCGGCTTACGACTCTCCCCTTATGAATAATCTCTCAGTGGATTTGATTTTATATTAATACTGCTATTATCAGTTTACTATTGAAGACAGTCGTGGGCTGTAAACGCGAGTTGTGGGTTCTATTCCCATTCGAAAAAATGAAATACTTATTATTTTCATTAGTTCGCTGTGATGTCGAGGCAAAGTAAGACCTTAATTTCCTCCACTTAACATGCAATGCCTGCAGAATTTATGCCGCTACCCTACCCTACTCCGCCTACCCTACTGTGTGCGGGATATAATTTTCCATATTAATTTAAATAAAATGAAATATATAATTGTTTATGTATTTATTTATTATAATTAATATATTCATTAAGAATAAGACGCCGTCGTAATGCAGCATTTGAGTATGGGTTCGATCCTGACTAAGGGAAAGGAATACGCTAAGCAACATGCAATATCTTGAAAATAAGTTGGTGCCTGGCCGACGAGGGCCTTAACGTTAGGTTACCTACCCTACCATTTGCTGATACAGCGTGAATTGGAAGGGTATGTTATAAAATTGTCTTATCTATTTGCTAACTTAACTAGGGATATAGCGTGAAGCTACACGCTGTATTTCTAGTGGGGTAACCAGAGAGGGCTCAGTAAATATAGTTGTAAATTGTAGTTACGAAATAATTTGTTTACGGTACATTTTAATAAAAATCCATAATTTTTAAGGCAAATCGAATAGAAAGTGAAAATTAACTAAAAATAAATGAATATCACATTATTTTGAATCTTCCATCACTCTCCCACCTCATCTGCACGTAAGCTCAATAGACATAAAAATACTTCTAGTTTTAAAGTGACTCTAAAAGCATTTTATAATAGACGTCTCCCATTAGGCTTACTCGAGAATATTACTTAATAAAAGCTATGTCAGTCAAGTTTTACTGTAGCAGTCATTAAAATTAATTGGCTGTATTTTGTAAATTTTATTTTTGTTTTATTTTATTTTGGAATGTATCCAATCTAGGTATATCAAAACCTAATGTGAAAAATTCAAATAAATTCAAGGATTCAAGGATTTGGTTAGATAAAATGCATAATTTTTAATTATTCCATTATTAGTGAGGCCAGTCGTGGCGTAGGGGCACAAGCGTGTAACTGGGCGCGATAGGTTGTGGGTTCGATCCGCATGCAAAGAAATAATATTTTTAATATTTTCATTTCGCTTTATCTAAAGTCTTCTACTGCTACCCTACTCTGTGTACCCTAACAAGCGCGATTCAGGCTAAAGCTGAAAATAATAAAAAAAAATACATTATTATTCGTTACATGATTAAAACATGCTTGTATTTTATAACAGGAAAAAATATAAAGAAAATATACTCCAATATATACTTGTAAGATATATCGTAGTGCTCGTTAAATTTAATTTGTATGCAAAATAGATGTTATGAAGAGAACTTTCGTAGCATCAGATATAGAGGCATCAAAGATCTTATATAAAGTATATAAGTTTGTTTACATTTATATAATAATGTATTTGAAGACCATCTCGGCATATGACAGGGTCTAACAATGAACGTAATTTTTTTAATTATATAGAGTGAAGCCCTATTGGGCTCTACAGCATCACCGGGCTTAGTGGGTGGCCAAATAAGAAGAGCTATGATGGTTGTAGGTTCAATCCCCACTCGGGGATCGGGGATTGCGTTGTCCTACTGCACCATGACTGCCTCTTATTTTTTTGTTTTTTACTCTGTGACACATATACAAAAGCAAATATATAAAAAAATATTTTAAAAGGTCATAGCACCAGATTGCGCTTCTATATATTATAATTTAACAAGTGAAAGAAGTGGTTAGTCACTGAGAGGTCCTTGCTTATTCTAAATAAGGTCAACAATATTACAGTAATTTACAGTATTCCGTAGAGTCGCTTGCAACTTGCAACTATAATTTGCGTATGGTTTAATGTAATATGATATGAATGTTGCCAGTTTTAGAACACATATATATCAAAATTAAGGTATTTAATATATGTAAATATAACGCAGTAGATTTTTTATAATATACTTTTCGTGAAATTCTGGAAGCATTGTGTGTTGAGTAGTGGAACTTAATGCTGCTCTTTACCTTGATTCCAGAGCGAAGAAATGAAAATATTAAACATTTAATTTCCTCGAGCGGAATAGAACTCACTACCTGTCCCATTTATAGGCACACGCTAGTGCCACGACTAGCTCAGTTATAAGTGGTTCAGATTTATAGATTTCCTAGATTTTATTACATAGTTATAAGGTATATCGATCTAATGAAAGCGTCATTGTTGGTTATAGATATATATGTGTATATATATAATATATATTTCCCTAGCCTGTACTATCTCATTGGGCAAAGGCCTCCCTTAAACTTCTTCCACTCTGGTCTATTTCGCACTATTGAGCACCAGTCAGGCTTGTACACATTTCATTTGTCAGTATATTAATCACAGTATATGTCTTACTTGTCTTTAGCTCCTGTATTCCGCAAACAACGATCAAACAAACGTTTGGAATTGAACTCCATTTGCATATAAACTACTTGTTGATTTATTAGGAAATGATACAAGCGTTATACACATTGTAATAAATACAGAATTGTCTGCATTCGCCTCGGGCGAATAGGCGATAGTAAAACTTGTTATTTAGAAATGAAACTTGTATCTACATGTGAAAATCTTATACTTTATTTTCGTTAAATATTGTATGGTTCTTAAAATTCTCGTAAAATTACAAAAAAATCCTTTACACAAAGTCAAAATAATGCTACTTCGACATTTTATAAACGCTATAAGCTAAAAAAATTAATGAGAAATCGTAACAAAAACTTTGAGGCTTCTATATATAATATTTACGTAATAGTTAAAAAAATGAATGAAAATTATTTCGTATTTTATCTTTATAGAATCTACTATATATATATTTGCCTGTGTGATACATCGCGTCGGTCGCTACGTGCTGTTGCTTCGAATCAAAATTGAAAAGTAACTAAATTCCACATTTTTCATCGAAATATAGAAATTCGACCAAGTTTTCCGAATATTTTTCCGCCTTTACATCCTTATTGAGAAATATACATTTTATTTTCATTTCTATTGACGAATATTTGCAATATTTAGGAAAAATAATGGACAAGTAAAATAAATAAATCAATACAATTTAAGAGGTGGTTTCGTTTAAACTATAAAATATAAGACAGTAATTTGAAAACAAACCTTTCTTTCCTAATCCTTCAGTTTTAAAACTTCACGCGTTATACCTCTTACGCTTCATTACCTATATAAAACGAAAAATATATATTCCACTTAGGAATTATAATTTTATATACACAATATACGAATAGGACTTGACAAGAAAATGTCAAATTTATTCACATTTTATCCGTTTCGTGACAGCACAGAAAGAAGTCAACGAGATAATTTCGTCAAAAAAAGTAAAGTCAAAACAATTTTACTATGGATTTACAGGAAAATTACATTTGATTGTTATTTTTCTCTCATGCCATACATTTTTAAATACACAATATCACATGCCACCCACCTACACACGTCGCTCACGTTTAAATAAGGTATATTGTCGAGTTTGTTTTTTATTTATATTATTTATACTGGCAACTCAGTATTGTATTCTTTAGTTAGTTAGAATAAATGTTTTTTGTATTGGTCTGATTGTTGTTATTATTTATTGGGAGAAAAAAACACAACTCATTTTTTGTTATAATATTATCATATTACATGTATAGGCAAAGTCAAACTGTATGCCGCACAGCAGAGAACCTGGGAACCTAATGTTAAGACACTCTGTTCCTCACTTGCCACCAAGTTCTGAACACATTGCTTGTAGAAAGTTATTAGTATATTCATTAATTATTGTATTTATTTACATTAGTATAAAATAAATAGTCCAGTAAAAACATTTCAATTTAAATAAAATTTGCGAAACAACTAAAAGGAGATATTTGAACATGATAGCTAAAAAGCAACATTTTACTTCCCACGAGGCGCTAAGTGGCCATCGTTGAAGATTACAGCCTCTAAACGCGTAACGGAAAATGGGAAATGCCCACGCCATTTTGTAAAACATTTAAAAAGTTACTTTTTAACATTAAAACATATTTTTTTACGCCCTTATGACGTAAAGACTGTAATTTAAAGTGCCTTCTACGTTTTGCTGTCACTTAAACATTGATTACTCGGTGTATTTGTTATAAGAAAAGATTATCTTATATATCTTATTGTATAATATTGAATAAGTAGGTCGTGCTATGCCATTGTTAGAGTAAAATCCATTTCAAAATACTATTTTATTTTTTTATTTGCCTTTATTAGAAACGTAAAAAGCTTATTAAAAAGGTGAAAGATGACAACATAATCCGGATATCGTGAGCAATTTGCTGGCATCATAAATAAATCTCTTTGAGCTAGAAGATATTCTTTGTTAGTGTTTTATTTTGAAAAATATTTAGCAAAATCTTGATTAAAATTTACTAAGCTAGTTTTATGTAGGTATGGTTTTAATTTAGATTTAGGACTAAATCCTAAAAGGAAATTTAAAATATATTGTAAAAACAGTTATAAGTCGTATAAACGAAAATATAAGGTTAATTTCTCAGTAATTTATTACTCGCCATATTCTGTAATATTACTACATACTCAAAAAAATCATATGCAATTATTTCAATTATTACTAACGGCCATCGTTAGTACTTAGACTATACGAAAACCATTAGAAATATGTTATATATTTTAAACTACAATCACTAATGTTGTTACGAAATTCTAAAGGAAACTAAAAACATATTTCTTAGACGATACCAATATATTTCTATTTAAGACTTCATTTACCATTAAACAACAGTAATATTTCACATTACAAACTCAATTTAAACCTACAATTTCAAAAGACACGAGTGGAGCGAAGTGCAGTCATTAGTGCTTGACAACGACATAGGACCTCGTGACCTCATCTCCTCATGGCCCACAAGCGACGTTACTAGCTGAAACAATGTTGATTGTTTCACATCACTGATTATAATGTGATTCTGCCGGATGTTCTAACGACGTGTTATTACTGAATTATGAAGCCAAGGCGGAAATTCTGTTTTCTTATCATAATTAATAAGAGTTTTCCTTTATTTCCTTATTTTAAGAACAATTTAGCTTCTTTTCTTTTCCTTGTAACATCTATATAATATATAATCTAGCCTATCTTTTCAGAAATATTGTATGATTATTATTATGTAGATTTTCATTTTACTAATTAAATTAAAAGTTAATTGCATTATCAAAGAATTCCCGAATTTCCGAATCATTAATTTAATTAATACTTCATTTTTTAATATTGAAATAAAAGTAAATAACGGAATGTTTTCCAATTAAGTTCTCTCACTTCACTGGGCGTAAAGAAATACATGAATCAAATAAATCGGTGTAGTTCAGATTTTCTGTACAATAGAAATTATTATTAACGGCCATGTTTGTTTTACATTTAAATTCCACATTTAAATAGCCAAATGTCATATTCAAATTTCGAACTGTATCCCAACCTCCATTCAATATACAAATTAAATACAATTTCATATTATTTAAAATAATAGAAAATAACATTTAAAAAATAAAATATCAGAATAAAGTGTAGCAAAATATTTTATTTACACGGATTTTATTTATTCAATGTAATACATTTATCCTCGCTAATGGAAGTGAGTGAGGATTCGTATAAATCATATTATTTCTGGTTGTCTGTAAAAGATGAAATGGGTAGCGCTGTGTTACTTTCCTTAACAATTAAAGTAATATTTTTATTAAGTTTTGTGGGAAACAGTGACAATTGGTTTATATGTGAATACAATTTAAAAATACGTAATTTTAAAATATTTTTTCATTTTAAAACATTGAATCATACAAAAAATATTACAAGAAGCCAAAATTATGAAGCCCTTCTAACAAATTAATCCTCTTTAAAAACTAGATTACAATAAAAATCAGGGACAATATTCGAAAAATGCTGATAACGCAATATCAGCATCGACTTTCTCATAATTGTAATGAGGAACCTAAAATTTATACCTGCAAAGAGCTCCGGATACAAAGACTGACATCAGATCAATCAGCTAAATGTGACCTGGAGGCTTTGAAAGCGCTGGAACTGACATTTTTTACTGAACGGAATATCTATTACACGTGATGTCATCCTTTGTACCTATCGTATGCTTTTTATCGGAATCATGTTAGCGATGCATGGAAAATCTCTTCTAGATATTGAAAATGTTAAATATTTTTGATATTTATTAAATCTATGCTTACAGTGGATCGCGCCGCCTATACATTCAATTCCCACTCGAGGTATATTAAAAAAATCTCCAAAATTGGGCGGAAAATGAGAAAAGGAATGTTCTAACATTAGGTTCCCTCTGCTTATCCCGCTAAATAAGGGATACTGCGTACCTTCAGCAATCTCACGATCCTATAAATATAAAATATATATTTTTTAAAAGCTTTACCTTGTGTCGCCTAATGGAGTACAATCGATCTTCATTTTGACAAAACCCTTTTGTTTTCAGCAAATTAACCGTATACTATATTATGAAGACGCCTTTGAAGGAATTGAATAGCGACACACACCAGAGTACAGCTTTTGAGGTGAAGATCGTTATAGAATGGGCTCTAAGCTTTTGCTCGTTATATAGACTTAAGCAATTTCGTCGTATTAAAATTATTGTAAGTGAACCTTGTAAATATAATTTAATTTAAAGCTATGGAATCATTTTATATATTATTTAAGTGTTTTAAGCAAGTTTGAAATGGTATATACTGTTATCGTTTACGTAGCGTAAATATCATAGTCGATAATAGGAGAATTTTATAATAAAATTTTATTTAAGCCAGAAAAATCACGAATTGAAAATGACACAAAAAGTGCATCAGCACATAATATATAGATAAAAAAGTAAAAACAGATTTCTTTGGTAATGCTATTTGTTGCTATGTTAAAATTAAATTTAAAAAAAAATAGCTTCAGCCAAAACACCGATTGGCCCTATATAGGGCCCAGGTTCGGTTTTTCTAACCGCACAGCACGTCACAAACTTAAATATCATCCACACCATCTGGATACGTGGCACTCCACTACTGTGCGGTTTCGTAGAAATTTTCTTCCACGCGCCACCGAACTGTGGAACGGTCTACCCGCGGCAGTGTTTCCAGGTTGGTACGATATGGGTACCTTTAAAAAGCGCGTCTATCTCCACCTCAAAGGCCGGCAACGCACCTGTAGCTCCTCTGGTGCTGCACGGGGTCGTGGGCGGCGGTGATCACCATCAGGTGACCCTAACGCTCGTTTGCCTTGTCCTTTTACCATAAAAAAAAAAAAAAAAAGCTTCACGCTGTATCCCGTACACAGTAGGTTAGGCAGAGGGAACGTAGTGTTAAGATACTGTGTTCTCCACTTTCCGCCGAGCCAATATACATGGTGTTCATTTTAAAACACATTAAACGTACATTTAAGTATAAATTAAACGTTTGTCTACGAAACAATAGCGAATAAATATGTATTTCTCGCTAGGAATTCTGCCAAGACAGATTCATAAAACCCCTACATTAGTTATTCAGAGTGAACCCACACAGAAACTTACGCTCGACGTTGTGGTCGTCCCGGCATTTACACGGCCAGCGGCTCGCGCTAAACTATTTTAATAATTATACCTACGGTTTTGTGAAAGCAGTGCTATCATATTTTCAGTGAAAATTTTACATAAAATATGTATTTTATACATTTACACTATAATTTGTATTATTTTGGCTAACAATAATATATGTATATTATGAGGTAATTGTGGCGTAGGGGTACAAGCTTGTGCCTGTAAACGCGAAACTTGGTGCAATTAGTTACTATTTATTTATATTTTAATTATTTCACTTTGGTACCAAGGTGAAAGCTCGGCGTTGAGTTCCGCCTCTCTGACTACCCCGTTAGATTCCTAGCGGCTATCGTGAAGCTAAGATACGTTATAATAATATAACGCTTACCCAAGTCCTGTTAAACAAGTAGCCAATATTATAATTTAAATATTTTGACTCCTTTTACAATCTTATTTTAACAAGTTGAAAGAAAAATTTTAAAAATACTGACTCAAAGTGAACTTAAGTGTTCATTTGAGTCTGTGATTGTGAAAAAGGTAATTTTCTCGAACCTAATTAGAGTTACAGAAACATTACAGACTTGTACTAAAATTTTTAATCTAAAAAGTTGTTTCATTAAGCGGAGAGATGAACGTCAAGCAGCAATATTACATTATGAAATTGTCGATCTTCATGTTTCGTTTTTGTATTTTATTTTATTCAGGTACAATTCTTGTATTTTTACTAGAAATTTTACGAAAATTATTATATATATAGATTTTTTTATCAAATCGCCAATTAATCCACCATTATTTTGTTGAATTTTCTATTATTTTTAACAATAACTCCAAAATAATATTGAAATTGTTTTAAATAGGTATAAATAAAAAACGCGTAGCATGTAACCTCTACGGCGTAGCGGTTAGATTTATTATTTGATAATATTTTAAATCATTAATAGAGTAGGAATACTAGTCTAAACATCGAACTTACGACTTCTCATTTCACCTCTAATTCGTATAAAAAGCGTTACAAAAGCTTAATTTAATTTAAAAAAGTTTACTTCTAAGAAAGAAACTATAATTAATTCTAAGCAAATATAAACAGTACAAATGCTATATGAGGATTGTGATCTCAAAGAGGAATGATAGGTACATGCGTAGGTACGTATAAGATATCAAAGCGTCCAGGGGCAGTCAGTAACAGTTTCTGATGCAACCACTCGTATCTCGTCCCACCCTTCTAAAGATAGAATTACATTACAATAAATCCTGGTCGTAGGCAATAAATATCTATCTACGGGCTCGTGGGTGTGTGTGTTCGTAATACAATATATTCTGCTGTTTAACTTTAAAATGTCGCTTAATGTTTTTCAATTTTAAATTTATTGATTTATTTGTAGTCTTATTTCAATTCAATTTGTCTATTTTGATTTATAATTTAATTATATTATTTGATGAAAAAAATATAAAAAGACATATTTATCAGTAGGTTTAATATCAATAGTATCGAAATACTTAAGTTTTACTTTAATGCTATTATTACTTAAGAAAAACGTATTTTTATAGAACAACTTATGATTGTTTTAATTAAGTTAACCTTTCTCAGAGGCATTTATTAAATCAGTTATAAATATGGTGCAGGAGCACAGGCATGCTACTATAAACGCTAGGGGTTGTGGGTTTGATTTCCATTAGATGAAAATAAAATATTTAATATTTTCATATTCTCGCCCTGGTAACAAGGCAAAGTGGAGAACGAAAGTCTTTAAAGAATGAATGGAAACGGAGTATTTTAGCGCTGGGTTGCCAAGTTTCCTTTCCCTACCCTGTTATGTATGGAATACAGGGTAAAACAAAAATAACTTATAAATATATTGGCTTAACATAAAGTTACGCTATTGGACATCCCTGGCTTTTGTTGTTAAATATTTACTATAATCCCAAAACACCCTTGAACCATAATATATGTATCTAATAAATATTCATTACATTTTGCTCATTTCATTTAATTCAATTCAATTGATCCGTTCATTCATTCATGACACCAAGATAGGCAGAGTAGTTGGAAAACACCAAAAACTATTTAACAGGATCTAAATGAATATTTTAATCTATTCACGAAGCGGAAATAGAAATAACCTTGAGTTTATGCGAGAATTCAGTTTGTATACACGAAAAAGCACTTAGAACATTAAATATGGACGGCGGTGCGACCGCGGCGGACGAAGCCGTCATCATATCTCGAGGTCCCGAATATTAATGTAAGCTGGACAAAGCCCCATCAACATTATATCAGAACACAAACAAACAACGACAATGGATATCCTATCCAACCCAGTCGAGGCTTAAGTGCCTCGAATTGTATTATTAGTTGCGAGCCCTATAGCCAATGACAGTTTAAATTACTGTAGTTTGTAAAAGTTAAACAAGTTGGTTATATTTCTATTATCTTATATATATAAAATCAAAAGGTCACTCACTCATCACGAAATCTCAGAAACTACATGTGCTAGGAATCTCAAATTTTTCATAGGAGTTATTTATAGGACGTAGGTGCTCGTTAAGACGGGAATTTACAATATTCTACTTCTAAGGGGTTGTTTTTGGGATGAAAGTTTGTATGAAACTTCGTTACTACAAATGCTAGGAGTCTCAAATTTTGCATAGACGTCACTTATAGGACGTAGGTACTCATGGAGACAGAAATTAATAATAACATAGTTCACGCAGGCGTAGCCGCGGACGGGCCGCTAGTATTATAATATATTCTATTTGTTAATATCCCTTATTAAACATTTTTTTTTTCTTGTATTTAAAAATTTTCTACCCCTTTTAAGTTTGTTTTACTTTTAGAAGCGCTTATTCTGATTTCAGTTTTCTTTTATTTTCTATTATAATTTAAAGTAAACAACTTCTAATAAACTCTCCTGTGTGTTCATTTCAACGAGTTAACTTAGTTCTCGCGATAAATCTAGAAAATTTTTCTCATTAAAATACTTCGATAATGCTAATGCAATATAAAACGTCAGACGTTCAACTATTTTTATATATTTATCCATTAAGATATACACGTTCAGTCATTGTTTAGACTTTTTGAAAGGTAATTGAATTCGTTAAAGCAATTTTACTTAAATGAGAAGCTTGTCAGGTTTAATGTGGCTATGGGGCATTACGCCCATGGATTAGATTTAATATACCTGCCAAAGCATCTTAGGATTTTTATGTTAAGTTTATTGTAAACTAGCGACCCTCTTGCGGCTTCGCCCGCTTTTACTACTGGATTATTCATATAATGTATGTCTGCAAAGCACTTAAGATAATGTGAAAATTAATTAAACCCTAATGTAACCCGCATTTTCGTAGTTTCAATAAGGATTTTCCAATTGTTTTACACAGCAAGGACTTTTTAGTAGGTACCGTAATTTTAAATCTATGCTACTAATCTTGTCAAGTACTTATTAAAATATATTTAAATGACTATTTTTAGATAGTTAAATGACTATTTTTAAATGGAAGAAATTATAAACAAAACCTGCCTATTAATAACTACTACAAAAAATATGAAACCAAACATATCGCGCTGAAATAATACATTCAACTCCAATTATCCAATACGTGCAAACGCATCTAAATCTTCGTTGCTATAGAGGCAGGCGGGTTTTTTTTTTCGAGTTTGTGGTTAATGCTGAAGAGGGTATTCTGTCCCTGATGAAAAGCAAGCACTACGTGGCTGCCTGTGAGGAAAATTAAATAGAATGCATTGGCCGGGAATCAAACCCGGGCCGCCCGCGTGGCCGGCGAGCATTCTACCACTGAACCACCGATGCGTGTAAGGCGGGCGCGGCGGACGCATGGCGAGTGGCGAGCCGTTTCGCAGCAAGGATTTTATTGTAACAACTTCTAAAGTACTCATTAAAATGAAAAACAGTAAACGACAGTTTTGATCTACATTAAATGGCCAACGTAACTAATATACTTATTTATATGCTGAGAGTAAGGGATAAGTAAAACTTGAGTAACATACAGCTGATGTGTCAACGGCGGGATGTGTCAACAATTAAATGCGTTTTTCTGTAAAACTATTCGCAATTTCGAAATAGTGTAAAAAGCAAATTTTATTTTCGTTTAACGTAGAAAATTAATAAAGTATTTTAAAGGATAAGTATTAATACCATTATGGAAAAATATCCCTCACAATAAAAAATATATTATTTTTAGACAGAAAAATGATCACTACACGTTATTTTTAAAAGTTACGAATATGCTGTCGCGGACTTTTTTGTAGATCTTATTAAGAGGAACAATACTCCAGTACATTATTTTCATGTAGTACTTACCATTAAAGCAGCGCATGCGTGAAAGTGTCTCAACGGGTAGGACTTTATACACATTTATCGTATTTATGTTAATTTACATAAGAATGTACAAATAATAAACTATATATAAACCTTCTATGAAAAACACACGACTTAATGGTGAAAACCACATCAAAATCCGTTGGGTGGTTTAGAAGAAGAAGAGTTAGATACAACAGACAGACACGAAAAGCGACTTTGTTTTATAAGATATAGGATAGGATATAACACTACATTCTTTATAACCTGTACTTGGTTGACCTTGGATACTGATACTGGAGGAAGGTCATGTAAAAAGCATGAGGACACCCCGGAGCCATATCAGGTTATAATGGAGATCGGTTAATTATTAAGCCTTCAGCTGCACCCAACGGCCAGCGCCAAGTCAAAGAGCTCAACTGTTAACTGAAGTGACTAATTAGTGCACTAAGTATAGACCACAACCATTTAATATTTGTTTATTTTTAATATTTTTTTTTTGCCGTTGTGCGGAGGGGTACGAGTATATATCGTTACGTGGCGGCTGTGGGTTCGATTTCTATTTGGAATTATTAATTATTATTTATTAATTTTCTTCGCTCTGCTATCAAGGCAAAAGTGCGGCTTTAATTACCGCCTTTTAAAACACAATGCCTCGAAAATTCGACGGAAAGTGGGAAACGGAGAGTCTCAACAACTAAGTTCCCTCTGCCTATCCTGCTATATGCAGGATACAGCGTGAAGCTGAAAAAAAATTTCCTTTTCATTTTACTATTAACAAGCATTGTTTTATGATATGAATAATTGAATACAGTTAAATTGAAACTTATTAAAAAAATTGGGCGATAAGAGCTATATTTTTTTGTGAAGATTTTCTCTAATCTTTATAAATGAATGTCATATATTATATAACATTTTATATCCAAATCCAAGAGGTACTTGAAGCCAAGTGCTACGTCTAGATACGTCATTGCTCACTTCGCTTCCTTGACTTCTGATTTACACACGTGTGAACTACCAGATATATTTCACTGCCTCCCACTCTACGATATATTTCAATAAAAATGTCTCAGTATATCTTTGTAAGGTAAAGGTTCAAATATAAGTAGGTATGTATATGTCGTCATCTATGATTAGATATTATAGTTTAATATAAAAAAACTAAATAAGAAACAGATTTGTCCTGGCACTGGGCTGCCTTTACAAAAATATAGGGGGGGTCTTTACTGAAGATTATAACTTAATTTTCTTCCTCAATGGGACAAAACACATTATTAACAATAATAATAGGAGATAACTTCTATTAATTGTGTCCAAACTGGCGGAGGAGTCCTAGCGTGCGACTGTAAGTTACGTGACGGTTGTAGATTCGATTCCTATTCGGGGGAAATATTGTTGTTTTTTTCCATTTCCTCGTTCTTGACGAGTCAAAGCGCGACGTTTGGTTACGCCACTTAACACACAATGTTCCAAGAACTTGGCGAAAAGCGGTAAGCAGAAGTGTCTTAATTGGGAAAGGATTGTCGTAACATCAGGTTCCCAGTTTCACTCTACCTACGTGAAGTGTAAATCTACAAATATAATACCATAATTAATATTTCATTAATCGTGGCTAACGCGACATAGTAAATTTAGTGGTTTTTCACTCACGGAAATTAATTATTTTCATTTTCATCTGTTATCAGAGTAGTGCGGCATTTATTTGTACCACTCAACACACAATGACTTCAATTTGGTGGATTGATATTATGTTCTCTGGGTATGAGGGATAAAGTAAATAGAAAACTATTAGGTAATTAATTAATTGTGGCCGTTTTGGCCCAAAGGCACAGGTTTATTAGTGTAAACGCGGCAGTTGTGCGTTCGATTCCTACTTCGAAAGAAATATTTAATATTTTAATTTTCTAAATCTAATATGGAGGTACAACACGGTATTGAGTTCCACCACTCAACACGCAATGCTTGAAGAATTTGGCGGAAAGTGGGGAACGTGTCTTAACAGTTCTCAGGTTCCCTCTGCGTAGGTGCTCTGTTTTATGCGGAATAAACGTGAAGCTAATTAACATATTAAAAAAATATCAGATTATCAAAAAAGTAAAAGATATAGGAAAACATTTAAATATAGTTATATTCTAACCTTTCAACCGATTTTAAGAAGTCATTAATAAATGTTCTCACTTCGCTTACTTTATCGACGTATACAAATAACGTGAGTGCACTTAGTGGTCTCAAACATTATATATATATAATAAGAAAATACCAAATAAACATAATAGCGGTCCGCCGTGGTATATTGGAAAACCATGTTACCTCGCCTCGAGCCGCAATGATTGCTTACCTTATCGTATAGGGAAATCTAATAAAACCTTGAAATATATGCTTTTAATCACATTTTTAATAGTGATTTTCTTGTATTTGAACGTAATGGTACTTTTTTAATGTATATATGCTGTCATGGCACAGTGGCTCAATTATGTGGCTAAATACGACGGTTGCCGGTTTGATTGCGGCCCACTCTGGGGAATAAATTATTAAATATTTTCATTTCCTCGTCCTGGGTCTAAGGCAAGCGTAGCGTTGAGTTTCGCCACACACCACGCAATGCTACAAGATTTTAGGGGACAGTGAGCAACAGAGTGTTTTGACACTAGGTTCCCTCTCCCTACCTTGCTTTACGCGGGATATATCGTGCTTAAAGCAACTTTATAAAATTATACATAAACAACTTTTAAAAAAAATAATAAAGTTTTAATTTTAAAACATGTTTACAATAAACACGGGCAAGGTTGTCTGGGTCAATCTGAGAAACTTGCCCTTACCTCTAGAGTCAACTCTCAACCTAAAAATATACATATTTATAATAATAAATATAAAAATTTCATAATTAAAGATAAGTTCAGTAACGTGGAAACCTTTCGCGCGATACAATGCGTTACATGCACTATTGTATTGTAAAAGAGGGAATTACCAGGCCTCTGAAAAAAGATATACAGCATAAGTTTCTTTTTTATTTTAAAGTATGTAATAGGGTATGTAAAGAATAGAAAAAAGTCACTCCATTCAAAATTTTACGGCCCTTTTCCTAGTACCTTAGCTTCATCCTGTATCTCCTCTGCCTATCCTACTGTGTGCGGGATACAGCGTGAATCTGAAAAGCTAAAGCTAATAATATTTTATAAATTTTCTTCAGTTCAAAACTATAACCAATAAAGCTCTAGTACAATCGGTAACCATAAGCTATCAAATTAATCTCTTGTCAAATAAACACTGTAAATGATGGTCACGTTCCCATCAGCGTGATTTACGTAACAGAGTACAATGGATATTGGGATTATATCTATAAATAAAATTATATTAGCTGCCAGAAAATTTTACTTCTTTTTTTTATAAAATAGTAGATTGATTGAGAAACTTAATACTTGGTTCTCTTTGCCTATTTTGCCAAATGTTGGAAGCTAAAGATACATCTACGAGTATGCTTACAAGCATATATATTTTTGCTATTTTTTTATATTGACATCTTAATTTTATAAAAAAATATTATAAAAATACCAAAAAAATATTTATCTCCACTAAAAAAGAAATATTTAAAAAATATTATTTACTCATATTTGCGATTTGAATATACACTCATCATTTACGACAAGCAGTAAGCACTAGTTCTAACTACTGCTCTATTACGTGCTTACATAATATTTTCACTTCCTATAAACATTTCACGTCAAAATTTCACATTTCAAGGCAGTTCCACATAAAATTAAGTGAATCTCTCTCTCTCTCTCTCTCCCAATGCTTCGGTGATAAAGCGTCTGTCCGAGCATACCCACTGTATCAGTGTCACCTCGTGTACTGGAGCGAAATGTACCGGATATGATGGGATCGAATCAATAAATCCGAGCACTCAAGATATGGATGTGGAATGACGTAATTCTATTTAGGGGATGAATGTTTTCCACCTCAGATTGCATCTTGAAATATGTATTATCTGTGTTGAATGAAATGGGGGAATGTGTTACGTTTTTGTGGTTTTTTTTTCAGCTTCACGCTGTATCCCGCATGTAGCAGGATAGGTAGAGGGAGCTTAGTGTGGGGCGGAATGATTTACACTCTGCTCTCCACTTGCTCATCTATTTTTATATGAATTGAAACTTAAATCAATTAAAATACTCTCATTTCACCCAAAGGAAACTAAAATATTTTGTAATAATTTAATTTTTTTATAGAAACGTCTTATTTACTAAAGAAATTCTATTTAGAAAGAACCATATGCTCGAAGTGCATATTAGTTGAGTACATTTACGATACAGTACATTCTAAGAGATACTTATAGTTTGTCTTTGGTCAAAGTAAGACGTGTTGAAGTATTAGCTTAATGGAATAACTTTACCTCGTTACTTCGTTCGAAATTTTAAACTTTACGCGTACTTATATACAAAATTCAAATGAAGTCTACTTCACTAATAAATTGGATTTAAGATTTTTGAATGTAGTGTGTACTTGTCAATTCAATTTTCTATTAAGATTATTTAGAGTACTTTTGAAGTTTGTTATATTTTATTTTATGTTATTTCTTTTCAAAAATTTATTATAATAATATTCTCTAAATATCAAAAATAATAAAATAATAAATTTACAATTGAAGGAATTTGAAGGTAAAAACGCGATATAGATATTATGATAGTAATATTTTTTAAAAACTAGATAACTATATTTTAGTCATAACTATATTTGTATTATACTTACAATACAAAAAAAGAAAAAATCCGAAAAGTGAAAATTTATAGATATTTTATAGAAAAAATCGTTATAAACTTATATTAGTGGCTCATTTCATACAAAATGTATTTATTTTAGACAAACCTAAGTTTGTCATGTTTTATAAAATTCACATTCCCCACCATTATTCACATAAATCACTAAATTGGTACGGAACCCTCAGTGTTCGAGTCCTCCTCGCACTTGACCGGTTTTGTAAAATGTAGCGAACTTTATTGGCGACCTACTAACATAATGAGTATCAATGCTTAAGAGGCGCCCAAAATCTCAAGATTGTACTTCAAAATACAAATATCTATTATAAGATATACTGTTACATTGTAATATATATAAGCATTAAATTATATTATGAGAGCGTGGTATCATTTAATAAATTACACATCTTCAGCCTGAACCTGACGCGACAATATTAATCATATGGAGATTATATTTGGGAGACAAATCTTAAAGTTCCAAAACTCTTGTCAACATATCTCTAATTTTCTACTGTTAGACGAAAAACTATAAAACTGAATTATATTTTTTATAAAAACCTTGCCTGTGAAATTAATGTCAAGAAATAAATAAATCTTTAACTTCTACTGTAGGTATATTTATTTATTTATTTTATTTTTGCCTCAAAAATTCGGCGAAAATGGAACGGATTTTTTTAATATTAGGTTTACGAGATTTTCTCTGCCTATCCTGCCAGAACTGCCTTCCGAACCGGTGGTAGCTTTTTGTTCATATGTTCATTCGACGATTCAAAAGTGCTTATAATTGCCTATTTGAATAAAGAATATTTTGAATTTGAATTTGAATATCCAACTAAATGCGGGAAACAGCGTGAAGCGTAATAGTAGGTTGCCTGAGTAACAAGTGGTTGTCTTTGCCTATCTTACTAAATGTTGGAAGCTAAATATACATCTATGTTTACAAACATAAGTATATTTTTGCTATTTTTTTATATTGACATCCAAATTTTCATAAAAAATGATTTTATAAAAATCACAAAAAAAAAATTATCTCCACTAAATAAGAAATATTTAAAAAATATAATTCCCTCATACTAGCAATTTGAATACACACTCATCATTCAAAGTAAGCAGTAAGCATTGGAAAATGGAACGGAATTTCTTAATATTAGGTTCTCGTGAAGCTAGAAAAATAATCGCATTTAATTAAAACAAGATCTCATGAGCCATAGAGCTTAATTAATATTAGCGTTAATTAAATATTATGTAATATTAAAGTAAACATCACTATTCAATGCAACATGCTGTATTTCAAAAGATTTTAATTATGAAAGTCCTTTGGAAAAGCTTTGGAATTATAGAAACGCTTATTTTCAAGTAAATATTGAAATAATATTTGTGTTGAATTGAAGGCGTATATTTATAGGGTAAAAAAATATATATTAGAATAATAATAAACACGCAAGGATTTTACTTTGCATCTTTCGTTTTTGTTAAAAGGAAAGCTAAATGATTAATAGCTAGTGAAAGAGGCATGTGACATTACTTGCGGCATTTGCGTGTGTTATACTTAAAACATATTAATGTATCAAGATTTTTTATGGTTATAATATACTTTTTAAGTTTCCATACCTAAAAAGGTAAAATGGTAGATAAAAAGCTAAAAAGGTAATAGGTAAAATAGGATAAATCTGGAAAGTTGAAACTTTGAGATATTTCATAGAAAAAAAAAAACATTATAAGATTTGTAGTTCATTTCATACAAAAATAGTGTAATTGCCAGCAAACGTAAGCTTGTCAACTTTTATAACCTGTTGAATTTTAGACATAGTCATAAATTAAGGACTGAACCGAACTGAATTATAGACAAATTTTAATATTATTAAAGATGGCTGTGACATAAATGTCTATTAGAGGCTGTTATTAGCAAACATACAAATAAATATATATATGTTTTATATTATTTAACGAAGAATATATATTACAAGGCGTTACTTACTGTAGGGTTGATGGTGAATCATAAAAGTCTACTCACATTTAGCACTGAGTTTAATTAACACCACTTTAAATGTAAATATAGTGATAACGTATAGTAAAGTATATAACAAAGTCAACCACAAACATATATATATAGAACAGAACACGATAAATACTAATTTGGAAAGTAATAGTAAGTAAAACAAAGGAACGTATGGAAAGCGCATCGAGTGGCAAGCATCGACTGTCATAATTATTATATGCCGACGACAAGGAGGGTAGTTGTGAAAAAACTCCATAGCGGCTCGGTCGACGGCAGCAAGCGCTTTCATATGAATAAACTAAACACGAATATATATTATAAAATATATAAATTCTATTAAATGTATTTATATAAATGATAAATAAATAAATTATAAATATAAATAATAATTCCCTACATTTACTTGATCTTATTAATTTGATATTAATTAAAATATTCGACAGATATTTCTATACAATATTTTTAACTGTATAAAATAGTTAAACGTGTTCCTTCAATAAACTTTCGTCATAGTTAATAATAATATTTAACTAGATATTTAACTAGAATCTCATACATTTTGTCTCAAGAGCACAGCAAAAGTCAACAGAACATTTCGTAGGACCTCAGGCTAAATTAATTTCGCTACAGACCTATTAAGTTCAGTGTAAACATTTTCTTCTATGTCGAAGAAAAATATTTTTTACGATAAAATATATTATTGAGAGCTGTAATTAATGTTTGGTTGTATAAGAGGCGAAACTCAACGCCGCGCTTTTTTGTAACCAGAGGGAGAAAATTAAAATAATTTATATCTCTGAGTAGGAATTAAACCCATAACGGCCTCACAGACTAACTAAATAATTAAATTTAGTGGTTACTATTAAAAAAAATATTTATTAATACATCTTCTTTTAGCTATTCCGGTTTTAAATTCGTAGAAGTTTCCATAAACGCCTGAGATGTTTTACGTATTTAAAGTGTTATCCCACACATAGGACAGAAAAATACTTCATTAGTTTTTCCAAGTGCATATTGTACTTATTTACACAATACTAAGACAGAAGCAAACCATTTTAAAATTTTTGTCTGTCTGTCTTTATGTATGTTGAGGCTTATCTTTGGCACAGTTAAATCGATTTTCATAGAGCCAACACCGAAGGATAGAGGGAGTTATGGAGTAACATATATGCTCCATTTTATTCCGAAATACACTTAAAATAATGCTAGATAAATATTCGCATAGTTCAAGCGGGCGAAGCTAAATGGTTCGCTAGTTTTACATATTTTATTGTTGAATTGTATATTTCAGTGGTGCACGAAATTTGCGTAGGTGAAATCCACAGCACGTGGGTGTTCTGCTGGGGGAGGTAAATTATAATTTTATTCAATAAAGCCTTTACTAAGATAATCTTAATGTATTTGCACTTTGCTCAACTACTAACGCTGATTCAACTCCTATAAGATGTATATATAAGTATAGTAATTAAATTATGCTCAAATTAGAGCAAAGTAAATTTAAACTTAGCATATAAGAAAAGCTGAGGAGAAGTTATTAAGTTATTAGATTGAAATATAATATAAATATATTGAAAAATACATGCATAATTAAGTCAAATATATGCTAATCTAGTCGTAGATATTATAATAATAGAGGGCGTCAGATTAGGGCCGTTGTAGCGCAACAGTACATTGTCTGACTTAAAGGTGACAGTTGTGGGTTCCATTTTCACTTGTGGAAATTATTATTATTTTTTTATTTCCTCGCTATAGTAAGAAGACAAACCCAGGCGTAAAATATCACTGCTTAACAATATTTCAAAAATTAGATGGATGATGATGGTGAAGAAGAAGGATGTATACAACTCTAGGTTACCCTACTCTATGCAAGATATACCGTAAAGCTAAAAAATAATTAACAATATGATTTAGAGGCAACTACAATTGCAATATAAAGAACCGGTGAAAGGAAGTAACTTGAGACACTCCTCCATCGGTGTCCTCGATACTGTGAGGAGGCCACCGATCTTATAGACTCTCTACTTTCCGCCCGTGAAATTAGAAAATACATTATAAATATATTTTTGTATATCTAATTTCTTTATTTATTTATAAGCATATAAAAAACCCAGGTAAATAACACAATAACATAATAAAATAATATATAATTAATTATTAACATAGCGTAAAAACGTCTAATATATTTAGAATCCATAATGAGAGCTTATTGTGGAGACATATTAATCGACAAAGCCTGAGTAAAATAATTAGAAACCTCCCTCCGGGTGAGCTTAATTAAAGCGTTATATTTTTTGCAGATTATGCATGGAAGCCCTATTAATACTAAAGTAGATGATTTATATGGTAAATGTCATTCTAATATAATATACATTTTATTATATATACTAGCTATTCACCCGCGGCTTCGCTTGCTCAAGCTTTATTTAACATACCATTTTCTTTTAGAAAAATACATTGTAAATAACTTTGAGAATTATTTTTAAAATTGGTTCTGTGCTTTCTTTTTTGTATCATTTTAATGTGCTTTCCAAGATTAGTTTATTTTATGATTCAATAAATAGCATTCTTCCTTACCAAATGATCTTTCTAAGCAATTATCTTTGGTGGGACCCTAAAAACAAAGACTAGTCGTAGAAATGTTTAAGAATTTCGATATAGTTCGACAAGAAAGCGCAGCTTAGCTGGCACAGTACTTGGAAGATTTTCCAGTGGTGCCGATTCAAATCCAGCTACGCTTAAACTTTACATGTTTCCTAATATACTTTAAAAAATATGAGCGAACTATACAAAAAGCTTTTTACATTAAATAAAATAAGATAAATTAATTAAATAACATTAATTGCTTTTAATATACATTAATTAATATTTCAATCATTATGTAATATTTTAACAATAATTGAATATACTCGTAGATGTTATTCAACAGATTAATATATTATTTGTAAATTGTATGTATTGGTAAGTTATAAGTAAATTCAATAATATTTCAATAATTTTGTAACTTTAAATAGAATGAAAATTAATATCAAATTTGCGGATCATTTTATTTTGATAAATGAAATATTAATGAAATTAATAATAAATATCATTTCATTTCAATAAGGCCAGTCGTGCAATAGAGAGGTACACGTCTATAACTGCAAACATTATATGTTATGGGTTCCATTCCCATTCGAGGAAATTAAATATTTCATATTTTCATTTCTTCGTTTTGGTGTCGAGGCAAAGCGTGGCGCTTAGTTTTGCCATAAATTTATTTATCATAAATAATATTATGTCAATAATACTATAAAAATATTTGTTATCTAAACTAAGTCCAAACTATTATCATATGATTTTATTTACTTTATAACTGTACATTCTTTTTTGTTGTATCAACTTTTTAAATTTAATTGGAAGTTTTTCGTTCAAATTTGGCATTATTATAGCATTCATATTATAACGAGTCTAATTATAAATTTAAATTTGGTTTCCTCCACCCAACATGTTAAGAAAAAGACAATAGAAGCCTATTCAGTTGACGCCAAGTATTTCGTAATAAAACATAATCGCTGTCAGTTTGTCAGTCAATTTTAAATTATCAACGTAGGGCGTCTCACCTAGCATAAGCTACATGTATTATTTAATTTAATTTTGATGACGTCATGTCAACGTCACTAATACACATAATTAAAATTCCAGTAAATAAACCAGATTTCTTACATTATTTTATTTCTCGCCTTGATAAGACAATTCGCGGCGTTAAGTTCCACCTGTCATCACAAAATGTTTCATTTGGAGATAATAATAGAAACGGTAATAATTCCTACAAAACGAATTAGCTTACATCCTTACACTCAAACATTATTATATGCACTTATTATAATTTGGAAGTAGTTAGTCTTAGTGTAACGTCGCTATGGGTAGAACTCAATATTAATAAATAAAGATGTTAGGAAAATGTAAGGTGTACTCGTATATAGAATTAGATAAAAGTAGATCGGGCATTATTTAAAAAAAAGATTATTATTTTTATTATTATTAATTTAATATCTTTAACAGTAAATTGTGCGACTGTCGTTAAAAATATATTTATTTTTTAGAATATTACAAACTAAGAAATCAATAACTTCATCAAAAAAATTATTTCTACCTAAATTGACCGACGATCTAAAGAGGTTGGCGGGAAGCGGATAGGTCCGAAGAGCTGAGGATCGAGTGTGGTGGCGAGAATTGGGGAAGGCCTATGTCTTGCAGTGGACAAAAGATGGCTCTCGATGATGGTGATGACATTTAAATAAAAAATACCTTCGTATACTTGGCATATGAATTTTAATGAAATCGAAAAATCCCAATGCCATTTCTAATATATTTAGTATCTATTGACTGCACGTACATATAAAGCCTTGCTTGAACAAATCTTTTCGCAAACTAATTTTCTTCTCATAAGAGTTCTTACTTCCCGGCCTATACACACAATCTCAATTTACTTTAGGCCTATCAACCTCAGAGATAAAATAAATTCAAATGTATAAAAGTTATTGTAACAATGCTTTATTTTTAGAGAACAGTTATTTTTATTTCGTTTCTTTATTTGTTATACAAATTATGAACAACGAATATAAATTGTAACCTATTTATGTCGTTCTATAGGAATAGGCGGGAAGCGGATGGGTCCGAAGAGCTGAGGATCGAGTGTGGTGGCGAGAATTGGGGAAGGCCTATGTCCAGTAGCGGAGAAAAGATGGCTGTTGATGATGATGATGATGATGATAGGAATTTAGTAAGTTCAAGAAATAATATGAAACGCCAATCAAATTTGTTAAATCATCATCACTATTACTCTGTATATAAAACTTTGTGAGGCCAGTAGTGGCGCAGGGGCACAAACAGTGACTGTAAAACCGACTGGTTGTGGGTTCAATCCCTACTCGAGGAGATGAAATATTTATTTAAATTTATATTTCCATTTCTTAGCTCTGGTCTCGAAGATAAACGCGGCGTTGAATTCTGCTAGTCAACACGCAATGCCTCCAGAATTCGGCAGAAAGTGGGGAACGGTGTGTCTTAACACTAAGTTCCCTCTGCCTACCCTGCTGTGTGCGGGATACAGCGTGAAGCTGATTTAAAACCTTTACCTATACCTTACGTTACCTTATATGAGGTATCATATATAGGTTTATATCCTATGGGAAGTCTCTATCTTGCATAAACTATATAATGCAAATAAAACTTTTTATGAGAATGATATTATGTTCTATCTAGCCACAGCCAGATTTTTATTTTCAATGATAAAAACTGTATTGCAGTATACGAATAGTTCTTATCGCTATGCCTATATTTATATTAAGTAATACAATTTGTCTATTAATTATATTTTATATCTTGGTTAAAAGTTATCAATTTTTCAACCTCTTAAGGTAAATGTATGTGTTTTTTTGCCTGACTTAGAAGTTCTTACTAGCCTAGAATAATAGCCTATTGTAATGCTTAATTCAAAGAATACTTTTGAAAAAATGAAATCCATAACTTTCAATGTAAAAGATACTTTCTGTCATTACTTCCCTACAAACCTGTAAAACGAAAAATTATTAACTTTTCCAGATGAGAAACATTTAAAAGAATACCTATAAATAAACGACACCGGTCTCTAATATTACTTTCTATTTGTATCGACTGGCTGTCTCATGACCTTTGGAGTTTCTTCTTTAAAAAATATAATATGATTCTCAGAATAATAAGCTACCAGTGTCATTGAACAGACAACAATGAATGTAACGTAGAAAAGAAGAATTAATTTAGTTACCAAGAAAATAAGAATTTATGCAGTCTAGGCACCGTGGAATGGCGTTGATGGGTTCGATTTCCACTTGGGCCATTATATTTTTTGTGGAGGTATCAAGCTGAAATGAATACCTATCAAATATTTAGGTCTACAGTCAATCAAAAGATACAAGCAAATTACAAATTTAAGTTTATCAACTTTTATAAGTTGTACTGTTGTTGAAATATAGCCCAGAAATTGGTACAGAACCCTTAGTAGGTGAAAGCGAATCGAATTTGCGAAAAAAATAGCTTCACGCTGTATCCCGCATATAGCAGGATAGGCAGAGGGAACCTAGTTTTAAAACACTCTGTTCCCCACCTCCCGCCGAATTCTGGAGGCATTACGTGTTGAGTGGTAGAACTCAACTCAAAACAAATCTGAAACATATATCTACAAGTTTAATTTATTTGAACGTTTTACCTACTTCCAATAAAAGTAATGTGGGCCTTATTCTAATATTCCTTTTCAAGCGACCCGTGTCCTATAAAACGGTCAGGGCGTGTCGTATGGAGAAATATATAACGCGACAGTGCCTTTGTATAGCGTTTTTATACTTAACGTAATATGGTAATATGTTATATTATCGTCGTTTGTTATCCATGCCTATATTATAAATTCGAAAGTAACTCTGTCTGTCTGTCTGTCTTTTACGCAATCAGGGCCAAACCGCTAATTTAATTGTGATAAAATACTCACATAGAGATACTTGAGGGTCTCGGGATGAACATAGGATACTTTTTTTCTCATATTTGTAGTATTATCGATATATAATTTCATGAATATATTTAATAAATATTCGTATAGTTCAAGCGGGCGTAGCCGCGTTCGGGTCCACTAGTACTTTATATTTTATTAGAATAAATTTAAATGTTTAACGACCCCTTAGAGCGCGGCATTGACTTCCACCACTCAACGCACAATGCCTTTAAAATATGGCGTAAGATGGGGAACGGAGTGTCTTAGCACTAGGTTCCATCTTCCTACTATGCTGTGTGAGAAATACACTGTGAGACTGATTTCATTTTTGATTTTGATGTTTTAGTACTGAACAAACGTAAATTTACTTACGACCATAGTTTATGTAAAGATTTTGTATAATTTGTGTATAATAAAATAATTTAAGCGGGCGAAGCCGCGTGTAGATCTTTAGTTGTATATATATTATAAACACAAGCGACCCATCCCAAACGCTTTAATAAATAGAATTATGTTATAGTTCCCACCCTGATACTAGATGTCAAGTTTTTCTGTTTAAATTGACATTTTTATAGAAAGTCAACCGCTGGATTTAACTTTCATATTATCTTTTTAATGATTTATAGACTACCCGTAACCCAATAGCCTTAATATTTACATAAATTTTATAGTTTTTGCGTGAAAGTGAAAAAAACATCAGCCTTCACAAATATTGACATAATAATATTATATTAATAAGGTTACAATCCATCCTGATAGGATAATCTTAGCAATTTCTTCTGAACTCTTCATCAGTTTAATAATAAGCAATACTTCGCGGAACACCGATCCGATACAGCCCTAATTAAATTCTGACGGGATTCGTTCGTCGATCAACGTGTAAATGATATATTGTTTCACATTTCCCTCTTTATGTAGTCAAAGTAAACGAATATGATACCTGCCTATTCGCACACATAGGATAGGTAGAGGAAACCTAGTGTTAAGACACTCCTTTTCCCACTAACGTTTATACAAAACCTTTATATATTTAATCGTTTTGTATGAAAGTTGAAAAAGGTGTGTTATTTGAACAAAAACATAATTGGTATTAATGATATCTTGGACCGAGGTATAAAACCGCATACAGCTATCACGATTTATGAACATTTTTCATATAAATTAAGATTGATTACTACTATCCTTAGTAACTTATTAACAACCGAATATATTTTTCATATTTAATTTCGTTCTTCTTTCGGAAATATATTCGCATTATAATTAATAATTGAAGTAAAAAATGGACTATACAGTACAATCGTAATTAAAGTCATACCTTAATAAGAAATATACTGACTTTAAATCCATACCTATATTATAAATTCGAAAGTAACTCTGTCTGTCTGTCTGTCTGTCTGTCTGTCTGTCTGTCTGTCTTTTACGCAATCAGGGCCAAACCGCTAATTTAATTGTGATAAAATACTCATATAGAGATACTTGAGGGTCCCGGGATGAACATAGGATACTTTTTTTTCTCATATTTGTAATATTTTCGTTATATACCAATATATTAAAATAATTAATTTGACAAGGAATTTATTCCGCCATGTTAATAACAATCGTCGCTACGCGTTGCTAAGCAACGGCTTGCAAAGTTTGCTGTTTTAAGAAAACGTCACCCAAAGTGAGTTTGCTTAATGCATACATGGCGCGCGCCGATATAGATTTGTATACATTAACAAAAATTAGATGATTTCTATAATTTGATATTCATCCTTATGAAAATAAATATAATAGTCACTTTTAGCGTTTCATCTAGATAGAAATTATAGTTTACTGTATAACACTCTAATAAATAATTAACATGTGACTGATTCCAAATGACCTAGCCTACGAGTGGTATAGTATGATCGACGCGAACGGGCAGATGACTTTAATGATTTTGTAAATTTTTATAGATTTTCGAATTACTATTATTTTTTATGTAATTATTTGCTGCTTATAATTAATTTATCTCAGTTCGGTTATCTATACCGATGTTATACACTTAAAATATCGTAATTTTAATCATTTGAGATTTTATTTAATATTGTTCGCAAAAATTAATAATTATTTAATATAGAAAAATGTTTAGTACGCGCGCACAGCAAACTTTAGGTTTTTTTTCTAATATTAAGAATTTCCTTTAGTTACTTTTACTTCTTTTGTTTGTTCATTTCGGTTACTCAGATATTTTTTCTAATAATAAATCTCCACTTATTATTATTTTTAACCGACTTCTGTAAGAAAAGGAGATTATCAATTCGACTGTATTTTTTTATTTTTTTTATTTTTTTATGTTTGTTACCTCATAACTTTTAACTGGATCAACCGATTTTGATATTTTTTTTTTTACTTATTTTAATTATTTAGGCTTATATTTCCGCGGGCGTAGCCGCGTCCGGGCCCACTAGTTAATATATAAATACAAAAGTCCCGCATTTTAAGCTGTCGACATTCACTTTTAGTTCACTTCAGGCACGATAATATCATAGCGCTTTTGATACGTCTCTCCTTCAAAGTTTAGATAGCAAATTTGAAGAAATTCTAATTTTTTTTATAGAAGTATACTTTTTTATGCAGGGGTTGTTGTAGGTTCAATTGCCACTCGAGAAAATAAAATATTTAAATTAAATTAGTTTCATTCTGTATCCCGCTCGTAGCAGCGTAGGTGGAGGGAACCTGGGAACCTAGTGTTAGGGCACTGTATACAGCGTGACGCTGAAAAATGCCTTTAATCTATGTAGTTAGGACAAAGGAAGGTAATAAATTAACAATCACCTTAATTGTCTTTTACCCAAGATTCTTCTACTCAAGACAAGACAATGTTATTAATAATAAAAGTTTATATTGTGTAATATTTCTAAACGACATAGTATTAAGGTAAAAATAGGTCAAGTTAAATGGTTGACAGGAGGCCAAGAAGATGAATTTCCTAGATTGTAGACCATTTATAATGTATACTTAAGTTTATTACAAAATTTTGTTAAAAACTAGCGGTCCGCCCGCGGCTTCGTCTGCGTGAACTACGTTATTATTAATTTCTATCTCCATGAGTACCTACGGCCTATAAGTGACGTCCATGCAAAATTTGAGACTCCTAGCATTTGTAGTAACGAACTTTCATATAAACTTTCAACCCCCGAAACAACCCCTTAGAAGTCGAATATTGCAAATTCCCGTCTTAGCGAGCACCTACGTTCTATAAATAAGTCATAGGAGTTATTTTATTTTATTAATTTGAGGTTCCTAGCGCATGTAGTTTCTGAGATTTCGTGATGAGTGAGTGACCTTTCGATTTTATATAAATTCATATTCGTATATAGTCTATATAAATAAATTGACATAAATTTATGAAAATATATCAAGAAACAAACAAAAAACCTAGACCATGTCATTAAAATATCTTGAAACATAAATAAAACTTTATTAAAATTAATCAATAACCTAAAACCAACGAACGATTAATGTAATAAGATTTTAAATGTCAATCAAAATAGCCCTTTTATTGCTTTAGTAATCGAAAAAGTTATCGAATCTCATAAAACGTTAACAGCCTCCAAACTCTGCAAATATTTACATCTAAAATATTCTTCTAGACAGTTTGGAAAGGCTCGAGGCGGCGACCAGATTTTTGTTGGTACTAAGTTACGGCTCAATCAAGTTGTTCTTATTTTATATTCATAGCTTGGTTTTATTAAGTTTGAAATATTGAGACCATAGTGGCGTAGAAGCAGAAGTGCGTGGCTATAAGCGCTACGGCTATGGGTTCAATTTCCATTGGAGGGGAATGATTTACTTAATATTTTCATTTCCTCGCTTTGGTAACATGGCAAAATGCAGCGTTGAGTCCAATCACTCAATACTTAATGACATGAGAAGTATGCCTCGAGTCGCGTTTTGGACGGAAAGTGGAGAACGGAGTGTTTTAACTAGTGTTAAGGTTCCCCTTTTTCTACTCTACTATAAGTGGGATGGAACGTGGTGCTGAATAAAAACAACCGTTCAAATGTAAGTTGGACTCGTCAACCGTGGGTTCCGTACCAATTTAAGGATTATAGGACAACGGGAAATACAAAAATTAAAAGGTGAGTGTTTGCACCCATTGTGTGAAATGAATTACAAATTTGAATTTGTAATGATTTATTCCTATAAAAAAATCTATAAAATTTTTACTTTCTCCTTTTATTTATTTTGTAAGTCCATGTCATTTCGTGCTAAATATCATAACTGGTGGTCCACGGGAAATATCTATTCCGGCGAATTGCAAACAAAATACAGCAAAAACTATACATAAACGTTTATATCTTTTGATTATTATATTAATTACTTTTGGGCCCCAAGAGACCGTACATTTGATATTTTGGATATTAACCTATAAAAATTATAAAGGTTCCATTTTTTTACTTTTTAGACACGATACCCTAAAAATTTAAACATCAGAGCCGTCACATTGCCGGCCTTCTTAGAAATTTTATAGGCGATATTCATTTCCACAGGAATGATGATATTTTGCTACTTGAAAGTAGTTTCTCTGCCGTCGCACGTCGTCGGCTAACGGAACTAAATATTTCCTGTGCGTTCTAGTTAAGGCTAATTTTCAATATTTATCGAGATATTGGTTTTATAATACAATTTAACAAGTTAAATTTCTCTATAGACATATATATTTGGGTTATTATAAGTTATAATATTCAAACAAAATTGTTTAATCTATTTTCTAAACATAATATTAAATTTTTTTGTTCTAGCTTTATCAGTTGAGGATAATTGATAATTATCCTCAACTGATAAAGCTAGAACTTTAGAAAACTTTTTCTTTCTTTTGCATTTTTCTATTTTATGATAATAATTTAAAAAATTCTACCGATTCCTATTCAAAACAATAAACTATAATTGTGATGAATATAAATTGACTCTTTCGTAGTACACCTAAAATACTGAATTCGGTGGTATCAAGTTCAAAATCTCGAAGGACTTTTACATTTAAAATATAAAGAATTACCTGAAACACACAATGTTGAACAAATATGAATGGTAAAATGCACCGTTGAGTCCCACTACTCAAAACTTAATGGCACGAGAAGTATGCCTCGAGTCACGTTTTGGACGGAAAGTGGAGAACGGAGTGTCTTAACTAGTGTTAAGGTACCCCTTTTTCTACTCTATTACACTACATTATTACTACTACATTATATTTCAAGATTCCAACTTACTTATCCCTCTAAATCCCAAAGATAAACTGCTGTCTTTTCAAGTCAACTTAATTTGAATATTTTTGTTATTTTACTGTATTACAATAATGTTTTTTTTTTCTTAGTTTCTGCAATAGTTTTCTTATTATTTGTAACTAATATAACGTCATAATTTTTATTACCTTTTTCTTTAAATTCAAATTCTTGAAAAGTGAAAATTTCTAAAAATATTTTTTATAAAAAATGTCTGTTTTTCACTCTTGTTTCCAAAATGTGGAAAATAATAATCAAATTTGATTTTCATATTAATTTATTTCCACATAATACACTTACACTGAATTGAAATGATTATGGATTTATGGATGAGATAGTTTTTTTGTAATACTATTTCGATTTATCAATCATACTTGACTGACTGACCTCATTTCCATCCCCTATGTAGAATAAGCCTCTCATCATGCGTTGGCTGAATGTTACGATACATTTAATACTATAATTGTTTTTAGCAAGAAAAATATATATTCTGTTGCTACTAAAAATTAAGTAAAATAGCTAAAAATTATATAGTTTATTTGGTATTACAATATATTTGTAAACCTTTTTAGAGATTTCGAAATTTTTGTGTGTGTATGTTGTATTTTAAATTCTTTTAAAAATTTAGTATTAAGTAATAACAATATGGAATTCAATAAAAATACGTTTTATACATATGTATGAATACAATAAAATACAATAAAGACACTTACCTCACACGAAGAGCGCCTCAGTTTTAAAAAACTTATAATTTTACAGCGACGTAACTATGAAAATTGGATATGATATCTATTTTAGTAATAGTCAACAGGTAACACAGCTACAAGTATTCAACAATAGTTTAAATATATTCAAAATTACAACAAACGCGGGTAAAGGGTTCGCGTATTATACGATAAAAAGTCGTCCGTAACAATAACAACACTAAGAGGAAGACCAAATGAAGCGAATTCTGTATTCGAGAAGCGAAAAATGTATCACGAAAGCGAAAACTAGACATCACAGGTATTTAATAATAGAAAAATTACGAGAAAACATTAAAATAGTTAAGATTTACGATAAAACAAGATAGCGCGCGCGTCGTCTATCGAATTCGAATGTTATATGAAAAGTGTAAGGATTCAACAAGTGGCGCTGCGAGGGCGGGCGGCGCGGGCCGGCTCCAGGTCCTCGCGGCGGGAGGGCTCGCCCGCGTGTGCGGTGCCAGACACCCTCGCGCCGTGCGCCTGCCTGGACCGGGGACCGGCAGGTGAGCCCGGGCGACCCCCAGCCAGCTCCCGTTTATCTATACCGCTTTTACAATGAAATGGCTGGATGAACACAAACTACCTGTGTGCGTACGTATATTAGACACCCATACGCCTGTTTCGTTATGTTGTATAGTGTTTCTATTAACTTATTAAAAAAATCAGCTTCACGGTTTATCCCGCGCACAGTAGGGTAGTTAGAGAGAACCTCGTGTTAAGACACTCCATTCCCCACTTTCTGCCGAATTCGGAACTCAACGCCGCGCTTTGCCTCGACACCAGAGCGAAGAAATGAAAATATATAAATAAATAAATATTTCACTTCCTCGAGTGGGCATTGAACCCAAAAGGTCGCGTTACAGTTACACCCTTCTACCGCTGCGCCACTACGGCCTCATATTAACTTAATGAACTAGAAATATAAGTTTATAATATTTTTTTTCTATAAAACGCCTATACAAATTAACAATTTTCCCGCATAATCCCGCAAAATAATACAGCGTTTTCACTGAAATGGCTGGATGAACACAAAGCACCTATATGCGTACGTACACCTACATTAGACAATACACTTGTCTCGACACCCATACACTTGTGTCTCGACGTTTTGTTGGATAGTGTTTCTATTAACTTCATAATTATATACTGTGAAGCTCTTCGAACTTGTATACGGTATTCTAACTTTGGCATACCTCTCATATTTGCTATATACTGATGTATTTATTTAATAGATCAAATTTCGTAGTTTGCGTTCCCGTTGGCTTAATTGAACGGGTTTATTATAATATTGCAATTTATGCAATAATAATAATTGTAGAGCTGGCAGTGAATTTAATTGGTTCGTTTAATATTGTAGCTAAGGAATAGTTGATAGAAATTAGTTAAATATAAGATTATAGATGATAAATTTATATATTTTAAGTTTATTCAAGAGTCTCTCATGGCGTAATAGCAAAAGTGTGTGACTAAAAATGCTACGGCTTTTGGTTCGATTCCCAGTCGGGGGAAATAGTTATTATTTATTAATATTTTCTTTTCTTCGCTCTGGTAAAGGAAAAGCGCAGCGTTTATTTCCGCCACTTAACATACAATGCCTCGAAAATATGGCGGAAAGTGGGAAACGGAGTGTCTTAACACTATTTATTTATTTATTTATTTGGTTTATCACATAGGTACAGTACAGCTTTGTAAGTTTGGTATATATATACTTAAAAAAAAATAAGAACTATACATATGTTTGTTACGATAAACTCCACATGCAAATATTTATGTGTGAGAAAAAGATTACCTAATAATAATCACAGTCTAAAAAAAATTAAAAAATATTGTCCTTACAATTAAAACTGCATAAAAGTAAATTCTAAGTTGTAAAAAGTGACAACAAGATTCGATATAATACTATTATTTAACTTTATAAGCCTATGTTCCCTCTTCCTACCCTGTGATATGCGGACTACAGCGTGAAGCTTAAAAAAAGTCTTGTCTAGTTTTTAATACGCAAATATAAATTAAAAATACCTAGTATTATATAATTTGTTAAATATTAAAATCAAAGACTATTTACTGATATATCATGGTGTACACTCGCTACGGTTGCTACGACGTAGCTCGTAGCGTTTGCATGTTGAGTACGGATGTAGAGTAAATACGAAACTTAAAGCTACGTGCTACGCTTTTCAATGTTGAAAGTATTTAGGTTAAACGGCTACTTTAACGTATCTTGTTAAATATGTATAAAACATGTGCTTTATACATCAAGTACTAAAAATATCGTGTGAAAAATAAAATGTTTCTCTAGGAGAAATAGTGAAGTGAATGAGTAAGTCTCTTTTCAGTCTATAATATTTTACTTGCCATTACTGAGAGACTGGCTGAAGAAACAAAGACGCAAGTACAAAAAGTCCAGTTAGTGCAAAGTTGGCATGTGGATAAGTTAGGGAGTTTAGTGGAGTCGGTAATAGAGGATGTTTGGGAAAGAGAATTTTACACCCTAAAGTCTATCAACCAAAGTTGCCGGCATCGAATAGTAAGCTTGTAGAATAATACATTTTATTAACTAAAATATAAAATATTTATTGTGTAAAATATTACCTAATTCTAATTTACGCAATGTATCTCTTTTTATCAATATGTATGAAGTACATTAAGAATTATAATCAGCTTCACTCTGTATCCCATACACAGCAGGGTACGCAGAGGGAACCTAGTGTTAAGGGCACTCCGTTACCCATTTTCCGCCAAATAATAAGTTTAAGAATTATAATGTTGATTATATTTATAGTTGATTAAATATAATTATAGGTGCAATAATTACATACTCAAGTGTCTGTTAAAACATTATGGCAAACATATTGTAGTTTCGATTCCCACACGATGAAAGGAAATATTTAAAATTTTAATTTCTTCGCTCTGGTAACGAAGGGCAAAGTTGGGAACGGAAATGTCCTGACATTGGGTTCCCTCTGCCTAACCTGCTACGTGTGGGATATAGCGTGAAGCTATTTATGTTTTTAAGAGTAATTTCAAATAATATAATGAATACATAAAAAAATGTTTAAATTTAGTTCAAAATGACTATTAAAACTTCAATTCATTTCATAGTATTATTTCCACCGCAAAGATGTTTGAGAAAAACGGAAGCTGACCGCACAATGTACTTCGAAGTTGCGGTCCACATAAAGAGATTATCTCATTGAATGTTATTGTCAGTCGTTTAACAGAGGAATGTGGTTTAATTTTAAAATGAAACCATTTATTCGCTTTGAAACATGTTTATTGCGCCATAAAAAAACTAGATTGAAATTCTAGGAATTTAAACAATTTCTAATAGTATTTTTTTTATAAAAATTGGAAATTGAATCGGTATTGGAATTTATAAAAAACCTGTCAAGTGTATGCCGGATTCGCCCACCGAAGATTCCGTACCCATTTCAGGATTTAGTCTTCATGAAGTATTACTAAGTTGCAAACTTAAGTTTGCTGTCGCATGCACTTATGTATATAATACTCATAATTACAATTATTTGCACTGCCTACTCTTTAAATTTGGTGGTAGCTGCAACTGCTGAAATTTGACCCGCTTTGCTTAAAATATATAAATCAGATAAAGTCACCAAATAAAGTCAGAGTAGTCAAATACATATTGGTTAGCTGATATGGAGAATGAAATTAGCTATAGAGAGATAATAATATTAATTTCGTATATTAATCGCTATTTTTTCTCCTGTGAATTATTTATATTGTATATATTGTATATATGTGAATAATTTATATATAAATATAAAGTAAATACATAAAGTATATTTAGTGGGTAAACGACGAGATATTTATTACTACTTAGCGCCATCTATGATCAACTTTTAGAACTACAATGTATTGTCAAAAGCTTATTTAATTTTACATAAATAGTTTACTTACTTTAACCGAATAATTAAAAACCAAAATATTATAATTCATAGAAAAAGATAACACAACAATTAGTTTAGTTTTTTTTTAAATTTGTCTATTTACAGAAGTTCATATTTTCAACACAAGCTGTCAAGTGTCAATGTCATATATCTTTTGTCGATTTGTCATTCGAGCTTTCATGCTGCGTCGGCAGTGTACGTACACTCGTTTTTTATATCATCGGGGTCGCCGACCACAACATTAAATTTTAAAATCAGTAAATACGGCAACCACTCCATCGTCGGGATGGATGAATTCGCGTAGGAATTATAAAATTATGCTGTGAATCAACATTCAAGAAAGAGTAGACGCGGACGTGTGTTGTGTATACGGGAAGCCAATATCGACGAAACATTAGTGATAGTAAAATGCGTTTTGTTAATATTAAAAAGCAATATTTGGCTGTCGGAATGTTGATTTTTGTGGGTTTATTTATTTTTAACAGCCGACCAACCTTCCAATGCCAATTTTCGCCCGAGATCCAAACAACTTATTTTCCAACAATATACGGGATAACTCCGACGTACGCTAGACTTGCTCAAAAGGCCGACCTCACAAGGTAAGATTCATTTTGTCGTGATTATATTGCCCTTGATTGCGATGTTGATTTATATTGGTTTGGCTTCCAATTTGGCAATGGTAAATAAAGAATTTATTTGATTGCATTTAAGTTATGAAACACGTAATATTTGTGTACATTCAATAAGTAATTTTAAAATAGTTAAAAAATATTTAATGCTTAGTAAAATATTTTTCTTAGCTTTATACTATCCTTCACTTATTCTTATATAGCAGGGTCGGAATTGAATGCTATGCTTTGTCTAACAAAACGGTGAAATTGAATTAAAACATTTCACGGACTGAAAATCAGACACAACAGTTATGTTTACAGTAAGATGCTTTGTTAGTGTGCCTGAACTGCCTCTACAATAAAAATATACTTGACCAAATTTGTTTTCCTTATTTGCAATGAATTATAATCTTAAAAGATTATTTTTGTAATAGTTTTTTCTATTTTATAGTGTTTTTTCTTTTTGTAGTGTTAAGACACTCTGTTCCCCATTATATACTCAATTTTTAATATGTTACTTGTTGATGACCATCACAGCAGGAAAATTAAAATAATTAATTTAGATATGATCATTCTTCCAAGGGGGATTGAACCAGCAACCATACCCTCAACACTGTACCTCTATCACAACCAACTCAATTTCTCTTATATTAAATATTTTTTCTTACAGATTATCACAAACATTGATGCTTGTGAAGAATTTCCATTGGATTGTAATTGAAGACTCAGAAACTAAGACTAAATTAGTTGAGAACCTACTCAAAGAGTCAACTTTGAAATATACTCACCTTAATGTAAAGACACATAAATCAAAACAGTCAACGGTAAGTAACTTATATTTTCAATTATTTCTTCAAAACTATTATTTTATAGGAAATCATTTAATAAATTCAAAATAATCTTTATACTCAATAAATTAATTATATTTTAATTTAGCTTTGGGTGTGTTTATTATATATAACAAGTATTTAGTCAGATATAACATAATATGTATAAATCACAGTTTACAGTTGGTGTTATAGTTAGTCCAGTATCCAAATATAGCTAGTAGGTACACAACCAACAAAAAATAAAAGTAAAAAAAAAATACAGTCGAATTAATAACCTCCTTTTCTTACAGACGTCGGTTAAAAAGGTTTTCACTAAGTAGCTTATCTAAATCTTATATAAATACTGTAATTATTAAAATTAGTTTAATGTTTCAGGGTTTGGATATAAATATATGTTTGTTTAGGACAAAGCTATCCACTACCAGTTGGTATTGTGTATGTTTAAAATTTATCATTTTTTGTGTGTTTATAATTATTAACACAATCTATGTATTAAAGCAGTAACAGTTTACTATTAATATAATTATGATTTATGTTTTTTGCTTCACACTTTATTCTATATATGGCAAGGTGGGCAAAGACAAGTTATTGTTAAGACACTCAATTTAAATATGAGACACTTTTGTGATGAGTGAACTCAACATCACACTTTATTCTATCAAAACGCCTTGGCAGCCAGATGTTGTTCTGCTGACCTAAACCTTAATATAATTAATATATAGGAATAATAATTTTTAAATAATATAACTTTTTACCACCTTTGAAGATTTTAATAATTTAGGGGCAATTATTGCACATTGGCGAAGAGAAATGAATTACAATTTCTCTGTTCTGAGTTCTGCCACTAAACATGCAATATCTCATTATTTGGATAGTGTAGTGTATTTACACTAGGTTCTCCCTACCCTGCAATATGCGGGATACAGAGTGAAATCAATGAATATTTTTATATTCTATTCCTTATCTTATGCTAAGGAATAAAATTTATTGATTATCTGATTTATTTATTATAAGACATATGTGAAGATGTTTTCTGAGGGACTTTAGCGTTGAACAGATGTGTTTATATTAAAATTTTAACTGAAAATTCTGAAAAGTTTATATTTAACAATAGTTCAGTAAAAACTTTTAGGGCTAATTTTTTGTTAGACTAGTATCAGTACTATTATTATAATTTCTTCCCTAACTTTTTTTATTATAAAATTGGCAGTAATATTTTTGTCTATTATATTATTTCATTATTAATTTTAACTTTCATATTTTTTTCTTGTAATCACAAATTCTGTTAATATATTCATATTGTTCAAATAATACTAATAAGGATTATCGATAATAATGTTAAAAATAACCAAAATTTTAAGAAAATGCTGGATTTGCAAATGATACATTTTATATTATTATTTACAGGCAAGTGGAGTCGAACAAAGAAACATGGCATTAAATTGGTTACGGGAACATTTAAAAGAATTGGAAGACAAGAAAGGTGTTGTGTACTTCATGGACGACGACAATACTTATGCGTTAAAAGTTTTTGATGAGGTATGTCAAATAAATTACATTTTGAATATTTTTACTTTATTTTTAAATAATCTGCTTCCGAAATTCGGGGGAAAGTGGAGAACGAAGTGTCTTAACACTAGGTTCCCAGCTATATGTGGGAAACAGCGTGAAGTTGAAAAAAATCTACTATTATAGCTTCTCTTTAGGTCAAATCTTGAATTTATAATTTTTAATGCTATAATTATAAATGAATTAGCATGGTAATTAATAGAAATAACCTTGAATGTAATAATTAAAATAGATAAGGAGTATAATGGGATAGACTTTAGCAACTTTATCGATTGAAAATAATATGAAAAATTGTATATAACATATTAAACTATTTCTTATTAGACTTATAAATTGCACTATATTTTTTCAGATGTAAGGTAAGTAATTGTTATTAATAAAAGTAAAAATAATAATTTACGCAATTGTTAGAAAATATAGGAAAAATTTAGTATTATTTTTATTTTCTTAACATTAAAACCGTTGTTACTCATTATTGTCGTAATAATCGATAAATTCAAATTCGTCGTATTAATTGATATATATTTACGTATGAAAATTATAGTATAAAACTGCTGTAGTTATTTGTTACTTTGAATTTTGATATTATTATATTAAAGCGGAATGAGACCAGTTGTGTGGCAGGGAGACAAAGTTTGTAGGTTCGATTCCCACTCGAAGAAATGAAATATCTTATATTTTTATTTCTTCGCTCTGGTGTCGAAGCAAAGGGCGGCGTTGAGTCTCTGTGTTTTAATACTAGGTTCTCTGCGCTGCCTACCCTGCTGTATGCGAGATACAGTTATTTTAAAAAAAAGTTTGATGGAATTTGAACTCACAATAATTAACAAGTGCAACTGAATGTGTTAGTCAGAATAGAAGTTTATATTAATATGTAAAAATATAACGCGGCGAAAGATGAATAAGACAAATAAACAAAATACAATCAATGTTTTTGTTTATGAATGATTTGTAAAGTAGTGTTATTTGAATTGTTTGTTTATTTTTAAAATATTTACATTTTAATGTCTCTTAATATACGGATTCTCTACTTTTGTTACAATGTGCGGAATTTAAATGAGGTCTTTGTAGCGTAGTAGAGTCACAATTGTGCGACTGTAAACACGACGGCTGTGGGTTCGATTCTCACTCGAGGAATTGAATTATTTTATCTAATATTTTCATTTCCCAGCTCTGGTAACAAGGTAAAGTGGGGCGTTGAGTTCCGCCAAAGCGTCAAGAATTCAGAAATAGTAGCTATATCTACTACAGATACCGATACAGAGTACTTATACTACCAACTTAATACCATTCAACAGAAAATTGTTTACGTTGAAATACGATAACATGCCATCAACATGATGCGACCTTGCAATAGCAGCATTCATTCATTCGATACATTATTTGCAAATATTATAATATTAGAGTAATTTCCTTAAATCTTCTATTATCTATTTCAATAATAAATTTGAGGCCAGTCGTTATAGAAAAAAAAATCTATTCTAACTAATGAGAACAATATGTCCATTTCAGATGAGAAAAATTAATAAAGTAGGCGTATGGCCCGTAGGCATAGTCGGTGGTATGCGAGTGGAGATGCCCCTAGTGACTGATGGAAAGGTTTCCGGATGGAATGCAGTATGGAAACCGTTCAGACCATTCCCCATAGACATGGCAGGTTTCGCCATAAATGCTACGCTGTTCTTGGAGCATCAAGACGCGAAGTTCTCTAGGAAGGTTCAGTCAGGATTTCAGGTAATTTTTTTTATGACTGTTTTAATTAAATAAATTGTGTTTTGAATGAGAAGAGTAAATAGTAACTTTAGTGTGTGAAATAGAAATGGTTATTAAATACTTTTTTAAAAAAATATGAAACGCTTGTAAATTAAAAATAACTATTAAATACCGATAAAAATTAATACCAGCACGGCCCTGCGTGATAAGCGCTATCACGCTTTCACTCGCGCTGTGTTACTATAGATATCGATCACTTCCTCTTATAACAATAACACCATTTTTTTTAAGTGTTTTGAGATTGTTTTGGTATAATTAATATTATTATATGCCTACAACTTGCAAGCTTTGAAGCCGTCTTGGAGCAGTAGGAAAGCGTGTGTGTAAGCGTGTGAAGGTCGTGGGTTAGATTCCCAATCGGGCGAATGAAATATGTAATATTTGCGGTTCTTTGCTCTGGTAACAAGACATAGCGCGGCGTTGAGTTTCGTAACTCAACACGAAATATCTTGGATTCGGCGGAAAGTGGGTAACGAAATGTTTCCTTTGCGTACCCTGCAATGTGTGGGATATAGCGTGAAACTGAAAAGAAAATAATTTGTTAGAAGTGTAGCTTTTCAGTTATTTATGAGTGGTTTGAAGATATAAATAAAACAATATATGAAAATAATTTAAATCCAATCGGGATGCGTTGCTCTTGATGGCTGCATCCAATTTATATATAAACAATCACACAAATCCATTAAAATTTAAAATTTCAAATTATGTTTCTAAAATATTTTTTATTTATTTATTTCCAGGAAAGTGAAATATTAAAATACGTGACGACTAAAGATGAACTGGAGCCTTTAGCGGAAAACTGTACAAAAGTGTATGTATGGCACACACGCACTCAGAAACCTTCAATACTCAACCCAAAGAAATTAAAACACCCGCCTATACCTGACGATCATATTGAAGTTTGAAATAACATAATTTAAGTTTCAGGTATTAAATATGTCATTAATTAAAACATATAAAAATGACTTTAATAATAAAATTTAAAGAAATATTTAAGTGACAGTATATTAAAATCAATTTTATAATTTAGCGTCGATCGCTTTACGAGTCGAACAAATTGAATACAATAGGGTATTATGTTTATTTTGTTGTAATTTTTTTCTACTTGACTGGTGCAAATGTAATTTTGAATCGTGTTATAAATAACCTTTAAAGCTATATTGTTTATAATATATTTAAATTTATTGCAAGTTTCTCATTCCTTTGAGACTAAACATTTTGATAATAACGAAAATTGAGTTATTATTAATATTTAGCGCTTTTCCAGCTAACTGTTAAAAAGGATTAAGAAATCCTTTTTAAAATCAGTTTAAAATAGGCAACATAACTTAGTAAAAGAAATTTACGAGTCGAATCTTAAAAATCGTTTAATACCTTCTCAGCTATTTAATCAAACGTACCTTTAATATTTAATTTAGTATTAAAGGTTTGGAGCGACCATACTCTTGAGAAATTATAAATACGTTTATAAGAAACTTTAAATAAATTGGCAATAATTAATATATAAATTTAAGAAATATAAGCGACTCTATAAATTTTTGTAATATACTTTTATAATTATACAAAATTATTTATTTAAAAAAGGAAACAGAAAAAGCAAAATTTCCAGTTTAATATCGTGAAAATATTCTTTTTAAATTAAAATATGTAATGTTTTTTTTTACTTTTTTGTGAATTTAATTATTTACTTACTATTAAATAAAATCCAACTTTGAATAAAAAGAGAATACTCCGTAAAAAAAAGAATAAACAATCGTTACTTAAGTTCTATTATTAATTAGGATTACCCAGTATAGTATTAGTTAGGAAAAATAGTATTGCTATTGAACTAACAATTTTCCGTGACTTATTTGAAAGATAAAAAATGGAAATAGAAAAAAATATAAATATGTATGAAAAATATTTATTTTTATTTATACATAATATGTCTAATACGTCTAATGTCCTAGCTCCACTTTCTTCTGACACTAAATTAAAATTGTATATTATTATCTATACCGTATGACATTTGTAAAATAAAAAAACCTATTTTAGTATTATAAAGCTTGTTTGCTTGGTTGAACGAACTAATCTCACGAACGAACTATATTGTTTCAAATTGAAACTTTTCTTTGAATAGTTCATTTATAGAGGGACGCTATAGGCCATATGAGGTAAAAGTTTCTAGGCTCTTAGATTTGTCATACAAAACTCTTTGCTGTTTTCAATTGAACACGCGAGTGAAGCTTCATGTTAAAGCTAATATTTTATAAAAAATATATACATATATTTATAACTGTATAAGTCACGGAAGATAATCAAATTTTAATTTAAATCTTATTCCATACTTTCAATCCAATATAAAATATATTTTAGGGCTAAGTCTTAACTATATATACCTACTTAGAAATTTTATTTAATATATTATTTTATGTGTATATATTAGGTTATTTTGACTGTATAATCTGTTATTATAAAAATTCGCTAAAACCTATTGACAATTGCAGTATTATCATATTTTCGTAAAGTTTTCTGTGGAAAATTTAATTGATTTCGGACGTAAACACAAATATTGTGATTTAAAAATAAAGTTTATTTAGTATATACAATACTTAATAAATATATGGCGCATAATGCTATAAAAAATGTCAAGTGATTTTAGGATAAAAATTAACAACCTTGTTTACAATATAAAAGCTAAATGAACCATTCAGTTGGTCAGTTCATTTAACTGAATGAACTTATAAATATTAATTTAACCTAATAATAGTTATAAATCCGTATTATTATTATACTTTTACATAATATATCTCTTTTAATTTATAATTTAAGTTACATCACATTATTTACTATCTAAATTAATATATAGCATTTTTCAGTAGTCTGAATTAATACAAAAAAGTTATAATATATTTTTGTATTTTGTTTTTTAAAAAGCTACTATGGCTATGATTGTCACAATTTTAAAAAATATATATTGACATTTTTTAAATTAATTCTTGTCAAAAACAATTAATAGTAGCTATAATTAGCTTACTATTATTATTATTTTTATTTGAGTTGTTTTAAATCATGAACTTCTTTTGTTCATGTTTATTTTTTAATTTTTTTATGATTTATCTTAAATTTTATTAAAAATAATGAAATTTTGTAGCTGTAATTTATTAGATGAATATATCATTTGTCTGTTTTGATCGTTTTATGCTTAAAACATACAAGTGATAATAATTTTAAATTACTATTTTAGACTTAAAACCACAAAAACCACAAAATATATATACTCGTTTGGAGATTTCATTTCTATATAACATCTTTAAATGAAAGTAACCTAGCTCAAATTGTTTGTAACTTCGTATTTTACTCAAAATGGCTATAAAAAATAATTTTAAAATAATATATAGTTCATTCCCCCGAGTGGGAATCGAACCCAGAGACGTCGCGTTTACAATCGCACGCTGTGCGGCTTTTTTTTGAGTTACCCCACTTTCATTTAAGGGTGCTAAAGCTAGGCCTAATATTAGAGACATGTTTCAATAATTAGTTATTTACGATGTAATGGAGTAACATTCCGACTAATATAATAGCAATAACAACATTTTAGTAATCATTAATGAAAAAAAAAAGGACTGAGTGATGTTTAATAACGTCACACTGTTTCCATTCATTTGTTAAATTACTTTTTATTTAAAAAAAAAGCAATTATTTTTTGATTCTACAATTGTAGATTATTATATGATATTTTATTTTCTTTTTTCTTTTTTTACAATTACCGAGAACAAATAATAACTAAATTAAGTTCAACAAACACTATGAAAACACCCAATGTGTCAACAATCTCTTTCTCCCTATACTCATATTATTCATTAGAACTTCGTAGCTTTAATTTATGCATAATAATTGTATTTTAGAACATTCGTCTTGTATTTTAAAGTTTCTGATAATTTGTCTAATAAATATCTGCGATATCTTTTTTGGTTTATTTTTATTATGAATATAGGTGGATGTTAGATAAAATAACAGAAACTTATTTAATACTTTTGAAACTATTTCTTAATGTTACTGAACGCTCAAATGTCGGTCTAATTGTATGTGAAGATTTGTACTTATATGCTTAAATGATCAAGGAATGTATCAATTTAGTTAATATTTTTTTATGGAAGGTACATTTTATGCTTCATAAAAGAATGAGCGAATGAATGCATAAGAACAATATCACAATTTTTGAATGAAAATGATCTGTTTTAAGTCTTAGTGTGTAAGAGTGGTGTTTAGAAAAATTATATTACAAAATATGATCACATTTTGTTTTAGATTTGGAATATTTAGCGAACCAGTGATTTGCACTTTAAATAACGTGTTTATAGGAAAGTCGATCTTTATTTCAGTTTTTATTAAAACTCAGAATTTAGACGGAACACTCATTGTTATTATATACAGTTTTTAAATAATACATAACAATAAGCCAAAAACCATTTTATACAAAGTTTTGTTACTCAATTCAATAGATTTAGCATATTACTGATTAGAGATTATCTTGAATACTATAGTTGAAATGTAACTTGAATTTACTTAAGGTGACTATTTAATGCTTTTTAAATATTATTATATAATTTAATTAAATAAGGTGTATTCGATTAACTACGAAAATAGGAAATTTCTAAATTATTACCTTTACGTACCAAATACTTACAGCAGAATTTCGTGTTTTAGAATCATTCACCTAGTACAGTATGGTTAGCGAATTGTGGCCGCCCTGAAATTAGCTATATATTAATGTATTTGATTTTAGGGGTTTTCTCATTTTTGATTACTTTACACATAACTTAATGTATTTATAATTAGAAATACCCGATTTTCGGAGTTATTCGAATGTACCATATTATAATAAGAAGATGCTATTGAAGCTTTCGAATGTGTGGCGTTTTTACATCGAATGAATAGAGGTTAGATACTATGTGATTTTATAGATTTCTATTTATATAATTTTGTAAATATATATCCCAGTGAATATCGACAGTACGATAATATAATACGAAACATATTTGTTGTTTTTTATTTATTTTTCTAACCTATTTACATTATTAATATTATTATTTCATTTCTTATTTTCAGGCCGTCGTGGCCCAAGGGCACAAGAGCATTTCGATCCCCACTCGAGGAAATGAAATATTTGTCTAAATTTATATTTCCATTTCTTCGCTCTGGTTTCGAGACAAAACGTGACGTTGAGTTCCGCCACTCAACAATATCTATAAAAGCTGGTCAATAATATTTATAAAAAGTAAATCATTATTTCTTATTTTCTAAAAATAATATACTTATAAAATCTGTGTTAACTTAAGGATAGGTACTTGTACAACTTTCAACAACTCCTTATAACAAAAGCGTAATAATAAAACCTGCCGAGGCGTTCTAATTCCACAAAATTGGAACGATCTCTCGAAACTTATCCAATATTGTATGAAATCGATCATTTGACTTCGCTCTTATAAATACTTATGTATAAATGTAATTGAAGGTATATTTATTATTTATATTGTTAGAAGTATATTTATTTTTGGAGCTTTCAATATACCTAATTACTTTGCCTTGTTTTATTTTTTTAGCTTCACGCTGTATCCCGCATATAGCAAGGTAGGCTGAGGGAACATAATGTTAAGACATTCCGTTTTTCACTTTCCCTAAACACCAGAGCCAGAAAATGAAATTATTTCATTTCTTCGAGTGGGAATCGAACCTACAACCTGTTGCGTTTACAGTCACACGCTTGTTTAAGCTTGTTAAGCGGTTGGATTCAGGCCATGTGTCGTGCGCCACGACGGGCTTCATTTGTTAAATTTTATTTATTCATAATTTATATTTTATATTCAGTGTGAAAACGGCCATAATAACACAGTAGTTAATTTATAGTAATTCCAGGTACCTCGCAGGTAGCGGGAAGCTTTCACGCTTATTAAGCAAATCACATGTTGCCTGCAAAATTTCGATTTACCTACGGGTCGCTTCGTCATATAATAAACTTGTTTAATGGCTTGGTGAAATTGAAATTTAGCTATAGTAAGATATAGATATATAGGTACCTACTAGGTATTATTTAGTGATGCTTCACTATGTATATACTTCTACACTAATACTGTTCAGCTTTTGCATATACCTAGCTGAATAGAAAAAGAGAACTTACTTAAAAAAAATAGTTTCCATGGAATTTTTGAGGCATTACGTGTTGAGTGGCAGAACCCAACGCCGGGCTTTGCCTGCCTCGACACAGGAGCCAAGAAGTGAAAGTATCTATTAAGAAATAATAATTCATTCCCCCGACTGGGAATCGAACCCACAACCGTCGCGTTTACAATCACACGTTTGTGCCATTGCGCCACAACGGCCTGCTATTTTGAATATTTATGCAAATATAATAAATTTAGTATTAGCTTGCTTACTTACCTTATAAACCAGTAATAATGGTAATTCAATATAACAACGTAATATATTCAAAGCCCGTAGTGGACGATAATTGCCCTCCAACGAATTAAGGGGGGTTGTGTTAGCTATGTGATTATGTATATAGATATATAGGTATTATATGTATTATATTGAAACTAATTATATTAATAGTTATCTTATCCTAAGAATAAAATGTTTTGAGTGATTATTTCTGTTTATACTAAAAATAATAGTGATAGTCCATCGTGACGCTGTGGGACTGTAAGCCCGATGGTTGTGAGTTCGATCCCCACTAGTGGGAATAAATAAAAAGTATGTTAATTATTTCAAATGTTCATTGAATGTAAATGTGTGAACTTTAGCTTTGTGTTTTTTTATATTGGTGTAAATATTGTCTTTTTTATTTTTCGGGGCATTTTTTTGTTAGTAAAATTTGTGTGGTGGGCACCAGATTATTCTGGGGAAGGCACGGACCACCTGAGTTCTTCTGTTCCAACGGCCATGGACACGGAACTTTCACTTTACGCAATGTTCATGCAGGAGGAAATTCTCTTTATCCTTTTGTACCTACACGATGTTCAGCTATTCACGTTTCCTATTATATGACTAATAAATGCAAGAAGTTAGTGACAATATTATATATGTATTACAATAATTATACGCAATGCCTCCAGAATTCTGGAAAAAATGAAAAACAAAAATCTAATCTAAAAGTCTTTATGGGAACGGAGTGTCTCAATATTAGGTTCCCTGGATTCCCCTGTCTACCCTGCTTTATACAGGTTACCTACAGTGTGACGCTTAAAAAAAATATTAAATCAAGATATTTTAGTTTAGAAAACATTCACAGATTTTATTCTAATTAAAGTTAATATACGTCAGACCCACTTAAGAAAAACATTGTTTTGCAAGTCACGTGGCGGTTGCGATTGCTTTTGGGGTTGCAAACAAACCTAATTAAACTTCTGTGTAAAATTTATAATTTATCCATGGCACTGCAGGCACTGCAGACGGCCACTCACTGTATCCATAATTTCTTACTTTTTATGGGTAAAAGTATAAACGCAATTTCTATAAAATGAAAACCAAAATCCCATTCGAGGAAGTGAAATATTTATTTACATTTATATTTTCATTTCTTCGCTCTGGTGTAGAGGCAAAGCGCGGCGTTGAGTTCTGCCACTCAACACGCAATGCCTCCAGAATTCGGCAGAAAGTGGGGAACGGAGTGCCTTTCCACTAGGTTCCTACCTACCCTGCTGCGTGCGGGATACAGCGTGAAGCTGATTTTTTTTTTTAAAACTAAAAGATTTCCTGGATCGCCAAAAAATTTTTGATTTTAAAATGAAGCAAAAAATTGCTTGAAATTTTCTTGTGCACTTTTTTACCAAAAAGGCAACATGACATGTTTTTCCGCGTCGTATTCGATTTTCCTCGTCACAAGCAACTTGTGTTAAGTAGACAATCAACAAGTAATAAGACTCCGTTTTTCGCTCAATTTTCGAGATATTCCAAATTCGGTGGCGGAATTCAACGCGGCACTTGGTCTTTGTGTTTAAAAATTCATAGTTGTTTAAAGATTCAAAGTCGTAGAATCATTTACAGTGAAATAGTATCTATAGCTACATAGTTCGTTTTATCTTTTCTTTAAGAGTGAATTCAGTTGACAGAAAATAATTTATAAAGAAAACACACCAATGTTGTAGCTAAATTTAACGTTAACAATTTTTTGTTTGTTATTTGTTAAAATTATACAAATGAATCACCAATATTCCAATGTAATATGGAATATTTCTTATTTTATTATTTAATAATATAATGAATAAGTAATTATACATTTTTTCATAAGAAAACGAATAATTTCAGAACTCAAAATAGGTATTCCGGTATCAGTTTGCGGGTCACGTGTTTGTATCGATTGTGGGGGGTCGCAGGGTGCAATCATCGCTCTTGTCCCGCCAGTAGGTAAGTGCACAATTCATTCGTTAGTAAAATCTATTCTGTGGTCTACATAATAATAGGTTTTGTTTTATTTCCTGTGGCTACGTATCCATACCTATATTATAAATTCGAAAGTAACTCTGTCTGTCTGTCTGTCTTTTACGCAATCAGGGCCAAACCGCTAATTTAATTATGATAAAATACTCATATTGAGATACTTGAGGGTCTCGGGATGAACATAGGATACTTTTTTTTTCTCATATTTGTATTATTTTCGATATATACCAATATATTAAAATATTTATTAATTTGACATGCAATTTATTCCGCCATGTTAATAATAACCAAAGTTTGTTGTTAGAAAACGTCACCCGAGATGAGCGTGCTTAACGCATCTCTCTATTGAAAACTGAAAATAATTTCATTAATATATTTAATAAATATTCGTATAGTTCAAGCCGCGTTCGGGTCCACTAGTCTGGATATATATATCAAGACACGTGCCAGCGAGTCGAGCCAAGTTAAAAAGCTAGAAATGCGTAATGTGTATTTTATATAAACTATTATCAGCTACTTTTGAGTACCAACCTAATAGGCCGCCATGGCGCAGCGGCACAAGGTGTGACTGTAACGCGACGGTTGTGGTTTCGATCCCCACTCGAGGAAGTGAAATATTTATTTACATTTATATTTCCATTTCTTCGCTCTGCTGTCGAGGCATAGCGCGGCGTTGAGTTCTGCCACTCAACACGCAATGTCTCCAGAATTGGCAGAAAGTGGAGAACGGAGTGTCTTAACACCAGGTTCCCTCTGCCTACCCTGCTGTGTGCGGGATACAGCGTGAAGCTGATAAAGCTAATACAAGCTGGAAGTATACTAACTTGAAAATATAATTAAGCCTGTACGCAAAAAAATACAGTGAAATTACCTAACACGCATTTTATTCCAATGGCTGTCACATACAATATGCGTAGGTACTTTTTTATACCATTCTCATCATGAAATATTGTCACGTAATTAATGGGCTCGCTCTTGTGGGAAAATAATATACAACATATGAAAATAATTAAAATTATATTATATTGCTTTACGAAAATTGTGCAAAATTTCTATGTTTTCAGTCGAATTGGTTCCATGATTGTTTAGCGTTGTTTCTTTGGTATCCTTGAAACTTGTCAGGGGTGCGTCAGGATCGCTTTCACAGTGATCAATCAATGTTCCAAAGTCTTTTGCTAAATTTGATAAGGAACCCCAAAATAAACTCGATAACAATAGTTACTTGAATTACGAGGTTTTGTTTATTTTCTTGGCGTATAGATTTTTATTGAGCAGCTTCCGTTTCCTTAATAATTGGTTGTAAGGTCAAAATAACTATTTATTTTTAAGCGTTATTACATGTAGATTATTTACTTTCTTTCTAATAATTGAGTACTCTATATAAAAAAAGCATGTCTTATATCTTTTTTTACAAATAAAAACGATGTATGTATGTAAAGTATGTGAAAAGTAAGTAAAGCATTTTACATTCATTTAAGACACTGTACTTTTCTTTCTATTTATTTTACAGAATGTCTTCTTGGCGCAGTGGCACAAATGTGTGACTATAAACGCGACAGGAAGTGGTTTCGATTCCCTGTCGAGGAAATGAACTTTTTAATTTTTTTATTTCTCCGCTCTGGCAGGTTGTTGAGTTCTGCCACTCAGCTCGCAACGGTTAAAAAATCAGCGGAAAATGCGAAAAAAATCTGAGCGGAGTGTCTTAACACTAGGTTGTCTGTTACATGCGGGATAAAGTGAAAGTGAAACTGAAAAAAAAAAACTAAAATGCAATCAGATATATCCCAATTATTCTATAACAAACAATAAGAAACAAACCAACATAACGACCGCTAACAATAGTAAACAATTAACAAGGTGGTTTAAGTATACGAATTATCTCGATTAATTATACAAACTCCTCACAAAACCCAACACAGGCTGTCAGCGATATATATCAAATATTCAAGCAGGTTCGCTCGGGGGAGCGGTAATTTAAATAAATATTATTTCACCACATATCTTATGCATGAGCTTGCAACCCCTAGGATCGGGGTGGTCTCTATAAACTTTTTTATGTACTGCGTTAAAGTATATATTGGAGAAGAGTTTTTTTTTAGTGTAATATTTTTTTTCAGTGGATTTTAGGTAATGTTTATTTTGAAATATGTAAAATAACTTATGTGTAAGTATTTAGAATAAAAAAAAAATCAAATTGGTTTATTATGGTATTTTTTTACACTTGTTACAATTTGTTTTATGACCATTGCTCATATAAAATAATATTTAGAGATAATATCGTAAAAAATCTGTTTTCAAATTTGATAGAAACATGTAAACTCTAAGCGTCCTTAATGTCAATCGAACCCACGACCCTTGCATATACCCAATATAAGCGAACTATGTTATGATATTGTCAAATTTCCAGATAGAACAGGCAGAGAGTATCTAGTGTTATAACACTGTTTCCTATTTTCCAGCGAATTCTGGAGGAATAGCGTGTTGACAGACATAATTCATCGCTAGAGCGACGAACCAAAAATATTAAATATTTCATTCCCGTATTGGAAATCGAACTGCCAACCGCGTTTACCGCTACATGCTTATGCTTGTAGACCTTAAAATATGTTCTTTTTCAAGTAATAATTTCCATTTAATTTTGCAAATAAAACAGTAATCTCTATATATTATTACAGTCTACCTCCAAAGTAATTTCCCGAGCCGTAGTTCAAATATAGGCTGTATCACGTAGAGAGCATTAGTTCGGCACTGGCAACTCTAATGGCACGGGTTGTACGTGTTATATCGTATAATTAAATCAAACCATTCGTAGATATAATATATTAGGTGAAAATTTATTAAGGTTTAATTGTTGAAAATATTTATTTCTAAATATATTTATTATAATAATGTTTTTTTTTATTTATAATTTACATATAATGCAAAATGAATATGTATTTTTTAAATTAATTTGAATGTAGCAGGATTTGAAGCACTTTATCCAATAAATATGATCTTATCGAGCTTTACCTCGATACCAAGGCAAAAAATTCAAAATACTCATTACATTTTCTCGAGTGGGCATCGAACCCACAGCTTGTTGCGTTTACATTCTCACCTTAATAATCATTGCTTCTTAAATGTGTTTTAACGTCTTTTGACAAATACTACCAATAAATGTCTTCTAAACGCTCGATTCGTATGAACGAAAGGTATACTTTCTCTATACATTTTAGCTTAGCACAAATTCGACAAAGTAAATAACAACCAAGAAGATAGAAAAGATACTTGAATCATGGACGCTGCAAGTGCTGCTTCTCACGCTGTTCCAAGACGATATATTCAATTTATGGGTTTTTTAACAGCGTTCAGTGTTCGCCGCGCAGGTGTCGATAATAGTCTACTTTTCCTTCCATTTTGTTGTAGAAATTAACTTTTATTGACAAAGTATAATGGAAATTGTATGTAGATATGTATATATTTCAATATACGAGTATAATATTATTATTTTCTTTGATAAGTTATTCTTCTTTATACTCCAATACCCCCAGATGATGGTAGGAAAATATAATTATAATTGCTTTTTTAAATGGAACTCTTCCGTGTAATTATTACATAAAATTTATATACAATATATATTTTTTGAATAGTAAATATTCCTATTATAATAACTTGATTAGATTATTATCCAATTAATTAAAAAATAACTTTATTTTGTAAAAACATGAAAAAAACTCAGTTTCAATTTCAATTTGCGAGGGCTAAAAGCAAGAGATACTTCTCGCGTTTCCGATTTGGTCGATTTATGAGGTTTTCAACAGCAACACCGCCCGCTGCAGGTGTCGGTAATGGTTGCTAGAGTTTATTTTTTACTTTATAACATTTAAATTTTTAGTTAAAAATCGTTGTCCTAAAAATTTATAAGATGAAATTGAGCTAAAGTATGAAATCGAGTCCTAGTATTTTTTATTATAACGATAACTAAATTGAAAATTTATCGGTAGTAACTAAAAATACAATTTTTCTATTTTATCCAATATTGAAATATGCAGTGGGTCAGGGAATCAGCAAATGGGTTAGATTTCAAATCAGGAGAAGACTCTTTTCCATTTCCCTACTTGAGCAAAACAAACCGTAGTTTTTATGTATATCACGCATACAATATCTTGAAATGGAAAGCGAAGACAGAGTGTTTTGACATAAGGTTATCTGTGCTTCCTCTGCTATATACCTCCAGGATATACCGTGAAGCAAAATAATTATAATATAAGGAACAAGTATTTCGTAGAATACCACATACTACAAAAGATATACAAAATTTTAGAACTAACTGAATTTTCATCAGTTCATTTCCCAATTTTGGATTTCCTTGTTTCAGTATGAAGACTAACAAAATTACAGGCTAGTATAGAATAGAAAATATAAAAAAAATCAGATCTCGTAAATCATGAGCGAGGACAGTGCGCACTAATTACTCAACGCGTCTCCCATAAATTATCCTTTACACTTCAGCTGGCCAATGTTTAATTAAAAATGACTGATTTATTCCTCTAGTTCCAAACGTAACGTGCTCTCATTCTAATCAAAACTTTTCTAAATTTATACGAATACAAAAAGGAGTTAAATATTATGAAAATGTTGTAATTAATATATACGTTGAAATTAGTTCTAAGAATTTCCTGCAGTCAGTTGAAATCACAATATACATTATAAAATTTAGATAGTAAGATTTTTGAAAAATATCTATGTATCTAATAATAAATTATTAAAAAATAAAGATTAATAACGGCTTAGAACCCGTAAGAACGCGGAGAGATTTTTGTTCTCTGTTGGTATTCTATCGTCTTTACAATGGGGAATGTTCTAGTAAATTATTTTATTTGGTGCCACCATTATCGTTTGCCCCTTTTGCAATTAAAAAAGATAATGTTTTAAATAAAACTAAAACTAAAACTTTAAATAAAACTAAAAAAAGATAATGTTTTAAATAAAACTTTACATAAGATTCTTCAAATATCGTCTCTTCTATTTTCTTCGATAATAGCACAAATATTATGTGAAAAATTTCCCGAATACATGAATTAATGAATTTACATACAATTATTAAACAATTTTGATACAAACATGTGTGTACCGACGAATATTCAAATAATTTAAATACAAACAGCCAAAATGAATGTTGCAAATTTTTATTTGATATACAAGCAATAACTGGGGCTTATATTTCATATTGTATTGCAAAGGAATCCAGATAGAATCAATTTCCCGTTGCTTGTTACTTTTCATGTTTCGAATATTTTCAAATATGTATACTGAAATTTTACTGAAATTTGTGCAATATTTTAAATTGGTTATTATTTTATTGAATTGTATTAATATTATATTGTTCGTTCAATGTTTCATTGTTTTAAAATGTTAAATTTACCAATTGAATATTTGAAATATTTTATTTTGTTTACTCAAAAAAAAATACTGATTGGTTGCACTGACTGTTTTAATTGGTAAAGTGATTTTTTTTAATAGAAGCAAGAAATACACATATTTTTCGTTTATCCTGCTATAACTGAAATGAAAAAACATATAAAGATTTTTTTTAGAACTATTATAAAAATAAAAAAATGATACCACTATAGTGTAATGAGATAACTTCCCACTTCATCAGTTACTTAATATTTGTAGATTCGATACCCACTCTTGAAGTAAATAGCTGAAAATAAAAAATAAAATTTATATCATAAGTAAAAACAAATAAATTTAGCAAAAGTAATAAAGAGCGACTAGAGAAACGTAAACCAGTGAACAGGTACGATTTTCAATAACACTGCCGGTGGATTCGCTTCACTTCTTCTAATACTATAAGTATAATTTCACGAAAGTGGGGGGTACTTTCACCCCCCTGTTTACAACGCAATAAAGTCTCAAAGAGATAAGTTAAAACAATAGTATACCTGCATTTTCATCTTTTGTTGAAATTGCATTAAAACTTTCAGTTCCGTAAAACAAAACGTAAAAAAAGGTAATTTTTCTCTCGAGTTTTCATTCGCCACATAAAATCAACTTTGAAACGTGGTTGAAGTTTGTTATAAATCTACAAGCTATTAAAAAGTATTTTCATGTTTATATTAATTTTATTATTTGCCTTATAGTACCGTGGTTGTAATTTGTAAAGATAATTGGGTTTGTCGATTTGAATCTCAGTCGTAAATACAAGATATTTAATAATAAATTTTTTTTTTTTTTTTCCTTCTGCTTTCGGGGTGCATGAAGCTTAAAAAAATCTTTAACGGATAATATTATAATCTAGATAGTTACCCCAATAGATAAATAGTGATTGTTTTCCATAATTATAAAAATTAGGGGCAGTTGATTTTATGATATAACTAAGTATATACTACACTAGGGATTTCTAACACATAATCAACAGCATAATAAAACAATTTTTCACAATTTATTAAATTTTATTATTAAATCTTTGGTAAACATAAACACTAAGCAATTTTTTTGACAATTTAAGAAACGTTATAAATAAAGTAAATAATTTAAATAAAAGTATTTACAAAAAAAAAAAATATAATACAAAACCTAAGATAAAATATTTCGTATTAAAAACATTAAAATTATATTATTATTTGAAAACAAATTATAAATAATTGAAATTGTTATGAGATATACAATAAAACTATTTGCTCGGAAGTTTCGTTTTTCGATTCGATTAATTTATTATTCGAAATTCGATGGCTTTTGGAGATGACAAAAATTGTACTTATTTACTTTAATCTGTATTATAGTTTTTATTTTCAGCTTCACGCTGTATCCCGCACACAGCAGGAAGGCATTGCGTGTTGAATGGCGGAATTCAACGCCGCTCTTCGCCTCGACATTAGTGGGAAGAAATGAAAATACAAATGTAAATAAATATTTTTATTTCCTCGAGCGGGGATCGAACCCACCACCGTCGCGTTACAGTCACATCCTTGTGCCGCTGCGCCAGAAATAGGTAATTTCTTTTTCCAGAGCCCGCTATTGTACTTAATCTGTAAAGGTTTAGTTACTTTATTTTGATATCTTCAAAGTAAATAGTAATAAAATCTTTATTTATATTAAAGAAAGATTATTTTTTATAAACTATGATAAATAAAAATGTTATTATAAAAGAAAATATTATAAGTAAACAACATTATGATAAAGACTCATACAAAGGCCAAAGCTTTTATCCCGAATCAAAGTTCCCACATTTCTTTGAAAGATTATGTTATCTTATAAATATTAATACTAGGGATCTACTACTTCTAGTCTTAACACTCTATGTGTTAAGAATAATGAATAGTGTTATGTAAAAAAAAAATTAATACTTTTTTATAGAAACCACAAAAAAATAACCTAACAGGATTTGAACCCTCTCCAGCTGTATGGCTCAGATAGGGGTCACAGGGCTCGGAGGGTTTCCTGAAATTCCGCTACGTTCAAATTTTTCTCCGCCTTCTAAAAAAGTATTTCTCTTTCCTGAGCGTGAAATAATACTTTAAAAATGTTAAAAATGTGAATTAAAATATTTAAAAAAAGTTGTTTTTCGTTTTACGCTAGCAGGTTAAGCAGAGAGTCTCTACATAAGAAATAAAGTATCAAATATAAATTATACATAATATATCTAATATTATTTACATATAATTTGCATAACATCATCCAATTTTCTAACAATCCTTCACGTTTACCGACAATGGTCCCCTCGAGACCACTTTCAATAACTTGTACTGTATTACTAAAACTAAACTACTTACTAATATATGAAATCGGAATTTCTATATAATTAAAGTATATAGACTATAGTACTTAGTTAATATTAGGAGTTTGTATTTAAGTTGTATTATTTGATTTCATTATCAATTTAGATATTAATATATTAAAATAACACCAAGAGGCACAAAGTGTGACTGAAAAAGGTAGTAGGTTCGATTTCCACTCGATGGAATGAAATATTTAATATATTCACAATTTCGCTTTGGTGTTACCTCTAGAATTCAGCGGAAAGTGAGAAACGGATATAACGTATATCAATCATTTTATTTTTAAGGTTATATGAATTTACTACGTATTCTAATGAGGGGGGGGGGCTATATTTGAATTTATAAAATGAAATTATCACTCAGTTAAAAGTGGAGGTAAGAATTTAAAATGATTTCTATTTCGTTTACATATTATATTGACAGTTTACAATGACTACTTAATAAATAAACTACATTCTATACAACTAAAAGTAAACCATTCAACACTTTAATAACTAAGCTAGAATACTGTTATTCAATTACGGTCCTATTCAAATGTCATAGTACAAAAAACAAATGTATTTATTTCAATACACACGTTACCTATACAATACATAAAAAAGTATAGTACGGCCAACGAGTCGTGGCTACTGTGAAATTAGATTTTCTGACATATAACGCATTGTTCATTCTAAAAAAATAATTAAAAACAAGAAAACAATTTCAAAATCAAATCTACGCCGTCTACAGCTAACTTAATGGCCACAACTCGTCAACCGTACTATACCTGTATACAGCATGTTATATTAATTATTTTTTATACGGCGGAATGTTTTCCGGTAATGATTCCGGTTGTTTTGTTATACTCGTATTCTCTGTGGCCGTTGCGACGCGACGCCGTTGTATTTTGATTGTTCTTTAATAGACCTTTTTTGTCTCTGAAAGTATTTATATTAAAATATATGGGTGTGTGTGTGTAGTAAGTTCAATTTCTTTTGGCGTTTTTATATTTAAATTAGAAATTGATATATTATGTAGAATGGTTAGTTTTGCTATATTTCACAGAGTATAGCAAAAAAGAGTTCGTATACTTCAAATAAAAATTTGGATAATATTACAAAAATGTATTCCTTCACAGATTAATAGTGAAGAAAATAAAGACAATTTCATAGTGAAATAAGAAAAATATTAATTCAATGAGTTAAAATAACTACAATGTGTTAAAACTAACCTTGAATTAATGCTAGCCTCTCGTTTACTCCTCTTCTTGTAACAACAACTAGCTATGACTCCTTGCCTCTTCCAAATCAGTAGTAATACATCCAAAAGTATCAAACAAATGAATACAGCGAGTATCGCTATAATTATTATTTCTCCAGATGATAGTGACAGTTCTTCTTGTGCTTATTTAAAAAAAATAAAGTTTAAATACAAAAATTAATAGGTACAAGTTAAATTAATTATTAAAATAATAAATGCAATAAGTATTTAGATTGAAAAATAACAAAATATTAAAAAATCGTTATTAGACCTTTCGTGGTGTGACATGTATCTTTCCTCATTAAATCCTTCCTTTCGTATTAGATTTAGATTGAAACAGATTTTATAAAAATATTTAAATTTAAATAAATACTATTTGCTTTTATAATATATTTTACCTGGAGTTGTAATAATAATATGCGCAGCGCTAGAATTTCCTAACGAATTGTGGGCGACGAGTTCAAAATAATACGTAGTGTTGGACTCTATTTTACTTAAATAAAATTCTTCGCTCTTTTCTACAGTTTGCTTTTCACATTTAGCATCCTCTATTAATCCGTTATTCATCTGAAATAATTTGATATTTTTTCAAAATAGTCAGTTTTTTCTTCTATACTTATTATAAATAATTAAAAACAAATAAGAAGTAACTTTGTCTTTTTTGTAAACAGAGTGTCTTAACACTTGGTTCCCTCTGCCTACCCTGCTGTGTGCGGGATACAGCGTGAAACTAATTTTTCAGATTTTATGCATACGTTTAATTTATACTTACTGGACAATATCGCACTGAGTAGAAATCAATTTCTTCATTAGCAATAGTCTTCCATTTTAATATATTGGAAGTTTCCACTAGTTCTTGTATGTTATCTTCGAACACTGGCTCGTCGGGTGTCGATCTAGAATCAATTCTGAATAGAACGTGCATATTATAGCTAACTACTACAGATTATTTGTTATTCTATTCTAAAACATTTGATTTAGAAATGAAACTGACAATCGATCTACTCCCCCACAATTATTTTAATTCTAAAGAAAAAAAGCACAAATGTTTTATTATTTACTAAAAAAATACTTAAATATATCGTATATTTACTTTTTATTATAAACAACTTAAATATATAAAATACTTATTTTGAAAATTAATGAAAATTTTAACGTAGCGGAATTAGAACCCGAGTCTCTTAGAAATTCCGCTACCCAGAAATAAATACCGGAACTTTGAAAATTTCCTTCCTGAGTGTGGAATAACACTCTAAAAATGTAAAAAAAAAATACAAACATTCGACAAAATACTGTACAACGCTACCAGAATCAATAATAAACATTTACCAAATTGAATTTCAGCTTTATTTGACGTTGAAACCCAATTAACTTTGATATAGGAACTCGGATACACGGAAACAACACGAGTTGCAACTATGTTGTGAAGGTCTAATTTAGCTCTACGTTGTGTTCGATACTAACGATTTTGTTGTTAGATAAATAACATGTGTTTATATTAAATTTCGTTATAGAATAATATATTTTTTTATATTTGTAGTTCCGTCCTCCTAAAAGATTTATGAAGGGAAAGTGAGCAGTAAGAGAGGTAGGGAAGACCTCGGTTGACCTTCGAAAGCACAATCATATTAAAGATACTGCAGGAAAGTCACGTAAAAAGCAGGAGGACCCGCCGGAGAGCATGTATGAAGAGGTTGATGGCAGTGGACGAGGCGAAAGAGGTATGTAGGTTTAGCGTTCCGTTCTCTCTGACTACCCCGCTACGAACACAGCTTGAAGAAGATTAGATTATAATATTTTACATAGAAACGGTATAGATGTTAATATGTTTATTATTTTTTTTATTCGATTTATTAAAAGTGAAAGAAAAAGTTGGCACTAATAATGTATAAGAATTTTTGCGAGCACGCTGGAAAAGAAGAAAAAAGTGTGTTGGTCACAATGTTGTTCTTGACGTTTTAACGGAACTATTCATTATTAACGTAAACGACACACAGACGGTAGTGAATATGAAGACGTTTAAATATAATAATGTAAAAGCCAGTCGTAGCGCGGGGGCACAAGCGTGCGACTTTAAACGCGACAGGTTGTACGTTCGATTCCCACTTGAAGATATCAAATATTTAATATTTTCTTCTGTTTGATCGCCACGCAATGCCTCCAAAATTTGGTAGATAGTATGGAGGCATTGCTTTCTTAATAGAACCGAGTGACTTCACACTAGGTTTTCAGGTTCCCTGTACCTACTCTATTATGTATGTGTATAACACAGTGTGAACCTAAAAAGAATAGTTCATAAATTTGTTATATTAAGTTTTATATCTAGATATCATTTAAAATAAATTCCCGAATCTTTCGTGAATTTACACGTAGGTACCTAAATGGGACGATCAAAGCAAACCCTCGGATTTTCGCTTCACGAACCTGAATAAGCTTTAAGGCTGTTAGCTCTAAAACGGTATTATATATTCGCAGTATAGAAATTAAACGCCCGTATTTTGGGTAAAATAAATTTCGAGATTGGAAGTTTAGAAATCAATGAGTATTTTCAATGGGATCAATTAGTTGAGTTGTTTATCCTCCTATAAATCCGTCATCCATTTGAATGTTAAAGTAAAATGAAAAAAAAACGAGAATACTTTAAGTTTTTTGCTATACACAAATATTATAATTATTGGTGATAAAAAATAAGAATTTTTAAAAAGAAATAAGACAAAAGAGTATTACAATTTTTTACATTAATTAATAGATAAGTAGATAGAAAGATAAATGTGATAGGTGTGAAAAGAAAGACGAATGCATTTTTATAGATAGATATATCGTTAGATAGATAGATAGATACAGGTTACAGAAGCTAACAAAAAACATACTTACTTTTCAAGAGTCTCAAAATCAAAAATTTCACTCCAAACTCCGTCGCCCACAATATTAATGGCCGCAAATCTAATATAATAACTAGTGTTTGCCTTTAGCCGGTCCAACTTAAACGGTCTGTCTATGGACCAAGTCCTGTTCATATGAATATCAGTTATATTGTAATTTACAGATTCGTCGTATTCAGATTTGTAACCGATGACGTCAGGTCCCAACACCTCGTATGGACCATATATTGAAAATATAACGGAATTCGATGTTATGTTTAGTATTGATACCTAGAATTAATAATTAACAATAAGATTAATGTTGTTTTCTCTAAATTGTGTTAATAAATTAAAGCTATGGTGGCGCAGTGAGAGAATATTTGACTATAAGCGCATCGGTTGTGGGTTCGATTCTCAATAGAGGGTTCCGCTTCGGGTATATAAAGATATAGAATGAAATTAGAGTATCTACGATTAGTAATATTCAAAAAAATATGATAAATGTTAATTTAAATTTAAAAATGTACTTAAATATAATTGAGAACTTACAGTATTAATAGCTGGCGGTGCAAATCCTTCTTGCACTAGTATAGTTTTATTCGCTTGACCAAATTCATTTTTCACTAAACACTCGAATATTCCATACATAGTTTTATTTACGATAACAAGCGGGTCATTGTGAAAAGTATTTGCCATTATTTTGTTTATTTCCACTTCTTCTTCGGTTGATAATTTTCTGTCTGTTAATCTAGAACAAGAAAACATTTTTTTTTTAGTTTTTAGATAAGAAATTTACATATTTATTTGAATTTTAATAAAATATTTTAACACTGTCATCTAAAATACTTCTTCGATCTTTGTATTGAGGAGAAAGTGTAGAAGAGACAGTAAATATGATGGTTGCGGGTGCGATTCTTAGTCGGGGGAATGAATTAATTTCCGCTACTCGAGATGCAATGTCTGGAAAATTGAGCGGATTGAGGTTCCCAAGTTCCCTCTGCCCACCTCGCTATGTGCAAGGATAATTTAGCAGAAGACTTAAGTAAGAAGAAGACGTAAATCTAACAGAAAAATAGTATGTAGATAATAACTTTTATATTTTATATTTATAACATACCTATAATTCCAAGTCACTACACCAGTTGGATTTCCATGATGTTCACAACTCAAATTGATATTTTGATGATTCCATATCCATACTCTTTCAAAGGTGACGTCGAAGTACGGCGCGTATTGGACCGTTAAATACATTTCTGATGAAACTGTCTTTGCTAAAAATATGAAATTGTTATTTTTAATATATTTTTTTTGTTTCTTTATAAGGATTTTTTTATTCTTGTAATGGTAAAATTTGAATAATACTAATTGAAAATGCCGTCCATTCAAATTGAAAAGAGATAAGCAAAATCTAAACTTATCAATGTACAAAAAATACAGAGAAAAAGAAAGTTTTTTATTGAATACGAACTTTAAAGTTAAGTCTATTTTGTTTTTTTGAAATTTTAATTAAAATAATGTAAAGGAAATAAAGATATATTATACTACGAAAAAATTAACAAAGATATATACTACGCAGAAACGTAATCATTACAAAAATACCTTCATTAGAGGCGTTACAAACGTAGACTCCGCCGTGAGTGCGGTTGACTCTAAGAAAACTCAAGTAGAATTCCACTTCAGTTGAGCTCGTGTTCTTTGTGTCCCATACTATGCTGAAATATTATGTAAAATTAATATTATTTAATTTTATCTTTATGAGGCCAGTCGTGGCGCAGGGGCACTAAGTGTGACTGTAAAAGCGACTGGTTGTGGGTTCGATCCCCACTCGTGAGTAGAGAATGGAGTGTCTTGACATTGTGTTCCCTATGCTTACTTTACTATAAGAGAAAATGTGTGAAATTAAAATAATAAAAAGAAACATTATATACCTTTGATCATCAGATTCTTCGCCTAAAAAGTCCAAGCTCACTTGAGGTATTGGATTCCCCGACGTCTTACAAACTATCTGCGCTATCGAGCCCTCGATAGCAGTTACGTTATTGAATTCTATTATTTTTGGGGGGAGCATTACCTAAATACGATTTGAAAGATGTTTTAAAATGTTTCATAATTTTATACACAAATACAAAAATGCTAAACAATATTAATATTATTTTTTATAAGCATTTTGTATGAGCATGTTAAGAATATATAAATTACCTCTATTTCAATAGTTTTATTGGAAGTCCCAGCATTATTAGTTGCTATACACTCATATGTACCGCGATTTTCATATGTAATATTTTCGAATATTAATTGATTGCCATCTTGATAGTATGTCACATTAATATTTTTAGTATCCTAAAATTAAATTATTTATATATTAAAATATATTTATAACACTATTTTCTTATACATATAAAATATTCCGTCGAATAGGTCCTGAATCTGCGACCACTGCCTTTTAAGACGTTTCCCAAATGTAACCTTTAAATTTACTTTTATTTAAGTATGCTATAATAATTTAACCGCTTTTGAGAATTTATTGGCAACTCTCTAATTCGTTGTAATAAAATAAAGCATTTTTATGAAAAAGCCATTTTAAACTTTGACAATGACATTTAAATAATATTATACGTTACAAAGAATATAAAAAGTTTTTTAATATAGACTATCACAAGACTGCTTAAAAGTGATAAACGAGTAGTATACCTATATTTTATGAAGTAACAAAGTTTCAAGTTACTTAATTTAATTAAAAAACTTATTCCAAACATTGTATATTTCAATTATTCCACAACTCCCTCGTTGTATGGTCAGCTATTGACGTGAACGGAAAACAAAACGAAATATATTAAAATTTATTATTATATCGGCAATAAAACCATAATATACTTAACCAAAACAAGTTTAAAATATATGAATAAATATGATATACCGTACTTACTTCCGGAGGAACCTTTCTCCATTCATAGTCTGGATGTGGAACACCAGCGACTAGACACTCGATAGACAAATCACCTCCCAGAGCTACTGCTTTATCTGGAGTCGCTACGAGCTCCACTATAGTAGGAGCTGATATTACCTAGTTCAAAAAATTTTAAAAATAAAAAAATATCAAAAAAAAAGACTGATAAATAACGTTTTGTTACTCTAAAAAATGGGCGGAAAGGTAAAAAGAGCTAACTTTTCGCTAGTATGAAGTTAAAAAAAATAACGAAAAAGAAATTCTGTTACAAATACAAATTTTTCGATTGCGAAAAGAAATTCTTCCCAATACGTGGTCAATTTCAAAAGAAATCTGTATCTGTGAAATGGTATCAGCGATTTGAATAGGCTTTTGTAGGTAACTCCAATTGTTTAAATCTTTTAAATAAAATGTATTCTGAATTTTTATATCACTAAATCCGTTTTCTGTAAAACGATAAAATCCATTATAATATTTTCAAAAGAAAATAGCAACGAAAAAAGAAAACCGTTCCGAAATGGAATTTGTGTATGGAATTTGTTTTTCCAAATGAAGGTAATATTCTAGTACTATTCAATAGAATAATAATTTGTTCATAAATTACTAATATCAATAGATGAAGAAGAAGTACTTCTGGTTCATCATCAGATGTAGGGCTGAGTTCAATGACATGTTAATAATGATTAATGTGAAGTTGATATATATCTGACCTATGATAGCAACAGTCTTTCAAATAAAGTAAATTGTTAATAATTAAAGTTGACAGTTTATATATACCCTTTCATGTCATTTAATTTAATAATCAATTATTTAATATAATAATTATACGCCGAAAGATTTTTGATTTGATTCTTATAATCTTTACAACAACAAATTAAATTACAAATTAAATTAATTTACAAAATAAATTTAATTTATTTAATTAAGAATTTATTTAATTTACACACTAAATTAAGTCTCACAGGCTATAGGTTAAAAATTATGCTTTGCTTTTCAATTAAAAAAATCTTAATCTTCTATATTATTTTGAAATAATATAGATATGTAAATAACAGAAAAAAAGTAGGTCAAATGTTGATCAGTGCTCGAGCATCTTTTAAATATTCATGTAAACGTCGTTAGAAATATAAGGGGGACGGTCTGAAAAGCCTCTTAGTAAGGGAAAAATTCAAGTTTCCTAAACGACATCTCGAATAATGGGATTGGTATTATCTATTTAATATGGTGGCAAAACAACGTGATTTATGTTTTGAAAAAATATGACTCATATCTTTAAATAGCATAGTTAAAATAGAATATTGTCTTTAATTATATATTGTATATTTAATTTGTAATAAGTGGGATTGGAACCAACAAAAAACGCAGTAGAGTTGTCATAACTATATAAGTTATTTTAATTTTAAAAAATAACATATTTACACGAATGTTTACTAAACTTAATCGATGCATATTAAAGCTTGAAACAAATATTTAAATAATATGGCCACGAATTTCAAATTATTATAAATGTAGTTGTTGTTATTCTTTATCTATGGAGTTCTAAACGTGCCATTTCAGCACTAATCACTTCGCACATGTCACCTTGAAAGAAGAACACACAAAAGAGAATGTACGGTAAAAAGAAGATAAGGAAGATAAGGAAATTAAATATAAATGAAAATACATTTAAAAACTCACTTCAACAGTTATGTCTTTGTCTATCGCCTCGACTGTTGCCAGTTCAAAGGCAATACATTTGTAAACACCATTATCGTGTTCTGTAGCGGCTGTTATGACTAGTCCTTCTGGTGTTATTTTGTATTTTTCATCGTCATTTATCTAAAAGAAAATGAATATTAATGTAAATATAATTAAAACAAAATATGTATTAATATTGTTATATTAAATTACTATAATGAACTCTAAAATTTTTAAGTAATTTGTGTCTACCCTCCTATACGTAAGATACCCGTAAAGCTAAAAAAAGTTTATAGGTAATTTCTAATCTAGTTACTTCTAAAAATACTTTTTTTAGAAATAACGAACATAATATAAAATTAACTACCTATATCTATATATATAAAATGGAATTTGCAATATTCGACTTCTATGGGGTTGTTTTTGGGGTTGAAAGCTTGTATTAAACTTCGTTACTACAAATGCTAGCAGTCTCAAATTTTGCATGGATCACTTATAGCACGTAGGTACTCATGGAGACAGAAGTTAATAATAACGTAGTTCACGCAGGCGAAGCTGCGGGCGGGCCGCTAGTTATAATATATATTCGTAAGTCACTGGTACGCACCTCGACGTATTCATCTCCTCCTTTGTGCCATCGTATCGACAGATCTGAGTCGCCTCGTGCCTCGCACTTTATCAGAGAATCTTTGCCATTTACCGCATACTGCATATCTTCAGTATTTATGAAATATGGTGGATCTGTTGAATTTCAATTATTTAATATTTTATTAGTAGGTATATGTATAATAAAAAAATATTTATGTATATCTTTAAAGATATACATATATGCTCAAATGAATATAATTTGTAACTGAAACATACGTGTCTACGATATGTGAATAAATATGAGTTGAAACAATTAAATGTTTTTATTATAAAATATGCTCCACATACCGTTTAATTTAAAACGTAAACGAGAATGTAATACGAGTCTTTTAATTAAGATAATGTTTGTTTTAATATTTAAAAGACGGCTTCATTAAAATTATTCCTTCTTTAATATCAATATTAATATTTTACTATAATTGCGAAATGAGAATAAGTATGTTTTTTTAACAAAAGGTATATTAATATCTTATAATTAAAAATACCAATATAATAAATGATATAAAGAAACTATAAAATGTTTTTAAAATGAATTTTTAGATAGAATCCTGAGTCAACCATATATTACTGCCAATAAAAAAGGTAAAAATAAAAATAATAGTAAAAATACAATAAGGTCATCGTCGTCGTCGTAAGCACGACGGTTGTGGGTTGATTCCCATTCGAGGTAATGAATTATATTACCAACGCAAAGAACGATATTGAATTCATTCACTCAAGACGCAAAACCTCAAAAATTCGGCAGAAAGTTCTAAACGGAGTGTCTTAACACTAGGTTCTCTCTGGTTACCCTGCTAAATACGGGATAGCTGAAAAGAATAAAAAATACAATTATATTCTTATTTTTTCTATACATACCATAGGCTTCCACGTTGTACGTCAACGTATGCATCAGGCCGTCACGGTATGTCACACACTTGTAAGCCCCCGATATGGATTTGACCACATTCGATATATACAAGCTGTTGGTCTTTGAATCTGACCATTCCGAATATACGTTCAGTTCTGTACCTGGTCTTGTGAAAACAGTCATTTACTTTAGGAATAAAAACTTTTATAGTAAAGATAATTCTTAATTAAATAGTATATTTTTATTATAATACATAAATTATTATTATTATATTGTCTTATACAGTGTGGAAGAGGCAGCGCTCCTTTTACTGAAACTGCATATAGGGTAAAATATTTCAAACCCAGAATTAAAAAAAATAATCAATGCCGCTTTGACAGGTAAATGTGTGCGTGCTTATGTTATACTTTACAAATGGCGTTTTATTTTAAAACGATAATTTTATTATTTATTTTGTTTGAAAAAATAACTATTTCATTTTTGGGAATTATTATTTTTCTTAATTATATTAGGCTTTTATAGAGTAGTTAAAACTGTGGTTTCATTTAAAGTGGTGCTGACAATTCCTTCCTGTATAACGAAAATTTTAAATAAAATAATTAAAGATACTAATATTCCTAAGTATTATATGTAAAGAATTCCAAAATATAATAACCAAAACCAAATATAATAAGGCTACTTTTATGAAATAATCTACAAAGTAAATAAAGTCTATATATATATAATATAAGCCGTCACATACCCCACTTCTTTTATTTCTTCATTATGTGGATTGAGCCACTTAAGAAACACACCATTTTGACCAGGATGTTCACATTTGCATCCCTGGTAGAACGTGCTTCCTGTTTTAACGTTAATAGATTCCACTTGATTGCTTGTAAAACAGGCGTGACTGTCTGTAAGAGAAGAAAATTATTATTATCATCGCCCACACTGTCCCATTCATCATTTAGGGCTTTGTTGCCGTGATATCCCTTTACTTCTATATGGGACGTCTAAATTGGATGAAGTCGTAAAATTCTTTTCTTTCGTTCATTGGTTCTAAGTAGTATAATATACAGAAATATATATTACTAGCGGCCCGCCCGCGGCTTCGCCTGCGTTATTAATAAATTATAAGTAGTAAACTACGTTATTAATAAATTATAAGTAGTAAACTACGTTATTAATAAATTATAAGTGACGTCCATGCAAAATTTGAAATTCCTAGCACTTGTAGTTTCTGAGATTTCGTGATGAGTGACTGACCTTTCGATTTTATATATATAGATAATAGTAATATAAAATTTATTAATAAACGCAGTGTAGTCGTGATGGTTGTCGATTCGATCTCTACGATTTCTATTATATTTTATAATATTTTCAATTCTCCATCCTGATAAAGCCAGACTCTATGTTCCGCTAATCTATATCTCAAATTAGGAAATTACAGAAGTTGGAATGTTTGAACACTCTTTGATTACCTTGCTATGTAGAGAAAGCGTGAATCTAAAATATATATAAAAAAAGAATGAAGGAGCAGTTGAAGATTAATATTTAGTATATAAAAAAAACTCTTATCTTTTTAAAATAAAAGATTTTCTTATATATTTTGTTTAGCATACATAAAAATAGAAAGCCATTAATAGAAGAATATTAGAAATTACATCATCGCTAATATGATATCGAAGATTGAGTGGAGTTTTTCCGGAAATCTTATTTAAGTTGGGTAAAAGTTGGGATTTACAATACGAGTCCGAACCGAACGGTATTCGAGTCGTTGACTAAGTAATTTATCCGGTTACTTAGAGAGCAAGATTGATAGCGTAATCTGTTATTTAATATGTTTCTGTTTCTATTTAAAAGATTTATTTGTAAACTATACTGGAAAAAACTTATTAATATTTTAAATAACCCGTTCTGGTGTATCTCGACACGTTATATCTCGAATTCGGGCAGTGGGAAATGGAGAGTCTAAACAATAGATTCTCTCTAAAGTTATCTACCGTATATAACTTTTTCAAAGATTTCACCCAACTCTTCGACGTTGAATATCTAATAAACAAGTTTCAATAAGTGACCAAGATACCCATAATAGAGAGACAGCCGGCACTTCTACCATGTGGAAGGGGGTTATTGACAAGATTGGCTTCGTGCTATGAAGCTTCCATAAGAAGGTCATTTAACCTTAATAAATAGAGTGAACCAATTGAACTTGAGGCTAGTGGAAAATAATAATCTTTTGCAGTATGTCGTCGTATATGAGTATGAACTAATTTCTCCATTATTTTCGAAAGAAGAATTTATACGAGGTGATGACAAGAATAAATATTAATAACGCACTGTACTTTAAGATGCGTCTTCTGTAGTATTCTAAATCTGATCTAGACGACCTAAATAATTGGAGAAGCTAAAATTGAAATACGCAGTAAGGTTTTATATAGTCGTTTTCGTTTTAACCTAATTAATAATAAGGAACACGCAATGCCTCCAAAATTCGGCAGAAAGTGGGGTACGGAGTGTCTTAACACTAGGTTCCCTCTGCCTACATTGCTGTGTGCGGGATACAGCGTGAAGCTGATTACTGATTAACTACTTTATCTTTGTAAATATTTCATCTATAGTGTTAAAACAGTTAGCAAGATAAAGCACAGCGTTGAACTCTGCCACTATACACACAATATTCCTAATTCCGGGAAAACTTTTAAAAAATTGTTATCTTTGCCAATCCTGCTAATTGCGGGATAAAGTGCGAGGCTAGATGACATAAAAAATCTCTTTCCGTCTAGATAACATCAAAAAATCGTCCATATCCATTGGAAACATCAGGTAAAACTGAAGTATAAGGTACGTTTAAAATACCTACTTAAAATTACGTCTTGTTAGATGAGAGCATCTTTGATGTTCGTAAACAAGAAACGATGTAAAGATTTTGGTCTCATATAACGTATTAATATCTTTCAGCGAGCGCCAAATGTTATGTTGAAATACGCAGTTTTAGGGCACAATATGAATAGAGTTGAAATTGTGACATTTAATTTAATTTTTTTTAGGTCAGTCATGCATGGACACAAGTGTGTGACTGTAAACTGGTTATGGGTTCGATTCCCACTCGAGGAAATAAATATTTTATATAAATTTATATTTTCATGTCTTCGCTTAAGAGTCGAGACGTAGTGCCTTCAGAATTCACCAATAGTTAACAGAGTGTGTTAACACTAGGTTCCCTATGCCTACCATGCTGTGTGCAGGATACAGCGTGAAGTTTTTTTTGCTTCACAAAAAATATCGAATTATTTAGACGTTTAAATAAGTAACAACTCTTATAGCAAAGATGGTTTTTAAATTAGAATTAGAAGTTCCTTTTTACTTCTGCAATTCAGTGTTAATATCATGCATTTGCAAAATAATAATTCCTAAAGTACTTAACGTAAGTAAACCTACAAATTTTTACTAGTATTACATAGAATAATATGAAGTTATACTCATGCTGAAATAATTTTACCAAATTGCGAACCAGCTGTTCACGCCCATACGCCACCCATTTTATTACTATAATGCCCATTAATGTTCATGTTTTGTTCTAAACAATATATAAGTAAGTAGGTCAGCTGTTTTATTACAGTGTTATATGCAGTGAATTAATAATTTTAATTTTGTGTATCACACTAAAGAGGCCAGTCGTGGCGCAGGGACTCAAGCGTGTGTCCGTAAATGCAACTGGTTGTGGGTTCGATTCCCAGTCGAGAAAATGAAATGTATCAACCATATTTTCATTTCTCCGCTCTGGTGTCGAGGCAAAGCGCGTTGAGTTTCGCCACTCAATAGGCAATGCCTCGAGAATTCGGCGGAAAGTGCCTACCTTAGTTTATGCGGGATACTGCGTGAAGCTGAAAAAAAAAGCTAAAAAGATACCCTCGAAGTTAACAAGTATCTAACGAGTGGTTTAGCAGGTATTTAAATTATAAAATGTATTAAATTTGTTCCTTAATAAATGCACAATTAAAATTATTATGCTTATTCCAATGAGATGCAGAAGGCTCGCGAAATGTGCTTGATGGTTGTAGATTCAATTAAGGCATACTGGCAGCACTTGAGTGTAAAAGGCAGGAAGAAAATAAGTTATCTGGAGAACACTTCTAGTCTTCCCAGTCCTATATGGATATTACTGAATTATATTATTTTTGAAATGTTCACCATAAAAGCTAACAATTTATTTTAAAATCTTTAAAAAAAAATAATGGAAATTAATTCTTAGCACTGAATTATCACTATTTCGTATAAAGGAGTAGTTATTTTTTTTTAATAAATTAAAATGTTCATTAAAATATATTTCTCTACTTTAATTATACAAATTAATCAAAAAAATAAATATCATCGAATCTGTTAAAGAACTACCTACTTATGAACACGCTCTAAGTCAAAATTTTAAAAAATAATTTGTTTCGATTTTATATACAGTTCTCTCCTTATAGTTATTATAAAATCTATTAGAACTTTATGATAGCGGAATAAATCTCCGCAGTGCTAGCTAGCGTGAAATTTTAATACGTTTCAAAATACTTCTTCCTCTCTAGCTCTTGTCGCTGTTTCTTATGAAAGAAAAAAATAATTATACCATATTGTTAAACAACATAGTAAGATATTTTTATTTTTATATTAATTATCTTAGATTATTATTGTTTTTGTATAATATAGGAAAAAATTAAAGATCGCTCTCTCGCACTCGCTGTAATGTCTGGTTGTCTGGTCTCGCACTCGTTGAGGCAAAGCGCGGCGGTGAGTTCCGCCACTCAACACGAAATGCCTACAGAATTCGGGAAGTGGGGAGCGGAGTGTCTTACCAATAGTTCCTTCTGCCTGCTGTGCGGGGATACAGCGTAAAGCCAACGTTGAATAGAGGCAGAGGGAACTTGGAAACTTTCCGCCATATCCTGGACTGTTGAGCGTAAATATTCTTTATAAAGAGTTTTCTTACAAGACACAAAGTTAGTATTAAATAAACAACAATTATTTAATTGTAAATAGTTTCGGGGACCGTGTGGGATTCATGGCGGGTCCACATTAAACTTGACTCACTAGCGCTATTGAGTAAATGGTATGTAACCTTATACCTTAGTAAGGGAAACACAAACATGCCAGTGATATCACGCTTACTTCATTCCTACAGTCATATTTAAGTGAATAATTTGATGATTATTTTAGTTTATTTTTCTGTCTTATTAACTTGTAAATTACGGTTTGTTTTTACCGTATATCGCTAGTACCGCTAAAGTTAGAATTTAACTTAACTTAGGTTCACGCTGTATCACTAGGGGGATAGTCAGAGAAACGGGGTGCCAAACGCTACGTTCTCCACATACCTCATTCGCCTCGTTCACTGTCATACATGCTTTTTATGTGACCTTCCTTCCTCCAGTATCTTTGGTACTTTGAAGGTCAACCGAGATCTGCTACCTGTTTTACTACTCACTTTTCCATTTTAAATCTTTTTTCCTATTCTTTCATCACTCCTTCGTTCGACGTGCCCAAAAGACCCAAACGACCTGAGCACGTTCTTTTTTTATTCTCACCGTGACATCCTTGCTAGTTAGTACCTGTCATTTGTGTATCTTTTCATTGCGAATTCGATCAACTAAGCTGACTCTGCATATTCTACAAAGATCGCATTTCTCCATCATTCATCTTTCTTTCATTCTTCTACTGTAATAGCCACATTTTGGCTCTGCCTATACTGCAATATACGGAATACAGTGTGAAGCTGAAAAAAAATCGCTTAGATGATATTACAGAACGTACAGCGTATAGTGTTTATTAAAATAAATTAATTCTAAAGTAAACAACGAGTTTATTACCTTGCAAGGTCATATTGATGAAGGATTGTAACTACAAAGGTTTTAATGCTGATTGTAAAACAGAAACTTTGAAATTTATGACATTCCTTTTGGTTAAATATTGCATAAATATAATATTTGATAAAAAAATATCAATTTATACAAAAATATTTTATAATTCTATAGTAATTAATAATTAATGAATAACTGCGGTGAAAAAGTGAAAATGTATATTTATCCAATTTATATACCCAATATACCCAATTTATATATACAGGTACCACTGTTGTAAGTGTTATATGATACAATGATATACTATCTGAGTTTTTTTTGCTATCATTACAGCGAGCGAAGCGAATAAAGATTGTGGACCCAACGAGCAGAGAGGAGAATTCTAGTTATTCATATTATTTTATATAAAAAATATTTTTATTAGTATTTATCAAAAAAAAGGAGATAACGGAGATTTGTCTATAAATTCTCAATAGGACAATTCCCCACGAAATAAAATATAATTTATAAAATAATTTCTTTCTTTTTTTACTACCCTTAACAATCATCTTGTTAGTGCATAGTGCAAAATGTTCCATATAATGTTATTTTTCCCCTGCGAGGGTATTAATAAGATAGGTAGAGCCTAGGGGGTGGAACCCTAAGTGATATTTTATAACAATTCGTATTCATTTTGATATAACTATCGATTTTGATGTGAAATAGGTGCTACATTATTTTAATTAGCATTAAATAATTTAGCAGAGTCAACCTAGTGTTAAGACACTTCGTCCGTTCGTTCGTTTCAAGGCATTGTGTCTTGAGTGGCGGAAGTCTTAAGTCTTAACTTTCCTATACCTTTCCTTTATAAGTAATAATTTATTTCCCTCAGCGGAAATCTCATTACCGTCGTTTTATACCCACACCCTTGGGTGCCTCTGCACCACGACGGCCTACAATGAATTAGTCTATATTTTAATTAATATAATAAAGACTAATTCGGTATGGACTGACTTAATTAGACCGTAAAGTATCAATAGCATAATATAATGAAATTAGATATGTTATAGACATATAATAATGCAAGCGATCGTAATAGACTAAATTAATTAATTATTAAATATAATTTGATAAAAAATGCTCTTCATAAATAAACTTAAACAAATAAAAACAAACTCTTTTGGCAATTATTATTGAGTCCTAAACTGAATTTTAAACACTTTTTCTTTCATTGATATAAAATAAAAGAAATATTGTTATTTATCTTTATTTAAGGTGTAATAACTAATAAGTCCAAATGAGATTGGGTAAAAGAAACTAAAAAGCCTATATTACCCATACACGAATAATTACATAAATAACATATGTTTTATGGAATTTCTTCATTATTTAAACTTAAAATAAAATTTAATTTTTAATTATTAATTTAAATACAAAAAAATTACAAAAAAACATATATAGAGTATGTCAGCGGCCTCCACACCACACAATTAAATTCACTCTTTAGAATTTTAGACATTTGACATTGTCCATGTCAGTCTAATCAGCGTCCATCTGAATAAAACAGGAATAGCTAACAGCTAACAATGTTTATTAGTATAAAATGTACTAATTAATTACATAGTATGAAATATGCAATACATATATGATGGCAAGCCGAATTGTGGCTTAACTAAAATAACAATTGCAACGGAACAACGGTTTCCTGTTGAATGTTCTAGTTTTGGTTTGGCGATGGCAAATATATTAGACTTTATATAACGGATGTGTTTCCTATTAGGTATATTGGTATGAAAGTTCGGATTTCCATTTTTTTGTTGTACGTTTATATTTTATATATTTTTTTACTTTACGTTGCATCCCGTATACAGCAGAGTAGGCAGAGGGAACCTATTGTTAAGACACTCCATTACCGTATACGTGTTGAGTGGCGGAAATCAACGCCGCTCTTTGCCTCGAAACCAGAGCGAAGTAAATAAAAAATATTAAATATTTTATTTCTTCGAGTTTGAATCGAACCCATAACCTCTCATGTTCACAGACATACGCTTTTGCCCCTGCGCCATAACTAGCATAATTTTTGTAATACAATTAATAACTTTATAATAAAATACAAATGGAAATTTTAAGCTGAAATTAAAGGATAATTGTATTGATTCATTGTGTTGTAATTATGAATGGTGTAATTCTGTTTTCATAATATTGGCAATATCATTTACTTTTGTTTTAATTGGCAATATAATTTACATTTTCGCAGAAGCTTTATTATTATATTATCGATATGGAAATTAAAAAAAAAACAGTAGGTACTAAAAAGAAATATATAATCTATAAACATGAACAAAATTATTTTCATAACTCGTAGGTACGATATATTTTAGATAAGGTTCCTACATTGCTTCGTGTTTTATATAAAGCTATTAAACAATATTATGAAGATTGACGTATATTAAAACAGCGTTTAACACAAATAGAATAACCAATTGGTCCCGATTAAAGCTTATACTTACCAAATACGAGTAAAGATGGTGACGGAAAAGGAAATTGCGACGGTGGCGCTCTCTAGACCGACTTATATTAAAACTTTAATATCAATTTTATTGAATCTTAAAAATAGTTGAATTTTATATACTTAGCTACGATTTTTCTAGCTATTTATAAAATATCATATCTATAGAAACACTTACCGTATATAGCAGGGAAAGCAGAGGGAACTTAGTGTTAAGATACTACGTTCATAATTTCCGCCAAATTCTCGAGGTATTGTGTGTTGAGTAGCGGAACCCAACGCCGCGCGTCACAGTATTTATATAGTTTAAACAGTTTGAGACCTCTCTTTTGAAAATAGATTACGCATACACTAATAAAATAAAATATGAGGAAATGGAACCTACAATCGTCGTTTTTACAGTCAACTGCTTGTATCCCTGCACTACGACGACCTTAGATATGTGTATAATATAATGAATTAACATATTATATGCAATTAATTCTTATGTTACCAAATATATTCTTATAATACAATATACATTCTTATAATATTTAAAGGTTATTTCATGTTATCGTCAATTTAATATCTAAATATATTTTAACTTACTATCGGAAGATACGGCAAGTAATAAGCAATTAGTTTCACTTATTAGACTTAGATGAGGTTAGAAGCATCATCTTATATTTAATGGTCCCGTAAATAGACTCTTGATGGATTTTAGAACAATATTTGGGCAAGGCTTACCAAGTTTAATTAAACTCAAAAGTTATAATATACGGAAGAGGAGAGCGGTCAAGCGATACAATAATACCTAGGATTGATCTCCAATTACCTGGTGTCCATGGCCGTTAAGGATATGTTGTATTACCTTGGTATACTCTTTGCGTATTAATATTATTGTTTTTAAGTAATTAAAAAAATAATTAAATTATGATAGAGACCAGTTCTTCGACCAGTCTTGGGTTCGATTCCCACTGAAAAAAATATTTAATATTTCCAATTCCTCGCTCTAGTAAGAAGGCAAAGTTTTGAGTGTTGCTACTCAATCCGCAATTCGCCAAGAGTTCAGCGATAAGTGGGGAGGGAAGTGTTTTAACACTATGTTCCCAGGTTCTCTCTGAAATTATCAAATAAACAAAATTTTTATAATTGAAAACAAACTTAGGTACTTTCAAAGAAAATGTAGTTCTAACTATAGATACAATATACGATAGAATTCTACTAAGTTCCCCTTAAATAATGAGTTTTAATTACCCATATACTATAAACTGCTAAGTTTATATAAACAACAACTATAAAAAATGTTAAATTCCTCAACTTAATTTGTTTTGTTTCTAAATTTCTCAAAATGAGCAAAGCGAAACGGAACTGCGAAGTATCTTTTACTCTCAACTTCCTTAAATATATTTACATAGTTTGTTTCTATTCGTTTGTAATGCACTGAAGATTTTACATAAACTTTCCTTCTCCGAGATACTTTTGCGAATTATATTTGCATACGCATTTACTGCATTGTACTATAGAAGTTCGTTTCCCACAAAGTGATCTTATACTTAGTTTTTCATTAAACATATTTTAATTTAACATTTGTAAAGTAACTCAACGCCGCACTCTATGGGATCAGTCTAAAATTCATGAGTAATTTTATAGTAAAAATATTTCGAAATAAAATTTTAACCTAGGCAATGAACAAACGCAACAGGCGATCAGGAAGTGAAATACCAAAAATTATAATTATTGATAGTTACTAATTGATTTTCTTTACTTTTAACTATTATTTTCAGTTTCTTTGTTACTACATCTAGTTCTTACTACGAAGTTCGCAGGGTAGGCAGAAGGAACCTACAGTTACGACAGTGCGTTTCCCACTTTCCGCTCAATTTTCGAGGCATTGGGTGCTGAGTGGCAGAACTCAGAGCGCTTTTCGCCTTTACAATAATTCATTTCCGAATGGAAATGAATTGTGGGAATCGAACCCACGGCCGTCGTGTTTAAGTATGATAACTTAAATAGTATAATTGTATTATTAGTATTTATAACAAATTTCTATTTAGGAAGATCTTACGTCAGTTATAATATTATTGCTATATAGGTACAAACGGTTTGATCTTAATTAGACAACGAGGTGGAAATTTCCAAATCAGTGCAAATTTTCGCTGCCTTAGGTTTGCTCAAACAACTTCGCTTACCTATACGATATATTTGGAATTTACTGAGTAGGGTATTATAAAGAAAAATATATTTTTATACTTCCCTAAATCCTACAATGGACTTAAAAAATCCTACAATCAACTTTTCTGAGAATAAAGTCGGTCTTTTCACAAAGAGACCATCCATTAAGCCAAATATCCAACCAAAGTACTTTAACTCCACCACCATGACACCAATACCGTTTATAATTTTAGGAATTGGAATTGGTACCCCGACGCTTAACGAGCTCAACTAGCTGGTGACCGAACGCATCAAATAGTTGTACAGTGTTGTATTACTCTTTTTAATGACACATGTGTAATAGACTAGCGTTTCAAATATTAGACTGGAATATAGGAACCTTGTGGAGGAAGTAAAATCAAGGAAGTGAATGAGTATGTAGAAGTGAATATACCTTTGTGTAGTATTTTAAACTCACAACAAATCTAATACTAAATAATCTTTTTGTTTGTATATCGTAATAGCTTTAATATAGAAATTAAAAGAATAAAATAATAATAATATTTAACATCAATATCCAACAAAGGAAGGACTTTGTAACCTGACATAACTTATTGTTAGAAGCTACGAGTAAATAAATATAAAGCGAGCATAAGAACGAGCGTGACGCGGCCTTGACTATTGATCCTCTTTGTCTATTTCAGTTCAGTTTGCCTTTGATTGTAATATTTCTATAAGATGACAATATGACAAGATTTTCTCATATAGGTATACCTAAAATTAATTTTGCCCCAGATTTCTTATATTATATATCTTATAATATTTGTTTGTAGGAGCATTTGAACAGCGACACGTGTTTTCTATCCAGAATTATAATAATACTTTGTTAGCCTCAATCTGTTGTTCATATAGCAAGTTAATTAGAGAGAAGATAGTGCCAAGACTCTTCATTTTGCGTTTTCTGCTTAAATTCCAAATAATGGGCGTTGAAAAAATGAACTTAACATCGCAATTTATTTATCCTACCAGATAAATTATTTCATTCTCCGATTGGAGATCAAACCCACAGCTACAGTATTAATATTAAATCCACTGTACCACGATGGTTTTAGTTTAGACTAAAAAATTAATAGTACTTTAAAATATTATTCAACAACATCTTATATTTACATTTATGAGAACATGTCACGTATTTGTACGCAGAAGAATTCCAGAAAGAGCAATTTCACATGCACTCATTATGTTGAGTTATTTCGCTATTTTATTACATGTTCCGCAACAGAAATATTATGGCTTCATATCAGGAAATTCTAGTTAGCTATAATTTTAAAATATGAATAGTCCTTCATTTAAATAACTGGTGCACTTAACGTTTTTTTTTATTGCTTGTAATTTCACTCATAATATGGTAATATAAGTATATAAAAGTTTTTAAAGTTATTTTTATGTTAATGACAAAAATAATGAATCATCTTATAACGATCTAAGATTAACGATCGTAGTTTTAAACTAGTGCACTTAAAAAGCACAAATAGTTTCAAGAAGAAAACAATTAATCTTCGGACTTTAAAAATAGTATAATATAATAAATAAAACATAAATTGTAATTTAAAACAATATAAATAATTAAAAAAAACTCACCTGACAAAAAAACCATTAGCAACAAACAAATAAAAAATCCTCTAAACTCCATCTTGGTACCAATACCAACATTAAAAACCGAAAATCAACGAAAAAGATAAAAAATTCCCGCTCAAAATAATTATATCAAATTGTCAATACATATTTTAAAATTCGAACGTGCGTTCCGTACTGCTCTAATTGATTTGCTCGGTGATACGAGCGACTAGGCTTAATGCGTCTGACGTTACTGAACGTGTGCGGTGACTGTTCGCGTTCGGAAACGGGACGCATTGTAAACATCACTTTTATTTTTAGAGCCATTATAATAGTATACTTCTAAAGTAATGTCATATTTAATAGCGAAACGTTCAGCTTCATAGATAGTTAAAAGTTCAAATTCCATCTTGAAATAGAATGGTAGAACTATGTCATGGTATTTAAATAGATTTCAGGTTTTTTGTAATCGTTTCTGATGTCTTAGCTAGTTTTTTAATTGGTTTAAAATAGAAAACTCGTCTTGTGACTTAGTTTCCACTAATACAATATTATGATTGTAAAAGTTGTTTGTTACGGTTGGGGCTCTAATCCCAATAGTATTTATTCCCCTAGTCTATTTATACAAGGAACCAGAATAGTGTGCCACAGCCAAATAGGTAGGTCTAATTTCTCAACAGCAAGGGAAGTAGAGGGAACCTGGTGTTATGGCACTCCATTCCCAATTTTTCACCAAATTCTGGAGTTATTATTTTTTGAGTGGCGAAATTCACCAGAGCAAGGAAGTAAAAATATAAATTTTAAATAAATATTTAATTTCCTCGTGTGAGGATCGAACTCACGACCAGTCATGTATACAGTGTCACACACACACTGTGCCGCTACGCCACGAATGGTTCAATATGTGATAATAGCTGATGATTTATCAGCAAAAAAGAAAAACAACAAATAATATGGCAGAGTAATATAGAGTAGGGTAAAGCCTACTTTTCATTCTAAAAAAATATACGGTTTCCGTCACCTAATTGGATTTTGCTTGAAGCAGCATTACTAAAGTATAATAAAAAAACTTTTTATTTTTCAGTTATTGATATTGGTGGTAATTAACGCATTCTGTGGAGTAGGGAAAGAGTGTTTAGACTCTCCATGCTTTATACTATTTTAGCAATGAAAGTATCTACACGTTAGGTACTACTCAAAACTTTTTTTTAGCTACGCGGAGTATTCCACACACAGGGTAGGTCTTTCGGTTAGACAAATTTTCCTTTTATTTATCCACATTAGGGTAATTTAGACAGACAGACCAGACCGCGGCGTTAACTTCCGCTACTTCATAAAGGATGAGGTGGCGGAAGTCAACCACAAACTTTGTATTTTTAACAAGAAATTTAGTTAATTTTGTGAGAAAATAAAAATAATCATTCACTACACTGAAAATTGATCCCATAAACGACACGTTTACAGTCAGTTGCCCCACTGCGCCATAACGGTCTCAAGCAATGTTTTTGTTTTGCTAAAGAGATCCTATTCTACATCTTTTCTGAATGTATTCAAAGCAACACAAATACTATGGTGGCAATTAAGAAGCTCTGTTTTTTTACTCATCACTTAAATTAATAGCATATTTTACTAAAAAGAATAACATTAAGAATGGCGAAGCATTTTGCAAAAGGGTGGAAAATATGCTACGTTGCTTAATCATTTGTTTGAATTAAGAGTCTACATTAATCACTTCCTGTTTATCTTCTAACCTTTTCTTATTTTCATTTAAAACTTAATACTGTACTTTTTCAAAATGTTATGTTTATAATATAATAAGTATATAAAATATTATAGGTGATTATTTAGATAGTTGACATTTTTAGCTGACTTATAACTAATGGTTGTGGGTTCGATTAAAATTTTTAGAAATGTTGATATCTTGGACATTTTTATTTTTCTAAGCTAAGCTCAAAATTAAAAGGTTGTATTTACGTACTATCTACATACATTTTACTTAGCTTACTTATTATTATTTCCCATATTAATCAATCGATGAGAAAAGTCTTAAAAACATACTAAGGAGGGCGCATGTTCGAATCCAGTTTAAATTTTAATGTTTCTTAATATGAGAATTTCACAATTGTAGCCTCGACATTATATAAACCATTACAAATTATTATTATTTAATTACTAAACTTTATTTCTATAATTATTAAAATTTTAAACTCGCAAAATTATTACTACAATTTGGTACGTAACATGCAGGCTTTCACATTAAGCATCCATTAGTATTGAAAGCACTGAGTGGCACTAACCGCCAGATATGCAGAATATTTTTTGAAAATTTCGTATTTATTTAAAATATTTACATAGATTGTATCGTTTATTTAATATTAAATAAATATAAATATTTCAATACTGGTTTTTGGAAAATTCGATGATATTTGAGTAAATAAATACACGTATTTTTTTTTATCGCAGACTTTTGTCGTCCGTGCCTTTCTTGATCTTGCGTTGTGATTGTTTAAGTTTCAGTTTTTTTAAATACTTGTTTGTTTTTGGTTTAATAAATCAGCTTCACGCTGTATCCCGCACAAAACAGTGTAGGCAGAGGGAACCTAGTGTTAAGACACTCCGTTCCCCACTATCTGCCGAATTATGGAAGCATTGCGTGTTGAGTGGCAGAATTCAACGCCCCACTTTGCCTCGACACCAAAGTCAAGAAATGGAAGTATAAACGTAAATATTTCACTTCTTTGAGTGGGGATCCAACCCACAATACTTTGCTACAGTCACACCTTTGTGCCGCTGCGGCACTACGTTCCCTCTGCCTACCCCGCTGTGTGCGGGATACAGCGTGAAGCTGATTTTTTTTTAGAATATATCTCCTCGTTCCTTACAGATAAAATAATAGTCAAAAAAAGGACTACTGTATGACTTACTGCAATCTTGTTTCTACTTTTCCTAATATCCTACCTAAAGAAATAATATCTTGGCTACAGTATTTTTGTATCAGTATTATCAACATTTGTATAATATTATTTGCTCAGAAATACATGAAATATTTTGTAATCGCTTTTAATTAAGTGTAACGCAAATGGAACTCGTAAAGGGATATGAATTCTTCCGCAAATTGCTGTACGGAATGGGGTTACGTATTTATTGTTGGTATAAAAATTAATCCCTCTTAGTGTATTAGTTAACACAATGAACCATAAAGGCGTGCACATGTTAGGAATATAAGTAGTAAGTTCGATTTCCTTTATATTATTTCCATTTATTTACTGTAAATTTAAGTAAAAAAATTAAATATTTAGTTTCTTTTTGGATAATTTTCATTACTGTAAAACCAAAATAATTAAGTTTTCTCTACAGTAGCCAGTAATATAGCACTACGAATACGCTCATTTAGTCATATTCATGCAATATATTTTACATAAATACAATTATGAATGCAGCGTTTCGATTGAATTACTTGTATTTATATAAAGAAATAGTATTAATATTGAATTTCTTATTTCAGGTTTGCGCAGGTATCCTGCATATATCAGCATAGTAAGAGGGAACCTTTCCTCACTTTCCTCCGAATTTTCAAAGCAAGCGCTTTTTACCTTATCACCAGAGCGAAGAAATGAAAATATTAATAAATATTAATTAATTCAAGATTAAATATTAATTCGGAATCAAACCCACAACCGTCGCCTTACAGACCCTGGCGCCTATGCCACGATATATATGATATCCCACAAGTTGATATCCCTCTCATATCAACTTGTAGTACTATATTAATAAAAACGTTAAAAGCGAAAAAAGTTTAATCTGCTTAAGCCCAATTGCGCCAACATTGCAAATGGAATGGAAAAACAGATAATATGGGGCAAGCCTTCAGGCAGGAAAACAATTTGCCCTCCGAGGGTTCACCACGTTCAACCCTCTATGTAATTGTGGGTAAACGCCGTAAGCGTCTAACGTTTCGGCAAATACTGGTACTATAGTATTTATGTTTACCTGTCTCGGATTTTACTTGTACAATGTGCACCTTTCCAAGTTTGTACTCGTATGTGTTAATTGGATGTCTTGAGCTGTGGATATCAGTTTGTTTTCTTTTTGAGTTGAAGGTTTATCTTAATTTTTGTATTTAATATGAATTAGTTAATTGTAAGTTTTTCGACAAAAATAATAAAAGATAATTCATTATTACAAATAAATTGGTATTAAAATATTTATGTGGTATTATGAAATTTATTTATATTTATTTATATGGATTTCTAATTGGCTTTTTGGGGACAGATAACATAAATTTAGTAATAACCAACTTAACTATTAATACAACTTAAAATCGAAATAAAATAAAATCGATGATGGAGAACTAGGTAGAGAAAACATCTTCAAGTCATCTGAGACAAGTGGAAGTCGGAGTGTTCTGACACTGGGTTATCGGGTTATCTTTGTCTATCTATTACACTGAAGCTGAAGACTATGGAACCCAAATTTTTGGGTAGAAATAAAACCTACACCCATCGTTAGCAGTTTGGCACGTCCCAATTGCTTCACCTTACTTATCATTTAAGAACTACGAATATAGCAATTGGCACCATCTGTTCAGCGGTTAAACGTGGACATTATGAAACATAGCCCTTCGGACCTCCTAACTTTATTATTAAACTTGTAAGGGATCGTTTATCGTCTAGTTGCAGACCTTGAATCGGTTTTAGGGAAATTCATGGTTTTGCCTTGTGTAGTTATAATAGTTTTCAGTTATAGGAACAAGTAAAAATTTAATTTACCTACCTGTAGGTATTTATTAGCATTTACATAATATATGACATTTTTAAAGATATATTAATAGTTTTTGTAGGTAGAAATCTGTTTACCACTTTCCTCTGAATTCGCGAGAGCCTGTTGACTAATAGAAGTATAAAACTTCACTTGTACAATTTTTTTTCTTTTATTTCTATTGTAAATTCTTACTTCGTGCCAAACTTTGCACCTACAGGTCCACGGGAAGTATCCTATAGGTTTTATTGCATTGACTTAGAAGCTTATTTTTTTCTGTGATCTAAGAAACCGTAGATCTAAATATTTTATATTAAATTCAGCTTGATACCTCCACACGATCCTTAGATAAATGGTCTTAACAGATGGACAACAAACTAATCCTACAAGGGTTCCGTTTGTACCTTTTGGTTCGGAACCTTAAAAAGTTGCTATTAAATAAAAAATGGCAGGTTCTATGTTACGGTTATGTAAGTATTATAAATAAAACAAAGGGAATAAACGATTTCGTTTGTTTTCGATGTCTAATGGTACATTCATCGCTAATCGGATTTATTTTGCGGGAGTATTGGTTATATTCCATTTACTATAATGTTTTAGTTCAGTATAAAAGGATTTTAAAAGCTTGTTCATTCATATTAGTTCAATCAATCAATCAAAGAAATTAAAATTATAGCGACAAATATCACTTTATGTTAATTTAAAAATTAATCGGAAAGGAAGCCGTCGTAGTGCAGTGGCTCAAGCGTGTGACTGTCAGCGCGATGGTTGTGTGTTCGATCCCATTCGAGGGAATGAATTATTACTTATTAATATTGAAAATAAGAGTTTTTCTGATAACAAGAAAAAAAAAGTGCGGCGTTGAGCTCGGCACTGAACGGAGTGTATTGACATTAGGTTCCCTTTGTCTGCCTGCCAGCGTCAAGCTGAAAAAAATCCAAGTCTATTTGTGTTATTTTTCTTTATCTGTGTTGATTGTCAATATGAAAACATCCATTGTTTATTATATATTATTTAAATATAAACCTTATTTCTGGAATCGAACCATGATCCATCACTTGAATATACGTTATACCTGTATGATAAAATTATTATAGCAAAAAATATAGGATAGTATAATTTGATATATATAATATTAACAAAAATATAAATATATCTATAGTGCAAAATGATAGTAGTAGTTTATATATATTTAAATATGTGCAACTTAGTCTACGCACAGGTGTTCCACTACATAAGTTTAAAGCTAGCGTGACAGTTGTCAACATTGTTCATCCTCCTTATCTGTGCAGCTGGTCCACTTAAAACTATAATAAATAAAACTAGCATGAAGTTAGTTTTACACACTACATAAAAAACGGTAATAATAAAAAAGCTTATTTTATTTTTTTATAATAATTTTATCATTAATATACCTAAATTTTCCAGCTTTACGCTGTATCCTGAATATAGCAGGTATGCAGTAGGAGCTTAGTGTTAAGTTCCTCTACCTCCACTTTCTGCCGAATTCTAGAGGCACTCAAGAAGTGGCGATACTCATCGTCGTGCTTAGCCTCGAAATCAGAACGAAGAAATGAAAATAAATTTAAATATTTTTTTTTTTTCGAATGGGGATCGAACCCACAATCTGTCGTAATTACAGTCATTCATTTGTGCTCCTGCACCACGCCTGGCCTCCTGGCCTGTTGGACATCATCATATCAGGACATATCAATATTTACACAAAAAATAAAAGAAAACCATAAGGTTTTTTGACGTGCAAATCTTCTACATATACATAGATATGGAAGTAATAAATCTGTCATATTTTTTTAAAGGAAACAGAAATGGTAAATGATTACTCTTTACGTCCTAAATAAACATTATGGTTAATCGAGCAACGATCATTAAATATCAAAATGGCTATTCGATTTCGTTTTAATTATACAAACGTATTCCCGGCAGTCATCACACAGTTCAAATATACTTAAATATTAATATGCTTTTATAGTATTTGTTTAACGTCACGCTTATCCCGCACACAGCAGGGTAGGCAGAGGGAATGTAGTGCTAAGACACTCCGTTGACCATTTTCCACCGAATTCTGGAGGCGTTGCGTGTTGAGTGGCAGAACTCAACGCCGCGGTTTGCCTTGACAATAAAGCGAGGACAATGAAAATGTTAGATATTTAATTTCCTCGAATGGGAATCGAACCCGCACCTGTCGGGCTTAAAGTCACATTTTGTACTACTGATCCACGACTGGCCTCAAGTATTACCTATAATTAATTTAAGTTGGCAGGAAAAAATAGGTTACTATGGCCGGTATAGTTAGAGCATTAAAGTTGTGAGGCTGGTAATAACAGATTTAATTTAAAACGCGCGGAGCGCGTAGCCAAGTGTTTTTACAAATAAAACTGGCGAGCAGCACCGTGTGTTATTTTACACGAACCATTTGAAGCCACTTTTTACCTATTCGTAACTCAAAAACTATTCCACCTAAAGCTGTCATATTTGGCTCAAATATTTAGACCCCCTATCTGTATACGTGCATTAAATTTCATAAATACAGCTCAAACAGTTATTTAGATAATGACGTCCAAAAATCTTAAATTTTTAGGGGGGTGACTGACCTATAGACCTTAATGTTAACCAAGTTCCAGATGACCTAGAATGGTGAAATTTAGCATCCGGTTAAGTAATTGGGTGTATGTCAAGGGAAAAATCCGAAACTAGTATTTTTTTAAATATTTTCTTATAATTTTTCAATAAATAGATTCAATTAGGAACATTTACTTATAGCACCTGTAATGAAAGCATAGCAATCAAAGTTAATGATAATTGATTTTTAGGCTTAGCGCCTGCCAACAAAATAAGAGCAATGCATTATTTATATATGCTTGCTTGCTTGCTTATGCTTTAATTTATGTCACGCGTTAGTAAATATTTTATTTGTTATGGAGACTAACTTCACTATTACTTACGTAAGCCATCTAAAACAACACGATGCTTTCAAGTATATTCTAAGATAAGATATGTCTCCATTTGTAGCTGAAAATGACTCTAATTTATGTCCTGACAAAGCCTGCCATCATGTGGACTTCAAGGGCTTCACGTAAAAATATAAAAATATAATAAATGGATTAACATCCTTCATTATTATTCATTATAATTTAAACATATGTTTTAGTACTTATTATACTAAGAGTATTTGCATAGTCGATTAACGTATTTGATATTAAATTATTATTACAATATTTAAGTACTAAGTCCTATATAAGATCCTATAAGGGTTCTGTTTTATTGCTTTCGAGGTACAGAACCCTAAAACAGAAAAAAAATACACTAAAAAATAAATATAAAAAAAATAATTATATTGATAGAAATATATATAAAATTTAATAATAATATACTATCTGTAAGGTCAGTCGTGGCACAGGGGCACAAAGTGTGATTGTTAAACCGACTGGTAGTGAGTTCGATTCCCACTCGAGGAAATTAAATATTTATTTAAACTTATATTTCCATTTCTTCGCTCTGGTGTCGAGGCAAGGCGCGGCGGAGAGTTCCGCGACTCAACACGCAATGCCTCCAGAATTCGATGGAAAGTGGGGTTACTGAGTGTATTAACACTAGGTTCCCTCTGTCTACTCTGCTGTGTGCGGGATACAGCGTGAAGCTGATTTTATTTTTAATTTGATATATTATCAGCCTACCAGCTATCTTAACAGAAGTAATTGTAAAGTAATTATTAACAGTAAAAATTTAAGTAATTGTTAATAAAAAATAAGAGAAAAAAAGAGAAAATTAAAAATTACTTAAACAAAATAATAAAAAATAAATAAATCCGCTTTACGATGTATCCCACACATAGCGGGGTAGACAGAGGGAACCTAGTGTTAAGACACTCAGTTCCCCTCTTTCCATCGAACTCTGGAGGCATTGCGTGTTGAGTTATTCCAACAAAATAATAAAATTAATAATAAATATATCAGATTTCTAAACGCAGCATACATTAATTACTTTCAAATCTGACAACTGTCATTTAATCAACAAAATAATAACTATAGTCGAGATTCATAGATAAATATAATCTATTTTCATATATAATTAAATATCATCTTAAGA